>OX465094.1:64171637-64489731 GCA_949987625.1 Chalcis sispes
TGATCCTCATCTTTTGGCTTTACTGAAATCATATTAAATCTCTTTTTGAAATACGTATAACTGGAAACGTTGCATTTATACTTGAGATGCGCTCGTTTTACGTAAAAGGAAGGGAAAAAAATTATTTAATACATTATTTCTATATTAAAAGATGACAAGATAGGTCTTTTAAAATTTCCATTTAAATTTATTATTATTAAATCTATTTCTAATTTATCCAAGTTAATAATATCACGATTATTAATGTTAATTTTCTTAATAAAAAAAATAAATAAATAAATAAAAAAAAAATTAAATTTAACTATCAAATTAATAATTGTAATTTTAACTGTAAACTTGAAATGCTGTCTACTGATACTCTGGTTATACAGAAATAGTATTAACTAGTAACAGTGCTTATAGTACATTTTATTGCTTTTAAAAATATTAATTTATTATTTAAGATTTGAAAAACAAACGATGTAAAGTTAATCGAATATATTACTTACTTATTTACTATTCACATTTTAATAAGAATTTTTTTTAAATCAGAAGTATTTCTTAAATAAATAGTAAATATAAGTGCCAATGATTGACCTGATTTCCATTATAATTTAATGTTTTATTAGCATTGATTATTTGTCAAACTTTTTGAAATGAAGTTCATTTGATTAATTTTTTTTAGCAAAAAATAATTCACGAGAATATCAGTTCAACTGAAGTACGTATAAAGTAAACTGGGTTTTAAATTGATTAAATGATGTGCAATCGATTGTGATAAATTCAATGTAAATATCATTATAAAATTAACGTACGACTCGAGACGCAATAATTTAACGAAGTATCAAATTTCCAAAGCAGTTTGAATAATAAATTCATTGTTTCGTTATATACACGGCGCGAGATTTTATTCGCGATCTCGTCATAGCATAAACATTTAATTTTCTACAGTTAATAAAATTACCCGATGCAATTAGCCAGTCAGCATATCTCAGAAAATATGAACTCTTGTAATATGTCAATCATATTATTCTTACGAGTATAAGTACGTAGATTATACGTATATTGTACGCGGTTCGAGCCCAAAGGGCGGATACGTCTAAGAAGTATGGCAATGAGCTATAACTGTGCGACGTCTTATACACGTATACGTAAGAGAGAAAGAGAGAGAGAGAGAGAGAGAGAGAGTGAGTCGGGCATGCGAAGGCATTCGTCTGGTCTGACGTGCACGACCTGATGGCATTCGATTTATGATAATGAAAGTATGGATTTATGAGAGTCTTATAATAGAGATACGCGCGCGCGAGAGAGCGAGAGAGTCCAAGAGAGAGAGAGAGATAGCTATACTCGTTGCGCGATGCTTGCGCTGCCGGGGCATTATAAATTTAGAATTCGCCTCCGCGTGCCTGCGGTCCATCCGTCTGTCCACGTGTCCGTTAGTTCGTTACATCTTGTACATACACACGCGCGCGCGCTTACACGGACATACACGTATACGCGTATAAACTCTCCGCGCGAGCGAAACTCAAAAGAGAGACGTAGCGGGGAAGAGAGGAGAAGAAGAAGAAGCTTCGGAGGCAGCAGCTGACGCAACGGTCGCGTTATTTCTTCTTTGAGTCGATTCGTTTGTTACTTCTTGTCGTTGAGAGAAACTCATGCGAAAAGTAAGTAGAAAAAAGGTGGAATAAAAAAAAAAGTAAAAGAATTACCCGCTCGTTGTATTTCATAAGCGTCGATTTTACGAGTATTGGAGACGATTATTTATAGCGTTGTTTTCAGGATCACCGCTTGAATATATCGTGATGACAATGAGCTGCAATTAAGTGAAATGAATTTATTCACATTCGCATTATTAAAGCTCTTAATAAATATCTTAATAATTATAGTGCTTTCATTTTATGATTTTACAAAAAATGGATTAATATCTTTTCCATTTTTTTTTTTTTTTTTTGCCATGATCAATAGTCTTGAAGCGAATTTGTGAAATACACAAATTATTTAAAGTAACATTCAATTATGAATTATTTTAAGAAGATTTCGTCATTATTTAATGAAAAATAAATTTCAATTAATTTAGTTTTTAATGTGCTACTTTATACCATCCATTTTTTAAGAATATTATTACATTACAGAAAAAAAATTGATAAAAATGACTATATATTCAAAGGTTTAAAGTGATGTCAAAAAATAATTTCGAAACTATTTAAGAATATATTTTACATATTTTACTGCTTAATAATATTAGACTCCTAAACATAAGAGTGACTAGTCAATAAATATCTTATTTACAATAGCTTTGATTGTAGAATAAATTGAATTTTCCTTACTAATCATAAAAGTCAGCAAAGTCAACTTTCTTTAAAATATTTTCATCCTTGATGCGTAGAAATTCTTCGGAATCAGTTTCCTTATCTTTTCTACTTTTCACCATTCATACGTTCCATTGATCGTAATCCGGAACAACTTGGTGCTCCCGAAACATTTGTGCAAGTACGAGAGGACGCGGTCCTTCTACCTAGCTTTCCCCGAGCGTAGATCCTTATAGTTTAGAGGGCCGAAGCGCGCGGACGATTCAACGACGACGAAGGCGATATGCGGGAGGACAGGGGTAGCGGTATAGAAAAGGGGAAAGGAGGAACGACGGGGGTTAGAGACACTCGAGTGTAGTTTAGTTATAAAGAGAGAGAGAGAGAGAGAGAGAGAGAGGAAGGAGATGAAAAAGAGGAGTAGGAGGGTCCGGTCATTCGGTTTGCAAGACACGTCGGAGAGTTGACCTCTCTCTCTCTCTCTCTCTCTCTCTCTCTCTGTTCCACCTGTGCCATAGCTTCTTCGGCAAAGCTGGACGTATATATACATAGATGCCCTCCGGGCCAGGCCGCGCGTTACTTCCGTATCAACAACAATCTCCATCGGACATTATTCCGTTAGTGTCTTAGTGTCGGTATAAGCGCGCTCTTTGTGAGTGTGTGTAGCATACGTATACTTATACATATACGTATATCCCACTACTTCGCGCTGTCCACTCACATATATAGATACGCTTACACGTAGTGTACAAAGTCGATGCACCGATGCGCCAATACCGCGGAGATGTTCTCCGGCGAGTATATAGAGTGACCGGGAATAGAGAGAGATAGGAAGTGTGTGTTCAACTCTCTCTCTCTCTCTCCATCTCCATCTTTCTCTCTTGCTTGCGTTCGGCTCTTGGCCAGGGTCCACTCCGGGGTCCAGTAATTAAACAGCCACGAGCCGGGCAAATTGAATCAGTCCAAGAGACAAGGGAGCGTCGACGCAGAGGTGACGGCCAACTAGCCGCAACTATGCTATGTCTATATAGAGATAGCACTCTCGGGGATGGGTTAAATCAGAAGATGCAGAGAGAGCGAGAGAGAAGTGTATATAAGAGAAAGAGAGAGATATAGGAAGGGGAAGAGACGAGCGAGTTCCGCTATATCTCCGCGACGCGCCGGCTTCGTTCAGGATCACGAGAAAGGAGACGCGTGTGCGAAGGAAGAAGACTGAGAGAGTAAGTGAGAAAGATAGAGAGAGAGAGAGAAGAGAGAGGGTTAAAAAGGATAGACGAAAGAGAGGAAGAGACAGCTTTACCGGTATACCGCTGCTTGATATCTTAGGACCTTGAGATTCTAGCTATTATGCATTCCAGTGTAAGCATACGTCAAGTCTCTTTATGTACGCTAAATTTAGCTCTGTTTAAAATAAAAATTAACAAATGTTGATGCTTGTTTTGATAGAAAAGCTGACCTCTACGTTAAAATGCTAAAGTTTAAAATCGATAACTATTATCGATTTACCGTGAATTTACATATATTATTACTGTACTGTTACACGATTTATTTTAAAATTAAATGACATAATTGGATGTACACTAATTAGGTAAAAATGTATATATAAATTAAAAAAAAAAAAATAAATAATTCCATAACCCTACAATAATATTAACAGATCATTAAAAATTCAAAAAAGCTGTATTCAAACATATTTTTTTCAATGCTTTTCAAAACACAATTTTAAATATTTCATACAAAATATTTTGTTTCTGAACTATCACTTAAAATCTCGTTACGATTAATCATCGCTGAAAATTAATGCAATTCAAAACAAGTTCCATCATTTCTAATCAAATTAGATTTGGTAATCAAATCAAATCAATAATTCCATCCATCCTCAAACCAAAGTACGAAGTCACAAGAACGACACTCGCGATCTTGCACATCCCGCGAGTCTACCTCGTGCTACGCTAACCCTTCGCCGACAAGTAACCCAACACAGCGACAGTTCGTCGTCGAAGGAGTCAAGTTGCGCGGCGTCTGACGACGTTGCATTAACTCTCTCTCTCTCTCTCTCTCTCTCTTTGTCCCTCGGCTAAGTGGTAAGTTCCCCTCCCTAAGATTGCATAATGCTTGCGTACGCGCGGTTGTTCGTACCTAAGAGAGAGAGAGAGAGAGAGACGAGGAAAGCGCTCACGTCACGCGAAAGAGCTATGCGATGGCTACCACTGCGACCTGAGTAGCTAAGGGCTCTTTCGTCCTCTCGACACTTCTCGACGAGATATACTCCTGCTGGTAGGTTGCTTATGCCGTACTTCCACAACTATGTAAGTTTGACGATACCCTCCCCCCCTCTCTCTTTATCTCTCTTTCTCTTCCTTTGATACCCATATACCTATCCTTCTTTGAAATTGCATACGGATAAAGTCTTGGATATGGATGAATCTTTTGCATAAAAAATTGATTAAAGTGCATTCTTTATTAATGAATATTAATAATTTAAAAATATGCACTATTTTACATGTAAAAAACAAAGTAAATAAAAAATTATTATACATTTATTAATTAACGTGTTTATTACTTTATAATACTAGATTAATGAACTAATATTGTTTATTGTACATAAATAATATTTGCACAATTAAAAAAATTAACAAATAAACTTTATCATAACTGCATACTTTTCTTGTTTCATCAATAAACTATATACAGCACGCTTTTCATTTACATATCTATATATATATTAATCGTTAAAAAACTTTTGATTTATACGAATGGCATTTTAATACGCGCTCGATAATATTAAATATTATAAATAGATATATAAATATGAAATTACAGAAACGAATAAATCACCGTATAAGAATTCAAGATTATTTAAGACGTGCGTCGATTTGATTACCCATAAAAATTATTTTCCTTTCGCGCATAAATTATGAAGTAAATATCAATATTGCTTAAAAATAAACTTAAAATCCGCAGCTATAAAATAAACGAGCCGACGAAGATTGCCACATTCATCTCGGCTTTAAAGGTATATAAACGTGACGAGTATTAAATAATCGTTAAAAGAGCAGACAATAAAATATAATCATGAATTAATGAGCAATAAGCACACCGAGGGCTTCCAAAATTCTGTCCTTTTCATCTCCCCTCAGCCCCTCGATCAATAATTCCCGCTGTCCCTGTAATCTTCGGTCGTACACGCGATCCCGTTACTACTACTACTTTCTCTTTGCTCGAAATTCATCGAAGGGCCGAGAGAGAGAGAGAGAGAGAGAGAAGCGCCCTTCGTTACATCGCGCTTTGTACCTAATGAAAATATAACAGTTTCTATCTCGCTGCCGGAGTTCGTCTGCCGTAACCTCTTCTCTCTCTTTCTCTCTCTCTCTCTCTCTCTCTCACTCTACGGTGCGCATCAACCTGACACATAAACTCTTATTATACTATAGGTTATGAGGCGACGATGGGAAGGAAAAGATGCCGGGAGAGGGGAGAAACGCTAATGGAGTCACAAGTCAACTCTCCTCTCTCTTTCTCTCTTGATATCGAGCTCGGTGCTGCAGTAGCAACAGCGCCGGCACGTCTACTTATTCCATATTTAAACATCGTAAAGAAGGAGCTACTTACCGGACGGCTAGCTGCGTGCCGGATATTTAATAATAGATTATTTTTTAGCTGAGTAAAATAATCGCGACCCAACACCTCCTCTCGTCCTCCCGTCTTCGAGGCGTGCGCGCGTCACCTTCGAGGATAAACGGCCTCGGGTAAACTTTTTCAACTCCCCCGGCCTCCCTCGACTTTATATACCATCCGTTTCTTTCGCGTAAGCTTTATGGGGATGTTTATGTAGTTCGCTTCCTGGTAAAACGTGGTTTAGCGCCGCAACGAGTCTAGCGCTCTTTGTTGCTTGTATGTATGTTCGCGCAAGAGGGATTATCGGTGTGTACCGCGCGATGTGGCTGAAGTTTGTCGAATACGAAATATCGGTAATTTAAACGTTAATTAAATTTAAAGTTGGCGTGATCAATTATTTTAATAATGTCATATAATTGTTAAACTTTATTTTCTTAGATAAAGTACAATCCTAGATTACGTATTTCCAATATTAAGGCCTTTAATATATCACGTGAACAATCTTAGTTTCGGCCAACTCATAAATAGTCAAAATCCAAGTAAGCGCAATAAACAGTACCCAAATTATCAGCTACGCAGACCCGAAGCTCGTGAAAATCGTTAAGGCGGAGCGCGCGCATCTGCAAAAGGGCGAGTTTCGGTAATCGGGCAAGACTCCAAGGACACGCGACTTGAGTACGTACATGTATATATATATATATATTTATATATATATGAAAGTGGATGAGAGGCGGCCTATCGCCCGGAAACATTGTATCCTCCATATTTTACCGAGAAATGAGTCGCGAGGTCCGAGATATCGCTCGTTCTAAGGCTAATCGCCTTTAAGGTGACTTTCTCCTTTCTATCTTTCTCTCTCTCTCTCTTTCTCTTTCTCTCTCTCGTTCGCAAGATGTTTCCGTATCGCTAGTTAGTACGGCCTCGACTAATTGCTCCCACGACTCTTCCAAGTGTGCAAGAGCAGCAGCTTCCGGAGCCTAGTCCTGCGCGTTTCACTAGTCTTGCCGACCCCGACGCGTGTTACTCTCTCTTTCGTACGAGAGTAGAGTAGCCTCTTTTGTGTATAGATACGTGCGAGCATGTGTATATACGTATATACTCGACTCGAGTCATTACTTCGTTTCTCTCTCTCTCTCTCTCTCTCTCTCTCGCTTTCGGTAGAGAGTAACGTAGAAGTACAAGTGCTGCGTGGCTCGGTTAAGGGGGTTTTAGTGTCTCAGGGAGTAATAACGTCTCGAGGCGTCCGTAGATTACGTATATATGAGAGCGGGTGTATGGGTGTCCGGTCGGTAGGAGTAGGAGCGAGTGCCCAGTTGGGTCCTTCGATGATGCAAAGTCCCGAAGCGTGCCTCCTCCTACGGTCTGTCTCCTGTACTCTTTCCCTCCATCTCATATCCCCTCTCTCTCTCTCTCTCTCTCTTTCTGTCTTTCTGCGGCTCCGTCGGCCCCGCGTCTACGAGCATATATTAGCATTCTAACCGACCATTATTATATGGGCGCTCGACCGCTCGTTGGACCAAAAGAGAGAGAGAGAGAGAGAGAGAGAACGTGTTGCGTACTTGGAGCAAGTTTACCAACAATTCACGGCTACGCTGCCGTGTATAACTCGAGAGAGAAAGAGAGAGGGAGAGAGAGAAAGAGAGAGAAAGCGCGCTCTATAATGGCGCGCACGGCTGCTTAATTTATCGCGGCTCATAATTAATAGCTTTGTAATTTTCATATACGCTCTTGTTCTCTCTCACACGCTCACGTGTTGTCCTCCGCGTTCTATCTTTCTGCGAGAGAACGCGCGGACCTTCGCGGACCGCCGGATTTATGGATGTACGTTTGGCCTTTTATATCGATTACGGGTTGGATCATCGTTTCAGATATATTGCTGGGTTTTCGTTCATGTACGTTAGCTTTACTTTGGGTTTTTAATTTTTCCGATATATCGAGTCTTTTTTTTTTTTTTTTTGTTAAAATTGATAAATTGATTTGTAAATCGGAATACAAATTTTTTATTGTTTAAAAAGAGAATGTAAATATTAAATATTTGTTTTCATTGATAATTTACATTCCTTTTCACAAAAGTAAATTACACCTTTTACATTTTAAATCATATCTAAAATTCAACATCCCTTTTTTTTATCGAATTCAGTTCAAATTTAATATTTAAAAATAGAAACTCAAATTTCTATAATTTAGTTTTGAATTACGAACCGATTCAATAAATGTTATAGTTTTATTACTTAATTTAACTTGTTACATGTGACTGTGAAACTTTATCTCTTCTAGATCGAAGAAATTAATTAAGAGAAATTACAATGCCCGCATATCTTCAATGCGTTTAACGCAAAATAATTCATTTTTTTTTTTTTTTTTATCTTTCCGAAATAAAGAAACAACGACAAGCTCAATGTTCGCAGCAGACGGAAGATTCGGGAGCCACAAATCAAAATCAGTCGGCGTCAGTGCCAAGCAGTGCAGTGAATCGGCGCGAGCATGTGGATGACAGAGCTGATGCGCCGAGAGGAAATCTTCTTGCTTCTCGCGCGGACTATTACTACAGGGGTGTGTGCGCTCTACCATCGTTGGAGAGCCTGAAAGGAAGAGAGAGAGAAAGAGAGAGAGAGAGAGAGAACTGCCATCGTCCGGATAACTCGTGGCCGCGACGCTTTTCTTCCGTGTCCTCGACTCGACGCACGTCATCTCCAAATGTCCGGCCGATGGCCGAGATTTCTCTCACCCGAGCCTCTGCCCGAACGATTAGACTTTCCAGTCCGCAGCTACCTCCTTCGGCCGCATACTTTCCTCTTCGTTTCTTCGAACACGTCAAAGCAGAGGTGAAGTCGGTGGTAAGCCCTGCGACCCTGTCAACGAGTGAAACTTTACTTCTCTCTCTCTCTCTCTCTCGCTCTCGCACGCGCGTGCTTTCGAAAACGACCAACTTCCTTCTCTTGGCCAACTTGCCGAGCTTTCCAAGGATGCAAGCGTTTTGAGGTGTGATAAGTGATTGGACGGTATACCGAGAACTGGGATGTCTTGAAAGGCTTCAACTTTTGAATTGACTCGTTGTGCTGGCTTCTGTGCTTACGTGTGAGAAATATTCTCTTTTCACTAGAAATAAAATTTAATTCTATATAAACGACTGAGTTGTGAATTAAAATATATAGATAAATATATGTGAATATCTCATTTAAGAATTAGATATTGATATACCTTCACTATTTCATAATCAAACTATTAAATATTAATCTTTTTCAAGAATTCGTTGATTTTAATTTAATCTCTAAAATTCGCTTATTAATTTCACAGGACACCTTCATACATCTTTCCTCGACGCAACTTAAATTTAGTAAGCCTTTGATTTCAATAAATAACTCAACGATCTCAGGCATTAGTTCATTTAAAAAAAAACAACGTCGATGTAAAGCAAAGAAAAAAAAAATATTATATTTTCATCAACTCTCGTCTACGTATGTAAAGGAATATATACATATACACGCATATATAGCAACGTATTCACGGCGAATTGCATTTGTTGCGTGCTCGCTCGAGACGGTATCAGGCATACCAGCGGGTTTCTACGAAGAGGCAAGGGGAGAAGAAAAAGGCCGACAGGACGCATAATATAACGGACGTGTATAAATCCACGTGCCAGTCAACAATGTGCATAAATACTAGCCCCTTGTAACACCCGTTCTCTTTCTCTCTCTCTCTCTCACACACTCTTGGTTTCTCTCCTGGTAGCAGGACTTGGGGTTCGCCAAGCTGTTCAAGGGGGTTGCGCAACTTCTCTCGACCCCCACTGTAACAGCAGAGCGCGGCTCGACTCCTTCATCCTGAGATACTCAACTGCTGGTCGTCGCGGTGGTGGTGCGCGCCTCGGCAACTATGCGACGTCGTCGTTCCTCACTCCGTAGGAGACAGACTGCGGTTATGCTCGTCAGGATGTCCTCTTCCTTGGCTGCTACTGCTGCTGCTGCTGCTGCTGGGTCAGGTCGCTGCGGCGTCTCGAATGAAATTTCAAGTCGCTAACGCTCACCCAAGTTTCTCTTCTCCGGCCAGGAGACTCGGGACTTTGTCCTACACTTTCCCCTCTTCTCTCACTTTCTCACTGTGTCTCTCTCTCTCTCTCCTCCTTCTTCTTCGTACGGCGACGGACTCGGTGCAAGAGTTACTTCGAGTAGTCGAATAAGTCTCGACACTTTAATGCGTGTAATTAAACTTTCAATTGCTTGCTGCCCGCGCTCCTGATTTTTATGATGTGAGAGATTTAGTGGCCGAGATAATTGTTACGAGTGCGAGACTTGATAAATATTTAATTATTATCATTATCTTTTAAAAATTAAAAATCTCTTTCTTTTCTATTTTATCATTTTTCAAGCTACTGAAATGTTATAATTTTTTTTTATAACCGCTTTACCTCAATTTTATTTAATTTTATGTAGGTAACCTTATCTAAAAGTAATTAATATAGAAAAATTAAATATTAATTATCAACATGTTAAAAATGTATTTGTTGTCTTTTAAAATAATAAATAATTGAGATACCAACATTTTTTAATTTAACAATAAATAACATTAATCGTTGAAATTGATTATCTCATTGATTCATTTATAGTGAAATAAAATTCCAGTCAATAATGACCTAAACATTATGTACGGCTAGAAACAAGACTTCGATAACCTTACTTCTTTGTAATTTAAAGATCAAATAAAAAGCAGGTGGTAAGAAAAAAATCAACAAATTTCACGTACACACCAAACACACATATACAAAGCAATGACACCGGGGGTTGTTTCGAGAAAACGAAGAGTCGAAAAAATAAAAAAAATAAAAAAAAACAATAGCGATAGTGATACGATAAGGCGCCTAACGAGAAAGTCCAGAAATCGCTTTCTCTGTCCCGTCCCTAGAGGAACCGAAACAGAGAGACGGTGGGTGAAGTTGTACGGGCAGCTTGGCTGCAGCAGCAGTTGCGTTCTCAAATACATATATACATTTCAATCTCCGGCGTAATCCTGGATGGCCGACGCGGTATTAGAAAAGTTTGTTTGGCTGTACATCACGACAGTTTGCTTACTGGCCGGCGCCTCCAGCTACTCTTATTCTCGCGAAATGTTTTTCCTCTCGCTCTCGCGATATCTTTTTCGTGGATGTATCGTTACGTCTACTTTTTCCCTCTTTCTCTTCCTTTAACGGATTTTTATCCACGACTATTTTGTTTCCATGTGATATTTTAATTTTTTTTTTTTTCCTATCGTCAAGTATTAAGAGATATTGTTAGCGATCGAATGATAGAACTATTCGTATTGTGATATTTTCTGCCTTTTTATAATACGAATTTTTTGTTCTAAGTACAATTTAACAAAAATATATTTCAACATCCTTTTTTTTTTCATATAAAAACGTAAATTTTCAATGCACGGTACCGTTTTGTTAATCGAGCAAATACAAAAACTGTTTGATATACTAGTATACACTCTCAACTATTACACCGTTCAAGAAATTATCACTGGGTCGCAAAATAAGAACTTACGCGCGTACTACACGAAATCCAACGTTTACTCGCACCTTCTGCTAGCTCGTGATTCACATCGTTTCCCTTATAACATTTCGGTTGGACAACATCAGGTAGAAGCTAGGACCCACCTGGGACATAGCGGCGAACGATCTCTCTTTCTCTCTTCGCAATCTTATCTAAATAAAGTCCGCGTACTGTCCCTTCGATCCGCTTTGTGCGACGACTCGATACTTTTTACTTTTTCCTTTGTCCAGTTTTCTTTGCCTTTCCTTACAACGAGCTGAACCGGAGAAGATTGTTCCTTTGTCTTGCTTTGCTTTTCTCGATTCCCAACGTCTTTGTTTATCTAACGCGTTTCTTCGTATTTGTACGGGAAAAGTGAGGGGAGGGCGCATGAAGGCATGCAGTTCAGTTTGCATTTTTATGGGATATTTATTCGGAGATTTGTGTTTTGTTCTGTCAATGTTTTGCGCGCTTGTAGCGCATATCGTTCGATTACGTTTTATGATGTTGCACATCGCGATTTTAGTTAAGAACTTTTCTTATACCTTTCCTTTTTTCTGCAGTATTGTAGTTATATTATAGTAAGATCGACCGAGTAATCTGACGGTATGTACTTGATTTTATTACGCTTAAGTACTCAACTTTACATAAATTCAATAAATATTAACGTTATTTTATCCGTTTTATATGCATCCTTTTATCTTAACGCCGTAAATTAGAAACTTCAATTTTAAAAATATTAAAATTCTTAAAGTTGGAATATTTATATTTAGTTTTAAGAATATCGCGCTACTTTCAGAAACTAACGTACTTGAAATAATTTTATTGACACAAGATCACTGGTCTAACATGGACATTATAATAAAAACTTTAAATTTACATGTCAATTAGAATTTGTGTACGCACAAAAGGTTAAGTCGATATATCTCAGATTAATTACATTTTAATTATTTACGAAATATTTAAAATTATCATTTTGAAGATTGACAATTATTATTTAGTAAATTTATTTCAATCAATTATACTCGTAAAATGCTGTTTACATTACAGATTTTATCATGCGCAGATTCTTACACATTTGCCACTTACGTATCCCATTACATTAAACAGTTCTAGCGCAAAATTTTTGAAGCTTTTATTCTCATAACGTACTATCGTAACGTTAAACTAGAAGCGTAGCCGGCGAGTGTAAATCGGCGAATCGTTGACCATCCACGTCAGAACGCTAGTTTTCTCAGACGATGCAGCGAGTGTATCGACGACGGTGATATCTCGCTCAGTGGGCTTGTTGCTCTTTAGCGATAAAGGAAAAGATGTCTCCCTCTCTTTTTGATCCCCTCTTCTCTCTCTCTTTCTCTCTCTCTCTCTCAGTGTTTCTTTAGACTCTCGGACTCGACTTCTTCGATCCCCGTAAATAGTCGAGTCGATAGCCAGGGATATCGACTAATATTCTAAAGGACGACGTTCCTTCGCATCTCCAGATCCTCTTAGTCTTCTTCCTTTTTCTTTATTCTTCTCCTTTTCCTTCTTCTTCTTCTTTCACTCTGTTTTTTTGCTTTCTTACACGACGTCTTTTCTGCTTATTCTTATCTATTCGTCCTTCTACTCTTGGCGCCTTGGCTTGCATCTACTACGATTCGCAAATTATACGCAAAGTCAACTTTGGAATTGTTTATTGGAATTGCTTGTAATGTATTCAAGGAATGCTCGTAAACTTATACAATATTGTGACTTAGTAATTTGAAAGTATTGTATATTTAAGTGCGCGAATTGCATATTCTATAACGTTACTTATAATTTTTAGCTTTTTTTTTCTTTATTTGTATTCTTACAAAGTATATATATCGTAATATTAAGAATTGTCTTGATAGAATTCATTACAAAAATATCAGAAAAAATGTTAAATTTTAAAGAGCTTTCGTTTTGTTACAAAATGCAATTTGATTTAAAATTATGTTAAGATAATTGAAAAATATTTTTGATATTATATAACTGTATAGTATATTGACTTCTAAAAGTATACTAGAAATAGAGAAAATATCAAACAATAGGTATATTCGATAATTAGCATAAAAAGATTTTGAATCAAAGTAGTACATAGCATCTTAGGAAAATTCTAACGTATATGAAAACGTAAAACATCACGTAAACATCACTCGACGTAAGAATTTATTTGTATTCGATTCTTTAATATAATTTTTTAATATTTAAAGCTTGTGCTTCTTTCAATTATAAATCACTATAATCTTTTTACCCCTAACTTGCGATCGCCGTACGTCACCTTTTCTTACTACAAGCTCCTCACTATTAGCTCACATTTTTTTTATCGTGATCTTTGTATGCGATACACGCATACTTACACGTGTCGAAATAGAGACACGTGCAGAAACAGCCGTCGGAGAGCATCGACTGGTGCCGCGACCGTGCAATATTTATATTATCCCAACAGGACACTCACGGGTAAACAGACGCGGGCACGATTGCAATCCCGTTCGTATATTTCGTGGGTGCATGACTCGCTTTCTCTCTTACTCTCGTAACGTCTCGCTTGGGACGTATCAAAAAGCTCTCTCGGCTTGTGGTTAGGTGCGTTCCTGTATTATTACGCGAGCTCTGGCAATATTTTCGGATGAACCTCTACGCGTCTTCTGGAAAGTTTTTCCTTTTTCGATGACCAGGAGATATCTTCGGTTATTGCGAGTTCTTGGGTCTTGATTTTACGAAGGACAACGACTTATAGATTGGATGAATGGATTGGATTACGTATATAAGAAAAAAATATATTGATTTACAAAAACGATTTTGAAAAATATTACCGAGATTATTAAAAATTTAATTTTATTTTGATATTATTTTTGGAAAATTGATTAAAGGCTAAAATAAATAAATAGAAAGTTGTGCAGTTTAAAAAAATATTTAAGAAATAAGCATCAAATTCATGCTTATAAGAAGAGGAATTATTGTATAATATAGTAAATATTTAAGTTGAACAAAAACTTTTAATTTACTACAAAACACAAAAGTATATGACATCTAAAAATTAAATTAAATTTTATTCGTATAAATTGAATTATGTGACAACAATAAGTATACTGAGATCGACGTAAAGATATGTAGCTAATCCATAAGGAATCAGTTATGCATGTATATATAAAAAGATAATTATAAAAAAAAAAAAAAAAAAAACAAACAAGAGAAATAAAGAGAATGGCTTGAAAACATAGACAGAGGGAGAGCTCTTTGTCGGCGAACTAGGATAAAGAAAGGGGTAGCAGCAAATGAGGCGAAGCCAATCGTTTCATTGCATCAATAGTCGTACAGAACGCGGGCGCGCGCTCGCTATCCCAGTGTTATACGAACTTTCTTGATAAATCCCGCTTACTTTGCGCCATAACATAACTTTACAGAATCGGAACCACGGCCACGGAAGAATTGCGATTTGTAACTTTAGATGAGCTCTCCCACCATTGAATATCTCTTAACTTCCTCCTCCTCCTCCTCCTCCTCCTACTCTTCTGTCTCTTTCTCCTTCTCATCTTCAACCGTTTCTCTTTAACTGTATTACCGTACCTCCTCCTTCTCCCCCTTTCTCTCGTATCCAATCGCCAGGAATTTTCCTACGACGCACTTCCTCTATACTTCCTGCAAATCCGAAAGAGAGAGAAAGATAAAGAAAGAGAGGTAGAGAGGCAGATAGAGAGAGATAGATAGATAGATAGAGAAAGAGAGATGTATGATACTCATGAGAAAAAGAGAGCGTTCGGTTTTTCCTGTCTTGGATTTTTCTCTTTTTTTTAGGCGGATGTCGTGTAGTATGCTAGCGAACCAATAATCCAATGTAGTTTGATATCGAGTTTTATTTCTCATGAGAAAGAAATGTCACGAGTCCGACTTTTTTTTTCTGTTGTTTCATCATTTTATCCTTAGTGATGACTTTTATTTTTTAACTTTTAGAAATTTTCTTTTACTGTTAATACTTTAAGTGAAAACTTTTAATAGATGCGCTATATAGTCTCACGTGAATATATAAATATATAAATATATAACGTGAATATATATATATATATACAAATATTTATGCATGATGAAAATTAATCTTTTTTTAAAGTATGCATCAAAATTTAAGTGAAACTGTACAAAAAAATTTTTATAATAATAATAGATATCATACAAGTAATAATGAACTTAAGTACATATTTTGACAAATTTTGAATTATGATGTACTTTTTTTATATTGTAGTAAAATTCCGAGTTGATATATAATTCTTAATATTTGAATTTTTTTTTTCTAACACAAAAATATATATAAATAATTAAATATAAAAATAAGATAATTAATCAGATAAATATACGGCCTACCATATCGATCTGTATCTACTTATCAATGAATTATCTAATTCTGTTTAAAATAAGAAATATTTATAAAAATTAACAAATTTTCTCAAGTTACATATTATTCATTAAAATAACATCAGAACTTATTTATATTTTCTTTAAAGATTCTATTGAATACAATAGACGAGTAAAGGACTAGAAATTCAAAGCAAATCGTCCCCAACAATTCTGCATCAACGCATTCGCGCTTCAATCGAGATCACGTACTAGCTCAGTATTCATCCATTCGTATCCACCCTCTCGATCTCGCGATAAAACGTGCACTTCGACGTTACCCTTCGACAATTTGCCATTTCCTCTCTCTCTCTCTCTCTCTCTGTCTCTCCTCACTCAGAGCGCAACGATAGCGCGAGGCAAAACGTTAAAGCGCGCGTCTTCGACAACGGACTCTACCTTGAAAGTAGAGTACAGAGGGCGAGTTCTCGATTCTCGAGAAGGTGAAGCAGTCACGGGATGAGCCGACACACGGCGAGTCCGCCAAGTGCCTTACGCTGATTTCTATTTAAACTCCTTCTCCTCTCTTTCCTTTCCCTTTCTCTCTTCTCGATGCGACGCGGCGGAGATTTCCCGCGGTGAGATATACATGGAGAGCGAGGCATTGTGCTCGACTAATTAGTCGCGACCGCGAGAGATCTAGGAGCCGAATGGATTTAATTAACATTCCACGGCTTGCGCGAAAGTATCCGCGCACATGTGTGTGTGTGTGTGTGTATGCGCGTAGGTACGTCTGCGCCTGTCTGAGTGAAAGGGGTAAAATTGAAAGCTGTAAATGTCGCCCGCACGCTTTCCGCAATTCGACGAGGTGATCCGCCTTTATAGCCTTCTATCTCTTTCTCTCTCTCTTTTTCTCTCTCTCCCTCTTCCTCTCTCTCTCTCTCTCTCTCTCTCTCTCTCTCTCTCTCCCTCTTCCTCTCTCTCTCTCTCTCTCTCTCTCTCTTATCCTGACTTCCAAACTCTCTGGCTCTTTTCACACGTCCATCTACGTAGGAGAAGTTGAAATTCTCACGCGGAAGCCAAGCAGTAAGCGGAGCTAGACTGAATGAAAATCGAGAAAGTCGAGGGTAACTAACGTTGTTAATATGGTATCCTTGTGATAAAATGCGCTTTAATAATCAAAAATTTAATTTCTTAAATATTTTTTGTAAATGACTGTAAGGCTGACAGCTTTTATTTTTTTCATGTTAATCAAAATTAACGAATGAAACTATTTAATTCAATATATTTTTTATTTTAAATAGCTCAGTTATCAAAATAAATTTGACTGTTTAATAGTAATAAAAAAAAGCTATATTCATCAAAAAATTTAATATTTTACACAACGATATCAACGCTTCAATTCAATGTCAATTCGGTCTAACAAAACTAAACACGATAAAACAAAATAATAAATCGTGAATCAGTATAGGGATAATCTTAAGCCGTAGACTAACTTTAAAAACACCTTCTCGTCCAACTTTAAACGAGAACGAATTTTCGGACACTAGAATAGCGGTAAAGCGCAATTTTATCTCCACGTCATGTAGATCCATTCGTAGAAAATCCACGAGCTTATCCTCCTCTTCATAGAAATATATATATATATATATATATATATCTATACATGTATATAAATATACCGGTAGCCGAACGATACATACAAGTCTGCAAACTTCCGAGCCGTGCGAAATACACCGAGTAGTGTATGTCCTCCGAGCGAGCAGCAACAAGCCTAGTAATATCCTAATTTTTGTTCGGGAAAGTTCGGGGCAAAGCTGCTATCGTTGGCCTCTATAACGATGGGATCTCTCTCTCTCTCTCTCTCTCTCTCCCGATACGTATGTATATATATGTATATACTCATACACTTACCATGTATGTATACACATATATATATATATATATATATACGCATTTACCCCATCGTCTTTGGCACGAGTAAGGTTTCAATTTTCGCGGCTATATATAGTCGATAGGGTGCGGAGGAACGCCAAGGTAGGCAGTTTCTCAAGCCGAGCGTCCACGGAAAACTGGCCGGCACACATGTGGTTCCTCCGTTCCACTGCTACTATCAAGAGGGGAGAGGGAGGCTGCGGACGCGCCGAGCTGAGCTAAACATCTCTCTCCCTTCTCGGTTGCTGGGTTATACTGCTGTTGCCGTTGCTACCGCTGCCGTTGCTGCTACCGCTGCGACTCCACTCTAAATCACGATCTTACTTGACGAGCATTTTGTCTTTGAAACTAATGTAGTTACCCAGGAATATCAATTAACGGTGAAAACTGTACTGTATTCCTTGATTGCTAAAGATTAAATGATTTTTATTGGAACTTTAAAATATATGATACGATATTTAATTCTTTTTTATTTTATAACATAATTTATTTATTCTAGTAATTAAAATAATATTGTATAATTATTTAAAAATATTCTTTTACGTTTAATTGTACATTTTAAACATATATATATTTAAAATGTATATATTGTAACGTGTCGAAGTCACGTTATAACAAGATAGCATCAACTTGTGCTAGCTCATTGGTTTATTTAGATATTGAACCTTTTTTAAATGTGTACGTGTTCAAGTGCTGAATCCCGATTTACTGACATTTACCGCGTGTTGGTGCGTAAAACGTTATTGTTTGTTCGTCGGTACGCGATATCCCAAATGGTTTAAAAAATTTTAATTAGTTTGAACCTATATCCATTATTAACCATGATCCTACTTATAATTTTTACAATAAATATTGAATTTTTCGATTTAATTTTGACTCGCGTTAATTTTCTAAATTTTCAAACTTTCTCTTGCGATAATATAAAATGTACGACCATACGCCTCTGTGTGACGTTTTAGACAGAGACGCGACTACGGTCGTTGAACCGACAATGTTTACATTTGCCATTTAAAGAGCTTTAAATTTAAGTATAGCTATATCTGTATACTTACTATCGAATGCAGTATCGTAGCAAACTAAACTAAAGGTGTTAAACCAGACACACTAATTCGATATTAGAATTAGTATGCGGTTTATTTTTTTTTCTTATATATATATATATTTTTTTTTTATATCGGTTAACACCCGATCCTGGTGCAATCGAAAACAGTGCCGATATGCCCGAAAATTTTCGGTCTGCTCACGGATTATATACTTTTAAAGTGCGCATAGAATCCTTGAGTATAAAACTACAGCATCACCAATATTTGCACATCTGCATCACTTGCAAAATGTCCTCGATTGGAGGTTGTGTAATTTTTCTGTAATATGTCTTGATTTCACACATAGACTTTGATTAAAACAATAAATTAAAATTTTGAAATTTGAATTTATTAAATTATTCTATTTTCTTACATTGGTACTCGTTAGAAGCTTATAGACTACTAACTCTCGACTGTTGTGTCCGAGCGTCTGAAATCAAGTGGAGTCTACCTGAACGAGCTCGGCTTTATATACTCTCGCCGACCCTTGATCTAGACCAAATTCTATGAGCTTCTATTAACAATTACTTAATAGGTTACAATATTCTTAAGGATGTGTTGTTCTTGTTTTCTTGTTAAGACGTAGTTACGTCTTTACTTGTACATAAATTTTGAGATTTTTACAAATTTCGAGCTATTTTGTCGCTTAACAAGTTTTTTAACTTTTTTTGTTCGCTCCACATGTTCAAATAATTTATTTCGCCAATTGTTTTTACATTTATTTTTCGTGCACTCTCTTTACCTATGCATTTATGCAAAATAAATTGTTATTTTATCTTTCGTTTATCCAGTAACACCGGTGGAACATCATAGAATTTTAACTTTCTCGGGCTACTGGATTTCTATGATCTTCTATTCGCAATAACTTTTCACCTAATTCAAATTTTTTATTGTTTCTTTTTTTCTACTTATTTGTAAGATATGTTATTTACTTTTCTATATAAAATAATCTCGGTGCTCGCATGTTTTTTTTTACTTTTTTATGCTTAAATTCTACTCAGCTTTCTTATTACAATAAATAGCATTATGTAGAATATACGACGATTGCTTCGACTTTTAAGTTTAATGCCCTTGCCGTTTCGCGGCCCTGAACCCTCTTCGTCTATTTTCTTTCGCCCATGATCGTATTCGTCATTTATTTAATATTTAATTTTAACTTTTTCTTAATTCGTTTCGTTTTCTTATTTATTCTTATACCTTATCCTATCACAATTTATATTATTTTTTATTTATAATTTTGTTTGTAATATTTTTTATTTTTATTTATCGTTAATAATCTACATAAATTTTTATCTATTTATTCATTTTTTTTTCCTTACATTGAGACACTGAGGTTACAATATATATATATATATATATATATATATATATATATGTATATAAAAATCTTTTAATCTTCAAAAAATATGTGTATAATGTATATAAACAGAGTCTTTATTTCATTTTATGTAATACACTTATATGTAAATAAATGTGGTTTGCAAGACAATATTTTATTTACTGGTAAATCGAACACTTTATGTTATTCTTTGGCTTTTCCTTTAATATATATTTTGAATACTTATCTAAAAATTTATAAAAGGCATATCCACAAATATATCTCAACATTTTTAGTGCATAATTTTTTAAAATAAAAATAATACATGAAAAAAATAACCGTAACAATTACTCAAATAAATAAAATAAAACAAAAGAAAAATAGAAAATCACCGTGCCGATCATTTCTCATTAGTCATCGGTAAAAATAAACAAGGGGTATCGAAAAGTTACAAATAACGTCTGCTCACGAATTAGTCGAGGCCGTGGAACAAAAAAGGAAAAAAAAAAAAAAAAACAAATAAAAAGGAAAAAAAAGAAAAACGTAAGAAAAGAAGCAACGAGCATAATTAATCGTAAGTCGAGAGCCGCGGTCGAGGCTATCCCCGATCGTTCGGCGTTAATTTCCCGAGAATAATTGAGATCGGCGGATCGATCGAGAAGGAGGCAAAGATGGAAAAGGCTAAGGGTAGGAAGGGTATAGGTGGCGAAGCGCCGGTTAAGTCATCCCATTCGTCTAAGGTAAGACGCTCGTGAGAGGAGATCATCGATTTCGGCACACCGGCGGCGCGTTCCGGCAGGACTAAGGAAAATTAAATGATGCAGACTCCGGCTGAAGGAGAGTTATTTGTCACGGCGCTTGCTAACTCCCGCTCCGGAGTCTCTCTCTGTCTCTCTCTCTCTCTTTCTCTGTAGCGAAGCGCGCTTTCTCTCTTCTTCTTCTCCACCTACCTCTCTCTCTCTCTCTCTCTCTCTCTCTCTCTCTCTCTCTCTTTCTCAGTTTCTTGCTCGACTCGCGAGCAGCTTTCGCTTTCCCGCTCGGCTTCCTTCAATCTTCTTTTCTGCTCTATGTAACTGTCTACGCGTTAAGTTTCTTTGTTTTTCTTTATTTTTCTTTTATCAGCGACTGCATTTTACCTGTCTATGCTCAACTGCGCAAATTCATTTTGATTGATTATCACATTGGTATTATAGTACATTTTACTGCATCATTTTTAAAATTTCGATTATTGAATTAAGCCCCAGCAAAATTATTAAAAAAAAAGTTTAAGTATGTTTCATATACTGATTAATTTTACAAACAATAAGATGTTAATAATAACACAAATAGAATAAAAACTCTTATTATATTCATATAAAATTTAAAAAAAAAATGTTAAAAACATTTTATAAATCGATAACCAAGCTCTTTTAATATTAAGCAATGTAATTTAAAATTTTCATTTCCAATTTATCAGTAATAATTTTGATCTTTCAATAAATTTGCAAGCTTATAAGCAAATCAACTTTACGATAATCACAATTCCTTAAAAATTTGTTACATGCTATACCGTATATACATAAACGTAAACATGCAACATAACAAGTTTTTTGTACAACAGTATATTTAATCAATAATTCAAACATAGAAACCATAAACATGTAGCCATCACCCCATAACAAATCCCAATCGTTACGCACCGATTAACATCGATCTTTACTCGCGTTATAATTTTTAAAAGCGTTGTGTAAGCTCGCCTTGAAAACTGCCATACGAACGTGTTATATATATATATATATATATATATGCATGTTTTCCTCTCCCTATACGCGTTTTATGTAACATATACCGGACGATATACCTGCATGTTTCATCTCTCATATCACCCGGACGCATATAAATTTTACAACACTTGCGAATAACTGCCGCTTGCACGTCCAGATCGTGGAGGGCCAACGGTGGCCGATTCGACGAGGAGCTACCGCGATTATTTTTCATCGACGACGTATCGTCACCGCTGCACAGCTCTGAAGCTTTTCCAATTCTCTCTCTCTCTCTCTCTCTCTCTCTCTCTCTCTCTCTCTCTCTCTTTCGCTTGTATACCCGTTTGCTTTCCCTCTCGACTTTTGTCCCTTGTTTTTATTGCTTTTCGATTTCGCGCGTCGCTGCGCCTCACGTTGTACTTTTGATTCTTCGGTTTAGTTAACGCTCGTCGAAAGACAATCGATTTGAAATTTATTAAGGCTGGCATTTTTCTTTGCGATTATTGTTAAAATTTCATCCATATATTTTACCTTGAAGAAAATTAAATTTTATTTGCGAGCTTTTCTTCTGTAAAATTTTTTCTTATAATTTACAATAATTTTTTTCTCGTTTATTTAAATCCATTTATGTTGTTGATAAATAAGATAATTATTATAGATAACGCTGCAGCAAAACTAAAATTTTGTAATTTAAATTGAATAACTTGCGAAGATAAAGTTTTAAAAGAGTTTTATATTTTTCAATACATAAATTATCTTTTGTCATTATTAACAGATATTATAACTTTTTTAAATCAATACTGTTAATTGCATGCTATTATTTTGTAAAGAATACTGTCTTTAATTATAAATATTAATTGAAAAAAATTCCAGTTGAAATATAATTATTAGTATCAAAAACCATCGAAATAAAAAGTCATCGCGAAAATTTATAATTCTTCAACAAAAACATATAATCGTACACATCACGTACATGCACAGTAGGAATAAGCACGGTAAAGAAAAGAAACCTTCGCGAAAAAATAAAGCGAAAAGAAAAGAAAAATAAAAGGAAAAAAAAAAATAGAATCGAAGGCAACGACGACACGTTAGCCGTAGACGAAGAAGAAAAAAAAAAAGGATTCTCGTCGTCAGGAAATAATCTGCACAACGCGTGTATTTGCTCAATCCGGCGTCGTTGCAGTGTTCGCGAGCGTTTCTCCGCCCTTAACGCTTCGCAGATGATATCCCCGGTATATGAAAGAAGCGCTTCTTGCTTTTCTATGCTGCAGCATCAGCCGTCGTCGTCGTTGTCGTCGAGGAACGGGAAGCGCAAAGGCAAAAAAGAGAGAGAGAGAGAGAGAGAAATCGAGGGAGCGAACGGAAGAGGAGAGGAATCTGCTGGAAAAGCGTTCGAGCTATGTCCCCTTGTTATCTTTCCTCTTTCTCTTTCTTTTCCTTCTCCCTTTCGAAAGTTCGCGTCACAGTGGTGTACGTGAGCTTTCGACCTCCTCGCTGTTTCTACGCTCCTTTTATTTTCGCTACCTCCTTCTTTCCCCTTATATGGGAAAAAAAAAACGACGACGTGAATTTTCTTTAAGGAGAAAAGTAAGCATTTTGTACGATTTTATTATTATAATAAAAATATGAGAATATTAATTGAGATAAACTGACAAATGTATATGTTTAACGTTTTTTTTCTGACAATGACAATTTATAAATAATGAAATTGCTCATTTTCAAAACTGTTAATTTATAAATTTTGTTAGATTTTACACATATATTTAAAATACCACAAAGTTTTCATTGATTTGAAAATAAGTGGTTATTGCAATTTAAAAAAAAAAAAAGGTATCATGAAAAACACTAAATCTAATATTCTAAATCGATAAATACAAAACTTTTAATTGAAATAAATAAATTGAAAATAAATTTACATATTTATATTTTAAAATTATCGGAATAAAATAAGATGATTTAATAAATTTTTTTGAATAAATAACGCACGAGTTAAGTATACATTTTATCATCCACGAAAATACATAAATAACAAAATGTTCTCAATGGGAAAGTTAAACAATCGTTTTCTGCAAAGTTTACAAGAGAATTCACATTATAGCGTCGAAGTTCGAGCTCGCGCATCGCTCACGTCATCTCGGCCTCCTAATTTTTTCAATGCCCTCGCGCGGCGCGGTACAAAAATTACGATATTATTTTTTCTCAGACTGAAAGAGAGAGAGAGAGAGAGCACAACACGTACAAACTTAACGTACACACTCACACACACACACACACACATACACGCTTATCTACATATAAGCGTGGGCAAGCCCGCGTGATAACTTTTCCCCCTTCAAGACTCACCTCCTTCTCCCGGAGCGGCAGCTCTCGTGTACCGGCGCTCGAATTTATGCCAGACGTAGAATTAATGTGTGACAGATTTGTAGTTATTACGAGAAGAGAGACGGAGGAAAAGAGCGCTGGAAAGAGAAGTAGGACGAGAGAAGAGAGTAAGAGAGAAGATGGAGGTTGAGAAGAAGAAAAAGGAGGAGGTGGCGGTGGTGGTACTTTTACCGCGCACTTTCTCCCTCCATCTCTCTCTCTCTCTCTCTCTCTCTCTCTGCACGGAAAAGACGACGTAGGTGGACGAGAAAGAGACGGAGTAGAGAAAATGCAGGAAGACGAGTGGCCTCGCCTCTCTTTTCACCCTTCCCTCACATTTCTCTCTCTTCCTCTCTCTCTCTCTCTCTTTCTCTCTTTCTCTCTTTCTCTTTAACCGAGAAAAGCGGCATCTCGAAAAGAGAGAAAGACAGAGAGAGAAAGGGAGACGAAGTTGAGCATTCAGCGGCAGCAGCGGTGGCGACGGCGGAAGTGAGCCCATTACTTATTATAACTGCCTGGCGAGAAGAGAGAAAGAGAGAGGAAAAGAGACAGAGAGAGAGAGAGATAGAGAGAGAGAGAGAGAAAGAGAGAGAAAGAGAGAGAAGGAGAGCGGCTGTCAAGCATCCATCATCGCGACGAATAGCCCCGCTGCCAATAACATCCGCCGTCATCGCCAACTTTCCGCGGCAGCGGCCTTGCCCCCCTCTCATTTCTCCCGATCGACCTCATCCACGAATTCTCTGTCTCTCTTTTTTGAAGCTCGAAAACTTCCCGCCGGAGAGCAGAGGTTATTTATTTGTATTAATTTTACGCCCGATCACGGAAGCATTGACCATGAACGACGACATCCAACTCTTCTTTCTCTTTCTCTCTCTTTCGCTCTTTCTATCTTTCTCGCTATATATGAGTGACAACGAGCTCGTTGGCCTTTGATACGCCGCAATGGATGATATAGTGCCGAGAAGCGCGCGAGTTTTGTCTTCGGCAAAAGCGTGACCGATCGCTCGATAAGGGGATTTTCATTAAACTTCGACAGCCGCGATTTTTCAATTGTCCGGATGCCGTTATACTTCGAGTATGTGTATACATATATTCATATATAGCGAGCGGCTGCATTTCATGTTTTTTTTTCTTTTAACGTTTTCTTTTTCTCCGACGAATAAGTCGAACGCCTGTTTATTCTTAAATTTATGTCATTATCGAGTTGAGGTGAATTAATTGCTTTAATATCTGACGATTAACTTTGACAGTTTCTTCTTACGAGAGAATTAATTAGCGCTCGTTTGATCGTAAATAAAAGGATAAGATCATAAATATCGAGTAACTTTAATATGCGAAGGTTATGAATTTCATTACAAATTGCCTTTGAATTTAATTTTTGAATTTCCGTTAAATCTTCAGACAGTGTTGCCTTAAGCCTCATGAAATTATACTCGTGCATAATTAGCTCTAAAAGATAATTTTAATTTCTATGTAACTCAAATAGTTTAACGATAATTTTTATTCTATCAAATACATGTTTAATAATTTCATTGTGATTTATGTTATCAAACGTTCGTATGAATTTCAAAATCTATTTATCGATCACTCGTTAAATGTAATTTAACCTATTTAAGATAAAATCTGAATTTATTTACATTAATTTACAAAGTAAACAGAACAATAATTTTTTTTTCTCATTTTTTTAAAAGAAAAAATACAAGTTTTTTGTAACCATTAACCATTTAATTAATTTTAACGAAAATTTATTAAAGGAATAAGACATTCAATAATGAAACAATACATTTTGAACAAATCACCGTAAACGTACATCGCTATAAATTCTGATACATTCGAATCGAGACACGAATAATCGTAAGGCTCGGAAAACCCCAAAATAAAAGTTGGCGCGGAATAACTGTATTACGTCAGAAATCGAGTCGTAAAACTTTTCGACACGATCGGCTTCTCTTCTTCTCTCTTTTTCTTTCATTCTCTCTTTTCATCGCGTGTAGCCATCGATATCCGTCTCCCTACCTTATCAGACCACCTTTCGCCCTGCACTACCACGGCGGCGGCGGTACGCCGTATCTCCCGACAAGAAGGGCCGTATCGTCGACTTATTTACGATCGACGTAAGCCTCTCTCTCTCTCTCTCTCTCTCTCTCTTTCTCTCTCTCTCTCTCTCTCTTTCACTCTTTTACTCCGCCGTTTCTGCGGCGTGGATATCGATATCGAGCCCTGGCTTCGTCGTCGTCGTCGCTGTCGTCCTCATCCTAGTCCTCTCGTTTTTTACCCCATTTTCTCGGTCTCTTCTCTCTTTCTCCTCCTTCTCCCCGTATCCTACCCTTCTTACTTAGATCTTCGAGGTGGTGGACATCGATGGCGCGCATTGGCCTCTGAATTCTGAGTTTACGGATTTTTATCAGGCTCGACCTAACGGATTTACGATTTTTTCGTGTAGATTCCCTCTCGCTCCACTTCTACGGCCGGACTGGTTTATGTGCGAATCAGTTTTCCTTGAATACAGCATTAATTTGCGTAAAAGGTTATGAGAAGAGTTACTGTTATGATGGGCTTTTTTTTGAAAGTAGAATTTACAGGGCTTCTATATTTTTAAGTAAATTTTTATTAAAATAATTATGATTAAAGATTTAATATTTTTGACGCGCCGAATAAATGTCGAGTCAATTTACTTTTTCTTTACATATCTGTTGTATGACCTTATTTTATTATAAATTATTTAAATTATATTTTTTACAATTTTTAATACTTTCAAAATACTATTAATAGTTTATGGTATGCTCTATTAGAATTAGAAGTGGATACTAGTATGTCTAGTCAGACGAGAAATTGAATATTTTACAACGAACTATAAGTTTCAATAGTTTAATTTCTGAAAATAATGATAAATTTTCTATTTTAAAATGATTTTTACAACAAATTAATATTTAATTTTTAAATTTCTATGTAATACGTATGACATAACAATATTTAACAATTTTTATTTCGAAAGCTCATGAATTATTAAATTTTGACAAAAGTTATCCCGATAAATTATCTTCATAGCGAATAATACGATCAACTTCAAGAAAGTTATATACATCGTAATGATAAACGCAGTGCGTATTCGCACACGTAGCCACAACTCCTGCAGGCCGATCGCGCAATGATTCTATGCGCAAGTGGCGCAATACGTTTGCGAGTCCGCGGCCAGCTCTACGTCACGAGCCGCAGAGAGATGCACACACGAGACACTCTCCGCAGTCCAGTTTCCCATTCTCTCTCTAGATCCTTTACGCCTTCTCTTTCTCTCTCTCTCTCTCTCTCTCTCTCTCTTTCTCTCACTCTCACGGTCTCTCTTTGTTTATGCGCGTGGCCCGCGTATATACATATGCATCTATCTCTCGTTTGTACGCTCCGGAGCTCGGTCAGTTAGGCCGGGCATATGGCAGGTCGTATCTGCGCAGCCAGACAGCTGGAGTGACTCATGGTGGATTACAGTGATTGCTTGTTTATGGTCATTAACATCCTCGTGGTCCCATAACTACCCCGCATGGCGTCCCGTCCCATCAACGAACGCCCCGATGTGTGTCTGTATATACATACATGCACGCATTTCTATATATATGCTTGCCTACACGCGTGCATACTAGTGTGTGCACATGTATGCGTTGAAACGCACTCGTGTACAGGTGTGCGTAGATGTACGTGTGAGCGAGCACCGGCATTACCGTACGACGAACGAGCGACCACAAGGAGCATGAGAGAGAGAGAGAGAGAGAAAGTGTGTGACTATGTGTGTCTGTGTGTATGAACGTTTGCGTGTGGGTGATAGCGAGAGGGAGAGAGAGAGAGAGAATAGTCTATGCGCAGACATGCGTGATGTCAATGATTATGCTACGTGTCGTCTCTACCGAGAGATAGAGAGAGAGAGAAAGAGAGAGAGTGAAGGAGGGGGAGTGGAGGAAGGGAGAAAGCTAGCGCGCGTATCGAATTGATGCAATTACCCGTCTTTGTTTATGCGCTCCTCCGCTCGAGGATTACGCCGGCGAATGGCTTTTCGCTCGATGTTGTTATACCTTGACGTAAATTACACACGGTAAAGTGGGGCTAGTGTATTTTCTGAAATTGTGATCATTTCGAGCTCGTTAGTTTGTCAATGACCTTAGAGAAAGAGATTTAACGGAATACTAATAAGAAATTTCGAAAAATTTTTGTTTTTTTTTTTACTCATGAGTAATTTTAATGGATAAAATAAGAAAAAAATTCTTCTAATATCCAAAAATTACTATTTTATCAATAATTTGTTATTGTTTGAATGTTAAAACTTTCGTCGGAAATTTTACGATTGTGTATATTTTACAATTTTAAATCAAAAAATTTTCATTTAAAAACTAGTTTCCTAGCAGCGCAAGAAAATTCGAACTCTTTCAAAGGAACCTGTATATTTATGATTTATAATACTTCTGTTAATTGATATAAAATTGAGACGATATATGTCTTTTAAACGATCTAAATAAAGAAATATATCTAACTTTAGTAATTTTGTGTTATTCGTAACTTTTTCAATTCATTCAATCACTTACACATGTCTAATAAAATATATCATAATTAAGAATGCCATTTCTTTCCAATACTTGTTCAGTATTTATTAAATATAGGTTTTATATCTATGTTTATTATTATTATTTTTTTTTTTTTACAAAAAATAAACGCTCTAAAATTAAGACTATTTGAAACTTCTATTAAATATTTTAACTATAAAATTAAATTGCAAGTAATCTAAAACAAAGGAATAATTTTTTAGGAAACCCCTTAAGAATAAATATTTAGTCATTTATAAGTTTTGTTAACAATAAATAATAAATCAAAATGTTAATGAATTATAAAAAAGTAGCAATTGATGATTATATCATTGCAGTTATCGACAACGCAATCTTAAATTTTTAAAATATATTTAAATCGAAATTTATCAACAATTATTAAAATCCCGATTGAATAGTCAAGCGAAATTTACTACAAACTGTGCACAGTTTACTCGACGCTATAAACTGTATTTATCGTATAGTCGAGCCTATATATAGAAAATGAGATTCACCGCAGCGCGACGGATCGTAGAATGCCTTGCTCGGGTGCGAAACGCGCAATCCAAGTGAGGATGGAGAGAAGGGGAAGAGAGCCAGGTATTTAACGCGAAGCTGATTGATGGAAACGGAGCTCCTAAAGAGCGAGAGAGAGAGAGAGAGAGAGAGAGAGAGAGTTAGTTCCCCGGCAATTGTACGCACACGCGCGAGGTAAAACACCCCACCTACCCTTACAGTCTCACACGCATACATAAGCGCGGAGACTCGGCTCTGTGCGCGCGAGCGCACGTGTCCATTGTACTAGAAATTCATAGTGGATTTAGGGAATCGCCGCGCAAATGCGACTCTCTCTCTCTCCCTCTCTCTCTCTCTCTCTCTCTCTCTCTCTTTCTCTCCCATCTATATACGTATGTATATATACACGCGTATACCTCCCCCGGTAAATGCGTCATATACGGAGCTCGTACGTTTCCCGCCGCGCACTGGATTTTCCGAGTCGCGCACACCTCGCGATCTAACCGGGCTTGCTTCGCCCGTTATTAAAGCTATCCTTCATTTCTAATTATCTCTTGTGGGACGCATTATCGACGCTTCGTGATTATAACCCCTGCTTTTTCGCTTATGCAAGATGTGCCTTTAACGAGACCGACGTATAGATTGTTTTTTTTTTTTTTTTTTTTTTTAATGATAAATATGTGCATGAAAATTATAAAAATATTAAAATTTGTAGAAAATTCTAATTTTCAATATTTTAAAGCCATTACCTCTTTATTTATTCCTCAAAATTATTTTATAATAGAAATTTATTTTGTTGAAAAATTTCGTACCTTAATAATTTTATCATATGCTTATCTTAAAATTTTTTTTTTAAATTAAAAATACATTATACGTTTTAATTTTATGCAATTGTACTTTGTGTATTCATTACAATAAATTACTTGTCATATTGCAAATAAAGAGAAATAATAATGTAAAAGTATCATAAAAATATTATTAAAAATTTATTCGATTCCAAAAAATAGAGGTAACAAAATAAAATTAACCATTGTTGTTTTATAATTTTATAAAGCTTTACCGATAATTACGCTGCGTCGATCTCAAACAATTCAATCGGTAAAAAGTACGGCAAATGCGAGCGAAATACCGAGCAATACTCTCGATCGTTTTTTGTTTGTTGAGCGATAGTAGCTGTAGTAGCTTACATCTACAAACACATCCACAGACACACATAAACGTGCTCCCTTTCCTCTCCGCCAAATCACGCGTCCCCAGCGCCCGCTCGAAAACTCACAATTCGACAATAAACATCTTATCGTGAATGACAAACAACATTATCAAGCGCCGGGGTGCAACCGCAGCTATATACACCCGTTGTAAAATGGAGTTACAGGTCGAGCGAGCGAGCGAGCGCGCGCGCAAGAGAGAGAGAGAGAGAGAGAAAGCGCGCGTGCCATTTCTAGATTGCTATCTGCGAATCTAGAGTCATGGGGCTTAACACTAACACCGGCGCAGCCCAGCTACTGGACTCGTAATTCGCGCTCACCCTCTCCTCTTTGTTGCGCCCTCGTTCCATCGGCTGCGGGGAGGTAGAGCGGAGGTAGAGTTGTAGGAGTAGAAGGGGGCTTGGATGGAGGATACGCGGCAATACGGGCACACAGCTTCGGCTCGTCCCTTCTCTCCTCCCCTTCGCTCACGATTCACGCACACATACAAGCCCACAAAGACAAACCAGCGGCGCGTCGGCAATATACAGCGTCAAACGGCCGCCGCCCCTTGATTGCCTCATTGGATCGCATTATGTCCGCGCCATTATCATAATTCAGGGATTTTTCATGGGCGCGCTTCTCTCCCGCGTTGCGGAGCACGCGCCCGCTCTCTCTCTCTCTCTCACTATCTCGCTCGGTTGCCCTCACCATCACTTCTGTGCGATCCATGCGGATGAAGTGAAAGAGAGAGAGAGAGAGAGAGAGACAATGAGAGAGAAGGGGACGAGATGAAGACAGGCTAAATGAGTACGACGAGAAGAGAAAGAGAGAGGACATGATAACGAACGCAAATGCGTAAACTGTTAAAAATTACGTGATTGCAGGGTCGTAGTCCTTTTTTTTTCGTTTTCCTCCTAGCGTTGCAGGTGAATTTTATTAATGCGGAAAACATTTGCGTGCGTTACACGATGTATTTAATGCCGTTGAAGAGCAGATGTTACACAAAGTTCTTTTTAACGGACTCTGTCTGTCACAATAAAATATTTCTATTTTATTATTTTTTTGTTATATTTAATATATATATATATATATATATATATATATATATATATATTTTTTTTTTTTTTTACTTTTTATGTTTAATTTTTAATTTTACTTGAATTTTTTTTTATATTAATGAGCTAAACTCGCAATAGTTAAATGCTAATCAATGATATATATATATATATATATATATATATATTAATATAAAAAAAAATTCGAGTAAAATTCATAGGTTAAATGAGATATTCCAGTTACTAAAATTTCTCAATTAATTCGTATAAATTTTATAATAAGAAAATGATTCATTATGTAAACTTTAATACGAGCAAGAATTCATTAAGTCAACGATTATTTAAAACTATATTTATAATCAATTTTTTAATTTCCATATTATTATTAAAAAAAAAAATAAATAAAAATAAAAAAACGTTACACATTATGCATAAAAAAATATTCTCCGATGCTTATATTTATTAGGCGCTTATCATTCAAATATCAAAATCCACGTAGCAAGAAAGTAACACGATAAAAAGAATACAAGAAGGAAAAGAACGAGACAAAAAGGTAAACGGTATAGATAACGAGGAAAGGTCCGTGTTATCGATCGATCGGAAATTTCAATGACGCGCGTGTGTTTATATACGCACATACACAGAGATCGTTTCGACGTTCGCGTGTCTGTGCGCACAAATTATGAGTTTCTCTCCCGTACACGCACACGTACACACACACACACATACACACTCGCGCGCGCGCACAAAAGTACGCGTGAGTGCGACACTGGCTTCTGGCGCCGAAAGGGATAGCTCCGTCGATTCATCAATATTCACTTAGCGAAAGAGAGGAAGTGTAGGAGAGAGAAATGAGTCGTTTTATGCGCGCGCTGATGTACACGAAAATAAGAAGAGAGGACTTATGGAAATGAATCTCTGGTAATTCGAGTGTTCTCTCTTGCTCGATCGTTTTTCAATGCTATATACACATATAATATTACTACTGCTATTTCTCTCGTTATAGCCGATGAATCGCCCTCTAATCAATTAACGACGCTCGCTATTAAAATTGTTATCATTGAGATGTATAAGGCTTTGTGCCATATACAATCTCAAATCCCTTTACATTTCAGATTTGTTGCCTTTTACGCAGATGTATATATATATATCGCGTATTGCACAATAACGCGAAAATGCATCGTTTATTTTAGAGAATATCTCTTGTTTTTTTTTTTTGTTTTTTACAAGAGGTACAGTAAGCTCAAATCTACGTTGAAATAAAGTAATAAGTTGATAGAACTCTAAAGCAGATTTATATTTGCGAGATATATAACTGTTTATGAATTTTAAATAATTCAAATTTGCAGAAGACGATTGAAAATTAAATTTTTTAATAAAAAGAAAGGGATGATCTAGAATATGATCAAAATTTATAAGATTACAGTTTCAATAATATTTGGATAAATGTTCAAATATATTTTTTCAAAAGCAAATTTTATTAATGCAGTCATTTTATTTTTAATGTCCCGTTATGTACACATATTGCTATTCTTATATTTAAGAATATCTTGTTAAAATTTTACATTTTGATCGCATAATGAAAATGATCGGTATACGGTACATTAATTTTTAACTCTATTACAGCGATAATTTTATTAATTATCCTCAAGTTACAACGAAACGCGAAGTAATTTTCATCAAAACGTTCGCTTCATTGTGAACAAAAGCGTTTAGCAATATGAAGATACGGTAAAGTAAATGAAATAAGCTGCTTTCGGGCGCTTATAATGAAAAGGAATACGTGCACTGCTTCCAATTAAAATCATTATCATAAGAAAATACGTATCCTTACATTACTCTACATCGCCGAGCTCGGAGAAAGCTTCGTGGAAAAAAGTGAAATGAAGCGAAATGAAAAAAAAACAAGACGACGCGTACCTCTCGCCAGTAGAAGAAGAAGAAGAAGAAGAATAAGAAGAAGAAGAAGAAGTAGAAGGAGAAGAAAGAAAGAAATAGAGAAAAAAAAGTAGCGCAGCTCGCGTAGTATCGCCTCGTTATTACCTGGAAAATCAAGAGCGTAAATCTCGCTGCAGCTCGTACGCAGAGAGAATGCGCGAGAAAGATACAGCGAGGGGGCATATTAGAAGCGATGTGTAAATTGAAGCGAAAACTGCGTCCTCTTATAATTCTCCCGGCCGTTATAATGCAAACGGAAGGGATGTTCACGCGAGGCTAGCGTTCAAGATTTCCCTCCTCCTACCTCTTAATTTATTGATATAATCAGCTCAGCTTTGTTAAGCACGCATAATAAGGACGTCAGAAGGCAAAGGCGGGTGAGAAGGGGAGCGAGGTAGGGGGGAGGGGGGAGCACACGAGCGGAGGATTATTCACGCGCCAATGAAAAGCAACCTTAATTAGACTTCGCGACGTCGCGAAAGTGTCCGGTGCTCCGGTTGTTGTTGCCGTTGTTACTGCTCCTGCTGCTGCTATTCTTCTCTCTGTTTCTCTCTCTCTCTCTCTCTCTCTCTCTCACTTTGCGTGACTTTCACGTATTTATTGTTTTCATAAATACAATGGCCGATGAGTTCTCCGTTTCGCGAGTGTATTATACGAGCTCGCGCTCGAGTCGTTTCCCCGCTATGTTTATTTTGCAATTAAAAGTATCCTTACCTGGCAGTATCAACGTTCTTTGTCGTTACTTAGGTGATAATTCGGTTGCTCGGTCAAGTGGAAAATAAAGGTACAACGCACACTTATACATATATTAATGAATATATATGTGTATGTATGTATAGGTAACGATTGGCCGACGCTGCTGCTGTACTCGCATCGCCGCTACTGTGCCGCTTCCGAAGCTCGGATTCGTCCTCTCGAATGCGCGGATAATCAGTCATGTACATTCGTTCGGCCGTTCGTACGAACGGGACTCTGTCAATTAGGAAAATTGTGAGGGAATTTATGTGACACTTGGGTACATGAGCCTGGTATGAATTTATGTTTCAAGTAATGAGGTTTCGAAAAGAGTTTCGAACGGCAATAATTAATGGCATATGTTAATCATCTGATAACATTTCATAGTTATTAGATAAATTAGTCGATGATAAATTATTGGATTTCGTTTAAAAACAATACGATTTTTAAATAATTTACAATTGTTGCAGAAATAAAAAAAAATAAACGATAATTTACTGCAATTTGTAATAATTCTTTTTTTAAAATGTTTTATTTTTTCTTTTTTTTTCTTTTTTTTTTTTTATTATTACGATATTCGATAAAATCGTTGCGTTTTATTAAAAAAGTTTTAATTTTTGTAAAAAAAAAAAAAAAAAAATCATTTTTTGTAAAGTTTATTTGATTAAAAAAATATTATTTTTTATACAATATCATCAAAATTTTTACAAAAATCTTAATTATTTTTTCATAAAAAAGAATGTGCAAAAATTAGAAATACTAAAATTAAAACAAAGTAATAAGCTAAAGTTGGAAAACATTATAAGCTTTTTAAAGTAATTTTTAATACAATAAAAATTAAAATATCAATTATGAATAAGTTTGGATAAGTAATAAATTAAATATTTCATCGAAAAAACGCAGAAAAGTAGTAAAACCAACGCAGTAATTGAGCTAAGCCCACCGGCAAACAAGTTAGCACTCGAGTGAATTCGTTTTTTTCGCGAAGCCCATCAAGCTTCGAGAGTAACAGCAAAAAAGTCGCTTTTTTCCTCGTTCATCTCTTCTTTCTCTCTTTCAATTCCTCTCTTTTTATCGGGACAAGCGAGACGTATGCAGACACACACGGATAGTCCGCACGTCGGAAGCGCGATACGCGAGCGAACGACACAAGGTGGAGGTAATCACTCGGTGATGTAGTCCCTCTCGACAAAAGGGGACGAGAGAAGAGTGAACACCCGACGAAAGAGAGAGAGAGAGAGAGAGAGAGAGGGAGAAAGGAACGAGCCGAGAGTGATTGCGAGCGGACGAGTGATATGTGTGCGCTGAGAGACAAAGAAGAGTAGACTTTTAAGCGACGAACGATGGACAGCGGAACGAAGATACGAGAGGGAGATTCCACCTGCAGTATGTGGATTTCTTTTTTTTTCTTCTCATCTCTTTTAGCGCGCTTTTCGTTTGACAAGTCGCGCTGAAATTATACACTTGTAGATTGACTTTTAGCCGTAAACGAGTACATAAATTTTTATTTATTATGTTTGAATATACTTGAAAATAAAATTTAAGCTTTTTATTTAATTATTTGATAACGTAGTTTTTGTCGATTCCTTAATCAAAAAACTGTTTTTTATATAATATTTATTTTTTCATTCTTAAGTTAAGTTTTTAATTAAATGTAAGAAGTGTTAATAATAAATTGTGAAGTGATAATAAATTGTTTATAAGAACTTTGATTGGAAGGAAATATTGATTTATATTTTTAAGAATTTTCAATAATTTAAACAAGAAAATAAATTTAAATTACTTATAACGATTGTTAAATCTGTCAAAAGTTTAGTGACTAAAATAAATCTTGAGAAAAAAAAAATTGCAACGGATGAAAATAATTCAGGAAAAATCCAATACTCTAAGCTAAAGGAAGAACGTAAAAGTAACACCACATGAAGCAAAGCGCGTAAACATCTCAATAAATAAATAAGCGAATAGAAAGACTGCCTTGTCTATATAAAAGTATATATTTCAGAGAGAGAGAGGGAATAAAAAAGAAGGAGAGATAGAGAGAGAGAAATGCAATCGGTGTATGGTGAGAGAAACTCGCGAACGATGTAGCTTACCGAGCAGACAGAGGAAGAGAGAGTATAGCCGTGTGTCGAGAGGGAAGGAGAAGTAGGGGGGTACCGCAGGGCGCACACAAAGTGCGAGTATTAGAGCGATTGACTGCCGGACGTAAGCGGGCTACGTGCCGGCCGGTAACACGTGTAACGTACTGCCACCATGTATCTCTCCTGCCGCCGCTTCGCCTCTCTCTCTCTCTCTCTCTCTCTCTCTCGTCCCGTGTGTGTTTACGTGTCCCGTCGCTGTAGCGTGTGCAAGCGTCTTTCTGTGTGTGTGTATGTGTATGCACACGTATATGTATACATGTATAAGCTCACGGTTGCAGCAGCGGTGTATACCTCCACCGTCCACGTGTACACGCGCGAGCGACGTCGTTTTCGCACATCCCTATATCTTCTCTCTCGCTCTGACGATTTGCCACATCTGCGGAGCGTTTCTACTCGCTTGTGCCCTCTCTCCTCTCCCCTCTCCTCTCTCTCTCTTTCTCTCTCTCTCTTTTTCTCTCAAACCTTTTCCTGTATCTACGTTTATTCCGAGTCCTTTTGCTTTTTAACGCCGGTTACACTTTTCGTCCCTCCGTCGCCGCTCCCTTCCTCACCACCCGCGCGATGGACTATTGCCCCGTCGATGCATGCACTCAAGCGCGCTGATTAAATCTTGGAAGTGCTCGCCGAGCGGACTTTCTGCGTGTGGCGTCTGTTTCTGTTTCTCTTTCTCTCTTTTTCTCGACAGTTTATACGGCAATTTGGTCGGCGTTTGCTTCGTTTGATGTTGATATGCCCTTTTACTTTTTCTTTTTTTGCATAGTTTCGCGGATCGTGTTGTTCTGATATCAAATTATTTGAATAATTTTTATTGTTATAAATAATATCGATCAACTATCAAAAATCAAACGTTAAATTAAACTTAAAAGTTGATGAACTCACTGTAATGTTATGTTAAATGTATATTATAACACAAGCCGGGTTAGTAAGTGTAGCGTTCAAGAGGTGCACGCTCGAGGGAACCCGGCTGCGTTAAGGGAGGCGGGGATAAAAAAAGAACGGACGGAGGGTGAAATAATTCAACGAATTTCCTGGGTACTTTAACTCGAACGGTAGAGCTACTCCGTCGCGGTTGTTGCGTAGATTTTCGCGGACGCGGAACGCGACGCGGAATGTACGCGGAATTCGGTTCGGCTTCTCGCTCTCAGGTTGCCAGACAGTCTCGAGCTCACCTACGGCGACGGTCGTCGCCTTCCTTTTGCTCGAGCGGACTTGGTCCGCTGTGAGCGGGATAAAAGGTTAGCTCACTCGACTTAGACGCAGGCGCACGAGCGGGTCCGCTCTGAGCGACGTCTTGGGTCGAGGCCCCTTCTGCCTGAGCGACTCGAAGTCGCGCCTTGGCGAGGGCAGGTCGCGTGGCGTTCGAGAGGCGAAAAGTCGCAACGACTGAAGTTGACTATACGAGTTCGGTCGTCCACCGCTAACTCGTTCCGACTACTGACGGTGACGACTCGACTCGAACTAATTCTCTCAGTTCGCTCCTCCGCGAGCTCGGCGGAGAGCAATGCATGCCGGGAGCGGGATGGTGGGGGCTCGACGTGGTGAGTCGCGATTGGTGCGCGACTGTAGCGCGACTCTGCTGAGCCTAGCCCGTGGAAAGTGTCGCGGTGGTGGGGGGAGAGCCCGCTTGCACGAAATTTTGTGCAAGTTAGCGCGTGCCGCGAGAAAAAGGCGAAATAATATAATTATTAAAAAAAAAATACGTTAGACGCAGGCTAACGTCAATCCCCCCCCTGAATGAACGACTTTTTCTTCGGCGCGCGAAGTTTGACGATTTTGCACGATGTTTGACGATTTTTCCCGCCGCAACGATGTGCTCTACCTTTCACAAATGAATGATTTATTATTATTTTTTTTTTTTTTTTTTTTTAATTTTTACAGGTTATTGTTAACAATTAAATTATATTCAACGTCGCGATTGACAACATGATGTGCTAGTGTGTATATGTGTAAGAATGTAGATACAAAAATTTATCAAAGTGTGGATGAATGTTTGCGCGTGTGTATGTGTGCGTGTATGTATGTGAATCTTTATACAATGAACGTCTTTATCGTTTTTTTTTCTCTTTTTGTTTTTATAATTTAACACTAACTTAAACCTACACTATAATAATATAATATAATATAATATATAATAATATAAATTAGAAAATTTTTTCTTCTCAATTTTAACTAAAATAACACTGAACACTGTCACTTTACACTGTCTTTAGTTCTCTTCCAAGAACTCGTCGATTTCTTGAATCGTTGCGCTGTCTTCTAGGTCTTTTCGTTTATCTAAACTCACTGTTTTCATTTCAGCGTGGACAACCTCTGCAGACGTTGGCGGCGAAATATCCATTTCCGCGTGTTGTTGTTCGACTTGGCCTTTTATTGTAGCTTGTTTCCCGATTCCTTGTCGCGTAAGTGTTGTTGGATCGACTTCATAGATCATGCAAAGGGTCTCCAGTGCACGTTTCTTCATTTCCATGTCGCCGCGTCGATGTGCAAGTTTGCACATATCTAATGTGATGCGAACCTTCGCATCTCGCCCTCCTCGCGGTCTCCTTTGTTTTGACATTTCTTTTTCTTCCTTCATTTTTGTTACACTTATTCGCAATAATACTAATTACTTTCAGTCACTTTCTTTTTGATTAACAATGTCTCTTTTTTTTTTTTTTTTTTTTTTTCTTTTATTATTTTTAGTTGTTATTTATGGTTTTTCGCGAGCGTAGAAAATAAGGACACGGCGTGACAGTATGATTTTCATTCACGAGTCGTTTTGTAGTGTCGGTCTTTCGCGGTCTCCCGCGTTTACGCGGTGGCGGTGCGATCGCGGCGAAGTCCGCGCAATTGCTTGTTGAGCGTACGTTATCCAACGACGCTGCGTTCGAATTGACTGTTTTGTTGATTTCTTGCTTGTGGCTACAAGCGGGTGATGAAGCGCGTTTGCTTGCATGTTGCGGCTGCAACGCAGTTTTCTCTTGAAACGATGCATCTTGATTCCTTGTCTCGGACGATGAATTTTCGTAGGTTTGTTGCGGAGAATGGCGCATCGGCTGAGGCGACGGAAATTCTCGGCGGGGTGGCGATGATGAGTGCGTCGACTGAGGCGACGACTCTGCATTTTTAGGTTGCTGTGATTGAGCGCGCGTCGGCTGGGGCGACGTATCCGCGCGGTCTGATTGCTGTGAGAGAACGCGCATCGTCAGGGGCGATGGAGTCTCTCGGCAGCGTGGAAAAGATGAGCAGGAGCGCGTCGGCAAGGGCGACGGCTCCGTGTTTTCGGCTTGCTGGGCGGCGTCCACGGCCTCAGCATGCTGTTGATGCGGCACTCTTTTCAGAGCACTGATGTGCAGACGAATGTTCTCCTGGCCCGGTCGTTCCAGGATGTAGACGTCGTCGCTGCACCTTTCTTTTATAGCGAATGGGCCAGTCCAGCGGGGAGCCAAACGAGCGTTGAATCCCTCGACGGCGTTGGACAAGGCGAAGTTCTTCGCGAGTACAAGTTCACCAACTTGCAGCGCTGATTTCGATGGAGTCGACGCGGTAGACGGAAGCTGTCCTTGTACTTGTCTAGCGCTATCGATACGAGCTTGAGTCGGCGCATCGTAAGAGAATGTCCATTCTCCCGGGCGCGGTAATGTGCGACCAAGCAGCATATAACTTGGTGATTGTCCAGTGTTCCTGTTGGTGCGTCGTCGCATGGCGAAAAGGATGGATGGCAGCTGCACATCCCAATCTCTGTGTCGCTTGCCTGCGAGTTTAAGTCGTAACCCTTTCTTGAGTTCCTGATTGCGTCGTTCTGTAGGGTTGGCTTGTGGGTGATACGCTGGCGTTACGTAGGCTAACGCACCCCACGCTTCACAGTTCTTTTGCCAAGCGCTTCCGCGGAATTGTGGCGCGTTATCGGTTAAAACGACTCTCGGATAGCCCCATCGCATGAACACCTCGTTTTCTAGCACCGGAGTGATCGATGAGAGTTCTGCACTTGAAATAGCGAAGGCTTCCGTCCAACGAGACATCGTATCAGTGGCGACGAGAATAAAACGTTTTCCGCGCGCTGTACGAGGATAAGGGCCCATTAAGTCGATGGCGACGGTGTCCCATGGTGCGTAGGGTTGACGCGGTCGTTCTTCTCCTTTTGCGATTGGCGCAGCTGCTTTTGTTAGGAGGCATGTGGCACAAGTATTCACGGCAAAACGTACATCTTGACGCATACACGGCCAAAAATGTTGTTCGCGTATCGCACGCAGCGTTTCTTCTGCTCCTGGGTGACATGCCAGCGGATCGTTTTCATCGAAGAGCGTTGGTGTAGGCGAGAAGTCACACTCTGACTTCTAGTAATGATTGTTTTTGTTAGTAAATGGGCGCCACTGGCTGTTTTTCGACTGCCAGAAGTCGATGTTGACGGATCTGATTTTTTATTGGATGGAGGCGTTCTGTACATGCCTCGTTTCGGGCGTAGGTAGGTTGAGTTCTTCCAAACTCACCTTTACTTTACGCGGTCGCGGTAAAAATAAAGGGCCCCACGTCGGGCGCCAATTAACACAAGCCGGGTTAGTAAGTGTAGCGTTCAAGAGGTGCACGCTCGAGGGAACCCGGCTGCGTTAAGGGAGGCGGGGATAAAAAAAGAACGGATGGAGGGTGAAATAATTCAACGAATTTCCTGGGTACTTTAACTCGAACGGTAGAGCTACTCCGTCGCGGTTGTTGCGTAGATTTTCGCGGACGCGGAACGCGACGCGGAATGTACGCGGAATTCGGTTCGGCTTCTCGCTCTCAGGTTGCCAGACAGTCTCGAGCTCACCTACGGCGACGGTCGTCGCCTTCCTTTTGCTCGAGCGGACTTGGTCCGCTGTGAGCGGGATAAAAGGTTAGCTCACTCGACTTAGACGCAGGCGCACGAGCGGGTTCGCTCTGAGCGACGTCTTGGGTCGAGGCCCCTTCTGCCTGAGCGACTCGAAGTCGCGCCTTGGCGAGGGCAGGTCGCGTGGCGTTCGAGAGGCGAAAAGTCGCAACGACTGAAGTTGACTATACGAGTTCGGTCGTCCACCGCTAACTCGTTCCGACTACTGACGGTGACGACTCGACTCGAACTAATTCTCTCAGTTCGCTCCTCCGCGAGCTCGGCGGAGAGCAATGCATGCCGGGAGCGGGATGGTGGGGGCTCGACGTGGTGAGTCGCGATTGGTGCGCGACTGTAGCGCGACTCTGCTGAGCCTAGCCCGTGGAAAGTGTCGCGGTGGTGGGGGGAGAGCCCGCTTGCACGAAATTTTGTGCAAGTTAGCGCGTGCCGCGAGAAAAAGGCGAAATAATATAATTATTAAAAAAAAAATACGTTAGACGCAGGCTAACGTCAATTATATGTTATATTAATATATATATATTACATTTATTATATGGTAGATAAGTTTTTATTTAATTGGCATTTGATTATTGAGTGACTTCAATAAGCAAATGTTAAATTTGATTAAAACATTTATTCAAAAAGAATAAGTATTTTTCTAAATTTTAAAATTAAATTGTGTAATACGCTATAATTAACCTTAAACATATTTTAATTATCACCGTTTCATTATACCATATACCATTAACGTACGGTTTAATAAATCATGCTCACTGTTGATTGATTTGAAAAAATTTTGTAAAATAATGTAATATTTCATCGAAGAACGATGATTCTTTTTAAGCCGCGAGATTTTGGATCGATTCGAAAAAGGCATAAACAAGTGAGCTTCGCTAAAACATCCGCAATACATTTTCCGCCTGTAACAAAAAAGGACAGAAAACTACCGCTAAACTCAGCTATTAATTTAAATGACGTGCAGTTCGTTGCAAGCGTAATTTGTCGGAAGTAGCTTATATACACGCACTTGCGTCGTCGTCGTTGGTGGCCGTATACGCGCGTTACAAAAGTCCGTGTGCATAAAAACCATCGCAACTGCTCGAGGCTATTTACTAGGCTTATATGTATACATGAAAAAAAATACCGAGGCACACATATTTTCCCAGCAATCGAGCCCGAAATTTTGGGAGCAAATCTCTTGTGCCCTGCGAGATCGCGATCGCGCGCGTATGACTCGCCGGCAAGGGAGGAAAAAGAGAGAGGGATGAAAAACGCACACAGCTCGAACCTGCGATCGTGAAATACGTCGCACATCGATGCTCATCCAAAAATGTATGTACATGTATATAAGTACTCTTTCGTTCTCTCTCTCTCTCTCTCTCTCTCTCTCTCTTTCTCTCACTTTTGGTTCTACCATGTATGAGTAAAGAGTGAGAGACAGAGGGAGAAAGTTTATAGCGATGCGGTAAAAATGTAAATTCGATATCGTCGCAGGATTTTGGCATATAAATCTTGCGTTAATGTGTGGAAAAGAGTCGTGGTAGGGTGTAGAAACGAGATCGATGCTCTGGAAGAGAATACGGATTTGAGAAGGAGAAAAGAGGGATAATAGAAGGGAGACGACGACGACGACGACGACGACGACACCCTTTCTAGAGTTCATCAAAGTTTTTTTGTATATATCGAGGGGTTGCAAGAATTCCTTCGATCGATTGGTAATTATGGGTCTTGTGCGTAACTGGTTTTGAATAAATTTTTTTCTCTTTTTTTTCGATTGTTGGCAATCAAATTGTCGTTGTAAATTTTGAGATTTTTAAAAGACTTTCCTTATCCAGACGATTGAAAGTCTTTAGTACGTTACATGTTTGGAATAAAAATAAGGTAAGTGAAAAACTTTTATCAAAATATTTTCCATTACAAGTGTGCACATAAACATTTAATGGAGCAGAAACAATTATTTATTATCAAATCATCGAGTAATATAACAAGCTCGCAATTATTTCAAAGAATTATCGCGAGGATTCGTTTCCCTGCACTTGACTCCTCAAACGTCGCTCCATCGAAACTTAAACAGGCGAACGAATGAACGGCAAAGTGAAGAAATTAACGAGAGCAAGGGAGATGGAAAGTTCAATGTACAGGAGAGCTTAGAGAGAAAGGAGCGAATCTAAAGCGAGAGCGATTCTCAGGCAGCGAACGAGAGGAGAAAAGAGAGAGAGAGAGAGAGAAAGACAAGGACAGGAAAGAAGAGAGAGAGGAGGATTTTGCCGCGATAGATCACGCGGGCGGCAGTGTGCTCCTTCGAAAAACATCCATAAAACGCAGTAGGGCGGACTCGGCGACAATAAACTCTACATATAAATCTTGTCCTGTGACGCCGTGATACGCTGATGGCGAGCACGATAATCTCCGGGAATGCGGGACCCTTCCCCTCTCTTCCTCTTCTCTCTCTCTCTCTCTCTCTCTCTCTCTCTGTCTCCTTTATTCGTCTTTCGCTCTCTTGCTCTCTCGCTCCCTTTCTCCCTTACTACTCTACCACACGGCTGTTCTACTGTCCGTTGAGTGTACACGCGCGCGCGCAAACTGCTTCACCCCTTCATCCATCCTAGAGAGAGGGACCTTCTTCTTTCTCGCTAAACGCATCCCGAATTTGCATCTTCGAAATACGAGTTCGGACTGCATAAATTTCTCGGGTCGTTTATAAACTTTCGCGTCCTCTTGTGATTCTTCTCTCCCGCTCTATCTTTCTCTCTGTCGTCTGTTTTATCGTTTTTTTTTTCATCTTTTTTCTTCTTTTTTTGTTTTTGTTGTTTTCGTTAGTCTCTTTACCCCGCAGTCCTGGCTTTACATTCTTCACGGGGCAAAAATATTTTGGCCGGCCGCGGCTTTCAATCACGCAGTCTTTCATCGATTTTTGTAACTCGCCCGAGCGAGCTACAACTGATTTATCTCTCGAAAATTCGGTTTTGATCGAATGGGTTTTGGTCTTGGGATACAACGTGTTTATTGTTTTTTTTTTTTTTTTTTTTTTTGCTTTCTTCGTATATAAAAATAATTACCGTATGCGTTATTTATGGACATATGTTCTACGAGAAATTGAATAAGTTAATTTATACACCGATGCGAACAGACGTACCTATTCAGATAATATCTTTTTAACTAGAAATTAATTCTTGGAATTCTGTGAAATGATGAAGGTGAGTTCAGACGATTTTTTATCTAGTCTATGGAAATTTAGCTCATTAATTACTAACTTGAAAATGTAACGTATAATAACTGTCTTAATTTCAAAGATTTAGGACTGACGAATTTCTGAAATTTGAAAGATATCAGCTTGGAAAATGTTAAATGATTTGAACAATATTTTTTTTAATATCGCGAGATTTATCTTTAAAACAAAATTATTTCATAAATTTAATGACATGTTTTTAAATAGATCGAAGACAACTCAATATTTTTATCAATGAAATTTCCAGTCGGTAAAAGTTTATATTATAATCAATCGATAGTAAAAAGCTGTTACTATTACGATTTTTTATTTAACATGAAAAATAATAAATTATCAGAAAATATAACAGTTTCCGGCGAAACTCACTTGCACTCATCTTTGCCAGCATATACTTAACTCTACAGATACACATTTATAAGCGCAAGGGAGTTAAATCATGCGAGCAATTAATCTCGCTTCTGCGCCAAGTAGAAATCGAAGTCGTCGTATCGTAGAATTGTGCGCGTTATGTACATTTAAGCATGCATCTCGCTACAGAGTGCGAGAGAGAGAGAGAGAGAGAGAGAAAGAGAAAGGGATAAAGGTAGAGAGATGCCGTGGTTGTGGAATTAAAGTCTCAGGCGATAGAAAGAGAAACATTGCAAGAGAGTGGGAGAGAGAAGAAGAGAGAGAGAGAGAGAGTTAGCGTTTACCCCTTCACGTCTCGGCCGTATCTCGAGCCGTAATTCACGAGCGCGCAACGCTGCCGTTTCCTAAATGCTTCTAACTCTCCTATTCCTCCGCTCGGGATCGAACAATGGCGCGTGAAATTTCAACTTTGAACCACCACCGCTCCATCGTCTCCTCTCTTTCTCACTCTCTCTCTCCCTCTCACCTTTGACTTTGCCTTCTCTTCGTCGATTATCTCTCTCTCTCTCGCGCGCGCGCGCTCCGTCGCCTTTGCGCGATTATTCGCCATGTATTTGCACTTTACCCAAACCCCTTCCTTCGAGATTTGTGACTGTAATGCTTATTTGATTTTGCTTGTTGACTTCGATTTCGCTGCGCGTCTTTGATATTTTGTATTTTCTTTTGGACGTCAAAAGTTTAGAAATTGAAATTTTATTTTAAATTTCAATTCATGTAATAATTAACGATTTCATATATACAATGCTTGTAATAAAATAAATAATGTAATGATACTATAGAAAAATAATTTTTTAAGTAACTTCGATAATTATATATTTATTTAAAATCTATTTTTAACAATGAAATTTATTTAAAAATTATTGTTTTTGTAAATATTCCAAATATATTTATAAATATTTTTTGCTATGTTACAGCTATTTATTTTAAAATGTTTTGAGTGCTATTTATAACAATTATATAATATATAGATTTACATACGTCATTCATTCTGCAAAACAAAAAAAATATCGTCGGTAATAAAAAAAAAAAAAGGAAAAAAAAAAGAAAACATCCTGATTCTACTGAAGAGAATTGACGTAAAATTAAATTTAGAATTTTTGTAACGTCGAACTATTTTTTATAACTTTTCGAAACAAAACCGACAAAATTCATGGCTTACCTGTTGTGTTATATTTGTCTGAAGATGAAAAGTGATTTGTTTGGTCATTAAATTTTGGTAATGTGTATTTCAAACCTAGCATGACACGAATGGTTATAAAAATGAGAAAAATTTAAATTTACAATAAGAAAAAGATTTGATTACTATATTTTTTAGATATACAATTAGAACGTATATAAAAGTTTATTGTTACAAATCAAGGTAAATATAAAAAACGTAATCTTAAATTTGTCAATTTTGAACCAACTCAACGCAACGATTCATCTAAGCACTTGCGATTTTCATCTTCGATAATTCTGAGCAATGTCGAATCAAAGTTAAATCGAAGGCGTGTACAGTATCGCAAAATCTTAGCGTCGCTTATTCATCGGACCGAAAGAGTGCTTACTCTGCCACGAGACAAGTTCCCAAAGGAATCGTATAACGGAGCCACGAATCCAAGTGACAATTCGCAACAGAAATAGAAATAAAAGAAGAAACGATGAAATAAAAAAAAAGCGAGAGAAAGAGTGAGAAAGAGAGAGAAAGAGAGAGAAAGAGAGAGAGACAGAGAGACGAGAAAAATTTCCGACTGCAATCTAACGAACTAAAGATCTACGAGCAACGTATACTCTCCGGGGGCTCTTATATATTTATATGTATACGCAGACAACGACAGGAACGTCAACGCAACAGTTTCCAAGCACATACATGTACACTCACACTTAGCTAACGTATACGACAAGGAAGACGCAGGTTGACACGTTTAATCGTTGCGCTCAACATCTTAGATCGTCGTGTCGTTGAACAGAGGAAGAGAGATTAAGTTCTATTGCTCGTTCCTTCTCTCTCTCTCTCTCTCTCTCTCTCTTCGGTGTCTTATATATACATCCTGCAGCATCGTTGAGAGAAAGAGAGAGACAGACAGACAGAGAGAACGCATGGCTACGGGCGCAACACACGGTAGCTCTCGGCGCTCTGTTATACGCGGAACGACCGTTAACGGGCTGCCATTTTCGATAGAGCGTCGTTGGGAGGATGACACTGATCGGGCAGGACGTGCACGCGCTCAGAGCCAAGCTGCTGCTCGTAAAGTGTTTAGTTGAGGGGAAGAGCTTGATGCTGCTCTGATGGCGCGACAGACTATGTGTGTGCGCGAGGGTATGTGTTGGTGAGTTTGTGTGTATGTGCAGAGGGAACGAGAAAGAGAGAGAGAGAGAGAGAAAAGTCGAAGAAAGGTAGAGAAAGTAAAGGGAATAAGTGAGAGAGAGAGAGAGAGAAAGAGAGAAGGGAATTGCGCATAGGGATGGGTAAATCGCTTCACTAGGACGTTTTCTCTAGTAAATTGTAGGGAACGTGTAAAGTATGTGCGATAATGTAGAAGAAGTGTAATTATTTTACTTTCCAGCTCGCTCTTCTTTCATCGATGCATTTGTTTTCCTTTGCTTTTTTTTTTTTTTTTTTATTAAACTTAGACATTTTTTTTATAAAAGATGTGTTAATGGTTTTCTAAATATCAATGGCAACTTTAATTAAAGGGTAAATTTATAATGGAAAAAATATTTTTTGATTGTATTTTATATTTAATATTTTGATTAAAAAAATTTGTGCTTTTTTATATATGTTCATAAATTTAATTGATAATGTAATCGGTATAAATGTATATTGTTTGAAAATAATATTGCAAAAAATTTATTATCACTATAGTTATTAGGATCACGAAATACAAATATTTTCAAGTCGACTGTTTTTATTTTAAAAGCGGACATTTAATAAAAATTCAATTCCGCAGAAATATTTCAACGAACATGACAGCTACCATTCCAAACACGTACAAAGCGCAGCGCCGATGCGATATCGACACAAACAAATAGATGCACAAACAATGCACGCTTATAACGCGTAAACAACGTCAAACATTCCATCAATCAGCCGCAAATCATTGGGTCGAATACAACAGGTATATTACCCTTCCCCGCATAGACACGCGCGCGGGTAAACTCACCCACGTTTAGCAATAGAATCTCCTGTATGCGGTGTGGTAACACTCGCACACAGATATCCACCAGTACACGTATATACGCAATTCAAGGAGAATGCAAGACAAAGCTCCTCCCGACATCGATGATGACGACGACGTCGACGACGTCGACAACGAAGATGCCAGTCTCTCTTTCTCTCTCTCTCTCTTTCTCTCTCTCTCTCTCTCTCTCTCTATCTCTCCCTTTCTCCGCTTAGTAACGCGGGGAGGCTAAGTTAAACTACACGAGCTCTGACGGTAATAATTGAGTGCCGCTATGTCTAGTTAACGCGGCCTATCCTCCATCGTTATATATAGCATGTGTGTGTGTGTGTGTGTCTCTCGCGTACGTCCCTGCAATTGTATACGGGGGAGACGCGGAAGATGGAAGGTGAGAGACACGCGATGCGAGCGCGCTAAACTCGTCACGTTATCGACTAAAGCGACACCGATGCGTGACAAATCCATCTTACGTAAAACGTCTCGAGCGAGCGTCGCCCCTCGTTCTCGTCGTGATTAGATACACCGAACGAACTATCGCTCACTTTGTGAAGCCGCCGAGCGCTAGGATTTGCGTTGTGTATGTACAGTATATAGAAAGTGGTTGGTTGACGGTGACGATAAAGCGATGAATCTTGTTCGTCTACTATAAAAGAGAGTGAGAGAGAAAGGTGTTGGAAGAGCCGATGAGTACGTCATTGGTTTTTTTGAAAAAATTATTATTAAAAATTATAATCGTAATTTATTTAATTAGCGTATTATTATGCGGTTCGCGTTATTTTATAACAAAGTACGCGGACAAATGAATTGTAAATTTCTACAGAAAATTGAGTGATTGATTAAAAAAATAATACTTAAATATCACGATTTAAAATAATTATAAATTTCTTTTTTCTAGTATGTGAGAAGAACATTATGAAGAAGAATGTCATGATTAGCATGCAATGATGGCCACATTATTATCGATAAAATAAAAAAATCTTACATGGAATATTGAAAGAGTAAAAGAAAAAAGAAAATAAAACTTGTAGAAGTAAGTTTTTGAAAAAACAAATCTCAATCAGGTATATAAAATGTCAATTTCGATGGCGAGTGTTATGGTGATAAAAATTATGTCGAAGAAGAAACGGAACAGACACATAATGTACAACGATTTTGTACGAAAAAATGAAACGCGGTTGAAAACAGATGAACTACTTATGAATTTTGAGCTGTTGTGGAATGCCCGTCATAGAACTTAATATGAATTTAATACATAATGCAATAATAAAGTAGTATTACAGTTCATAACATTATGCTTATTTTAGATTTATATTTAAATTTAAAATATCTAATCCAAATAAATTTAGCCTTTAATATAATAGATTTTGCTTTAAAAATGTGTTAGTAACTCATTTGCAATATAAATAATAGTAACGTTTACATTAAGTATAATGCAATAAATACGCAGAATAATTATAAAATTTTGAATTCTCATTTAGAAATTTGTCACTAAGGGTATTTCTAAGATAAGAGAAAAAGACAGTGTCTAAAAATTTCCACAGAAGGCAAGAGAGAGAAAAAGAGAGAGAGAGAGAGAGAGAGAGAGAGAGAAAGAAGCGATTTAATGGCGCGAAATGGCAATCCGTAAACGAATTTTAAGAAAAGTTTGCAGTGGAAGCTTTTCAATTTCAATGGCTCGAATTGGAGCCGAACGCGTAAGAAAGAGGGCTGTAAAGAAAGAGAAAAACGGATGAGGAAGAAGAAAGAGAGAAACGTGCACGGTTGAAAAAGAAAAAGAGAGAAAGAGAGAGAGAGAGAGAGTGAGAAAGAGAGAGGCATTGGATAGAAACGGCTCGTAAATTTATGGTCGTCGACAGTGATGATTGTGTGCTCGCGCGCTTCTCTTGCCTCTGGCGCGAGATAACGGAACGCCAGCGGCGGTGACGACGGCGGCAGTGGAGGCGGCGACGCTCCCCGCTCTACGACAAAACGTCGTTGCTTGGCTGCAGTGTCTCGCGGATTTTTTATCACGTCCTTCCTTCCTGCATTCGTCAGCGAGGGCAAGAAAAGCGCCAGCGCCACTCGCCGCTGAGTGAGCGAGAGCGACCGGAGAGATGTGAAGAGAAAAAGGAGGAGAGAAAGTCGAAGACGGCCGAGCCCTGGCTCTCGAGTGAATAATTAAATTACGCGAGCGAGAGAGCTCCTTTCTTCTCTCTCTCTCTCTCTCTCTCTTTCTCTCTCTCTCTTGCTCGTCCCCTTTCTATCCTTTTGATGGCTTCGAAGACGCCGACGCCCTGGAGGATGGAGAGGAGGACTGTAACGGACGTAGCGGGAAAATTAAGAGAGCACTGCGTCATAAGAAAAATATGAAAAAGAAGTTGGTAGGACGAAAGGAGGATGGAATGATGGCTAGAACGTAGAGAAGCGAAAGGGGCCACCGGTAAGAAAACGAGATGTGAGAAAAATAATCTAACGATTCGAGATATAATGCGATGAACTATTGCTGAATTTTGATAAAGCGATGAAAAGTAAATCGTTGATTTTGAATTTCGAAATATTTTTTAAAATCTTTTTTTTTTCGAATCGATACTTTCAAACATATCGTTGTTAAAAAAAAAAAAAAACAATGATTTACTTATAAGAAAAAAATATCTATTTTTATAAAAAATGTTGATTTTAAATAATTTTTTATTTATTATTTAGTGAATACCAAAAGATTACAACCGAACTGAATTTATCTCGACGAAAAATTTTTGTTACAATGAAAAATTCAATAAATTACACGATACAATTCCAAAGAAGCGATACATCTGTAAAGTAATCGAATGGTTGCTCGATTTGATAATACTTCATCTTCTCACCTTCTTCCCTTGCGCGTTTCTATCAAGGACTCTGCGACTTTAATGTATATCAAACATTTTTCGAACGTACGTACATAAGAATAAGCGATTCGAATTCATCGAGCAGTTTACACACACACACACACACGCACACACAGACCCACATCCATACACATACATACAATAACGTCACAGTGATCTAACATCGCGTAGATTTCTCCGAGGAATTCGACGATCCCGCGATGAAAAACGCGGATGATGAAGAACCACTATCTCTCTCCCTCCTTCTCTCTCCACCATCTTTCTCTTTCTCATACTCGATTTTTATTTCTCGGACTTTTCTCCCATCTCATCTCCTTCTTGACTCTCGCTTTTGTGCGATGGATAGATGCGCCATTCGAGCGCGGACCGATCACGCAAGGGAATTGAATGTAAAACGAAGGACCGCTGTGTATGATTCAAACCACTTTCACGGCTGAAACGCTTCCAATTTTTCATTAACGACTTTCGTCGTTTGAAAATAAGGAGAGAATGATAAAAAATTGCTTACTCGCTTTCAAAAATGTCGTATAAGCCATACGTTAAACGTATTATGATTGGAACGTTCGAGCTGACGATTTTGAAGATAATAAAGTGGTAAATTTTTTGTTTAAATAATAACATAATCGCGTATTCTTATTTAATACATAATATTTAGCTATATCGCATAATACGTAAATAAAGAGCATTAAAAAATATCGATAACTTCATATTTGTTCAATTTCCTATCAAAATTTAAAATCTGTAATTACAACAAATATATATTGCAATTAGAAAAAATAGTTGAATCTCTGAGCCAAATCACCAAATGAAGCAGGTCTCGTTTGAAAACAAAAAAGAAGAAAGAAAAAATCCAAGGGTGAACGTTAACTGTACGGGACGAACGGGTAGAAGAATCATTCGAATTAACGAAATTTCTTTCGGAGCGGATTTAATTTTCAGGAAACGAGTATGTATACATATATATTTTCCGTACGACAAGGCGAAACGCGGTCCTCGCGCTCGCGTAAGTAACCGATGTTTGTGCACGCACGTATACCCACGTATCGATACGTGCAAAGAGCGAGAAGAGGAGAGAAAGGACGAGGGGGAGAGAAAAGAGAGAGAGAGAGAGAGAGAGAGAGAGTAGTGGTAACCAGAGAGAGGAGTACAGCTTCGGCGTTCGAGACAACGACACAATCAATAAACAACACGTGTAGATAACAATCCCGGACGGAGGATCGCCCTGTTTTCTCGGAAGGCCACGCGGTAATTGTCGTACGTGCCCCAACGCCGCGGCTATTCACCACCTCCAACTCCTGCTCGTTCTGCCTCGTTCGGCCACCCCCTACTCTCTTATCCCGTATATACGTTACCCGTGATCGTAACGTTCTCCCCGAACGGATGTACACGTACGCGGTTGTACGTATATATATAAATAAATATATATATATATATATATATGCGCGTGTGTGTGTATACATCGGCAAGGGCCGATCTAACGGCCTCTTACCGCGTGACGCGCCACCGTCGAGGCGCCCGAGTCCGCCGATTTATCGGGAATAACCTAGCTCTTTCTCTCTATCTATCCTTCTAACCTTTATGTGTGTCTGTGTATGTACGTACGTGCATCGAAAAATTATTCGAGTTTTGCATATTTTCCCTCGGTGCGATTAAATTGCAAACTGCGGCCTCCGGGTCTCGCTATACGACGATTACGACGCGGCCACGTTTTACGCTTATTTTGCGCGGTTATGCTATATCCTTCTCATACTACCTACCGGCTTTAGCTTTTTCGGATGTACTTTATGTTTGAAAATTTTCTTCGGGTTTTCGATGCTATTTACATGCATGGTGAAATGTTTCCTATCGATTATGATCAACGAAAAGAAAGTAGCAAACATTTTTTTAATTTATATACACGATTATTGATTTGTTGTAAATTTTCTTTGGAAAAATTTTAAATATTGCTTATGTTGTAGACTTTTTAATATAAATTTAACAATTAAATTTATGAATTTATTAAAAAATAAATTGAATTCAATCGATTAATTGTATATTTTGCATGGATCATTAGTCAATAATATTAAACAATTTTTGTTTTAAAATTTCGCACCAACATCAATTTTCTTTTGCATAATAAAGAAAAGCAAAAGTTTAGCGTCAATTCTTTACTCGCACTCTCGTTCATAAGTGCTTTATATCATTACAATAACCAACAAGCGCTCTAAGAGTAACACAGAGTAATTATCAGCAGCGCGTCTCGCAGTTCGTCTCAAGCGGTTGAATGTGAGAGAATGGGTAGCATAATCAACTCTACTTAGTTTGATTATAAAGTTTATGAGCAAAGTGGAGGGTTAAATATAAAGGCGGAAAGAATAGAGAGAGGGAGAGAGAGAGTGAGGGCAAACGATAGAGAAACGAGAAAAGCTTCAGGTTAAAAAAGGCGAAGCGGCACAAAGAGAACGAGAGTTATATCTTTTATGGCAACCAAGAGCAGATAGAAAAAAAGAAAAAAATAAAAGAAGAAAGAAGGTGCGTCGCGAGAAGAGAACGAAAGGCAGACTCTGGGAATAAAGAGTGCGCGTGGATTAAGAATGCTTCCTCGGAGACGAGTTATAGTCGCTTCCTTCCCGTAGTTGGAATTAATCGGCCATTCCGGAGACGATGCATTAACACGGAAGGAAGAGAGGGTGAGAGGAAGAGAGGGAGAGATGAAGATACGCCGAGAGGACGCGCTTTCTGTTTTGCCACTCGTTTTCTCTCGCTCTTCTTTACTTTGATCCTTCCTTTAAACCCCTCTCGTCGACTAACTCCTCCAACTTTCGTTTCTCTCCCGCGTACAAAATTCTTTTCGTTCGACTTCTCCTCCCCCAGACCACTCAGCCTCTTTCATCAATTCTTAAAACTGATTCCGCTTTATTTTCTCCATTTAAATTTTGTATACGCTCTGTCTTTATTCATTGTTCACTGATAACTTTGATTTTAATAAAATTGGAAAGGAATTAAAGCTGAGAAACGTTTACATGAATGTTGGGCAATGAAGAAACTTTCACGTTGAAGTTCTTTAAATTGAGTTAAAAAATTGTACAAAATTAATGAAGTTTGGTTAGGTATGTATGATATGTCAGTTAATTTTTAGAAAAACGCAAACTTAATAAGAATCATAAATAATTTATCAGTTGGAAATTTTAATAAAAAAAAAAAAAAAAAAAAGAAAAACAAAAATAACTGTACGTATGCGTTTTCATTTACTGCCAATCAGATTTGACTTTTTTACCTCATTAATATGAAAATTACATTCCAAAAGTAATCAGGGGTTTTGTACGATAAATGTATAATCATAATTTGAGAAAAAAATGTAAAAAAGTAAACACGACTCAAACTTGTGCAACTTCATTGCTTTTAAATTATCCTTCAACTTCACCGTAAAATCAAGCTGCTTCAATCATACTTCAGTTCATAAAAATAAAAATAAACGGCATGATAAGTAAAACAAAAAAAAAAAAAAAACAAAAAAAAACTTTATAATTATCGGTTCCATCAAAGCGCAACAGGTATCAACGGTACACGCGAAGACGCGATAGTGAGCTCGCGCACTTTTTAAACTTAATAAACTAGCGCGAGAGAAAGACTGTCAGCCGACAACGTAAAACCGGTACGGTAGCGTATACATGTAGATACGTGAATATATATACTCGAACAAATTTAGCCGTTTTCGTTCATCTTCGAAGGTGGCAGAGCCAATCTAGCTTGCGTCACGTTACGTCACGTCAAACCGCATCAGCCGTCGTTGTACGACTCTCCCCGAGCCTCACCATTATACCCGTGTCCGTCGCGTCTGATGGAAATCCGTAAAGGCTGGCTCTCTCTCTCTCTCTCTCTCTCTCTTTCTCTTTCTTTCTCTGTCTTTCTCTACAGCTTCGCTTCGCAGTACAAGGATATATGCATAAGCGTCATTCTCTCTCTCCGTATCGTTCTCCTGTTATTTGACGAGCGAACGTAAGAGTGAAAAATTAACATATCCATCATCGTGTACGTATACACGAATATTATAAGCCCATACGGCCAACTGACGGGACAGGAACTCGCGACTGGTAAAGGACTCTACATTGGCTATATGTGACAACTTATATTACCGGGTATCGCTATTCCTGTGTATACATAGTGTTAAGGTATCAAAATGTAATCCAAGCTTCTACTTAATGGAGAAATATTCGCGTGAATGTACGCTGTAATTATATACGTGGATTGATTGACCGCGAATACATATAAATATAAAAAAAGGACTAATGTTTACCTTCGGGTTAAACGAGTCGGAGTGTCTTTTTTTTTTGTTTTTAATTGAAATTATTACTTTTTTCGAAAAGGAAAACATGAGATTTTCATTTACTTTAAAAATATAGATATGATTTACTTATCAGGTCGGTCGTTTACATTCAATAATTTTTTATATGTATTTGATTATTACAATAAATTAAATGTATGGAAATGAAGTTTAAATGTTTTCTTCTTCTTCTTTTTTTTTTTTTTTTTTTCAACTTAGCATACATCGTTGTGAAAACCAGCGATTTAAAACTCAAGCTCAACGACGCGCAAAACGAGTTAAACGCACAAACTTATTTATCCACTAATCAGAGCTTTACCACAAGTCTACTCAACCAACAAGAATCACCGTATATATGGTGTACAAACTCGCTAAATCTCGTATGCAAAGCTAGCTAAAAATAAGCCTCGACGCACCTCGGCGAAGATAAAAAATCAGAGCAAACTCATAGCCAAGTATCGTTTCCAAAGTCCGAGCACAAAGAGAGCTTAAGACGTTTTACGCGGGATTAGAAAAGCCTCGCCGGTTGGAAAATACCGCGCGCAGTCTCGTTTCGTTAAAGCTCGGATCTAACCGCGAAACAAAAGTATAAGAGAGGGACGTACGTTGTTGCACAAAACGTGGACCATTAACGGAATGCCACGAAGGACAAAAGAAAGAGAGAGAGAGAGAGAGAGAGAGAGAGAAAGAGAGAGAGAGAGAGAGGAAACGCCGATGTTCCGATACGTGCCGTGCATTTAACCGCGTTGCATTCGCGAGTAGAAAGAGAGAGAGAAAGAAAGTGAGAGAGAGAGAGAGAGTCCTTGGCATGCAAATGTAAAGCCGTAGCGTCTGTAAGGTGGAGGATCACCCGAAAACTTAGTAAACGCCTGGGCTAATTGCAATCTTGAGTTCAGCTCGTAGCTTCATAACCGGTAAAGGTTCGCTTTTTGGCTTCGGCAAACTTTGTGGCTTATTATCGTTATTAAGTGTCCGGAGGGAGAGAATGAAATCTTCGTGAACCTTATTCTCGTCTTTTCCGAAGAGCACGCGAGAGTTTCTTGGATTTTTACAAGCGGTTGCTTTGAATTCTTAACGTTGCAGTACGTTTCTTTAGATTACGCGAAAGTTGCGCGGTCGTAACTGCGACACTGGCAAATTTTGAATTTTTTATTTATAGAGATTCTTATGTCGTGTGCTTGGATGCTTACGACAAATATTCAAAATTAATGATACCTTTGATACGAAAAAATCAAAGTTCTTTTCATTATTTAGCTTTACCGGATATGGTGATTAAATTTATAAAGCATTGCAAATTTTTAAAATCAGGTCGACTTATCTAGAAGAATTTTGCTGTTTATATCAGAACCCTATATAATTGTAAATATTATATTTTATTTTATATTGTAACGTTATTTCATTCTAAGATTTCAATAATAAAAAAAAAAAAAAAAATTAATTATAGAACATTGAATAACGAAGTAGAAACATAGTTTACTATATTCTAAAAATACTGCCTAATATTAAAAAATATTAATTAAATTGTCAATGTTTTTTTGGAAAATGTTATTACGCATAGAATGCATGAAGTAAAAAAAGTAAGCTTTCGTATCCGCAAAGCAAATAATATCACATAACCAACGTCGTGAGCGTTGAGCGAGAGAGGAGAACTGCGACATCGTCCGTATAGTATGCGCAGCGCACATGCGCGTATCGTCAGCGCGCGATGCGCCTCTCAGTCCAAGAGGAAGACGAGACAAGCGTCTGACGAAACGACGGCGACGGCGACGGTGGTGGTGGCGGTGGCGGTCCACTTAAAATCGATACGGCGATGCAGTCGCGAGCCTTCTCTCTCTCTCTCCTCTCTCTCTCTCTCTCCCCGTGGGGTGCAATTCATTTGCATAGGAATTGCAGCCGTCTAGTCTTCGTCCCCTTCCCTTCTTCTTCTTCTTCTTCATGCTCTTCTCCGTACTATGCTTGCCACGAGGATTGATTTTTTCGACAAAAGAGAAGAGAGAGAGAGAGAGAGAGAGAGAGAGGGAGAGAGAGGAGAGGAAAAGACGAAGTTGCACCTTGCATCTTCTTCCCTTTTCTTGAATGCTTGAACTACCGGCCGTGCGCACAACTACTTTAGCCGAATGATTCTCCTTCGCTAGCTCCAAGTGCCACTTTGGAAAATTAGCTGTATAAAATTGCCCAAAGGGTCGAATTAAGGAGTGAGCTTCTTCTTTGCTTCGCTTACTTTTGCCTCCCCTTCCTATCCCCTCGCTGCGATACAATTGAATATGTACTTTAGCTTTTGTCTCACTTGCCTTACATACTAAAAATTTCCTCAATATTTTAATTAATTCCAGATGTACTGTCCGTTTTACGATAAGTGCTTTAAGAATGCTAGAGTAAAATATTTATTTATGAGTGGTCATTAATCTTTTAATCCGTTATTTAATTTAAATTTAAAAAAAGATTAAAAATCATATGACATAAAATATTGAATTTTTTTTTCTTTTGATAATAATAATAAGAGGTTATTATACTTTTGAATTTTTGAAACTTACTTTCATTTTTTTATTGTAATAACGATAAATTTATAATGCTCTTCAAAAAATTTTCCAAAATAAATGTAACTGAGTAAATAATATAAAAATTAAAATTTTTTTTAAACAAATAATTATTAAGAAAAAAAAGAATAGTAAAATACATATATATATAAGTAGAAATAAATCGTTGATATTTAATAAGAACAAAGCTAGTGTACCGGTTCAAGTACACTGCCGTTGCGTACGTCTGATATACGAGTTTAATTAGTCCGTCAATGCACACACGAGCCATATAAAACGAGGCATATTTACGAGTGAAGGTAACGCGACACTTTTAGCTTTCACACGCTCAATCTAAGTACGCGTTCGGTTTATCTTGAAAGTCCTGAAATGTACAGAAGAGATAGAGAGAGAGACAGAGAGAGAGAGAGAGAGAGAGAGAGAGAAAGAGATATCAACGTCGTCAATCAGGGAAATTTATGGGCATAAGGCTGACGCGGCAGGTGTTGCGTTGTTCGGCAATCGGGAGCCGTTGTGCGACGTAACGATGGTCAAAATATCGCAGCGACTCGCGATTTTTATCGCGGACGATTGAGCTCGCGCTGTTGTGGTCACCATCTGCAACCGGACACTTTTCACGTATTACGTACGCGCACGTAGGCCCTGCATAAATGAAGCGAGAAAGAGAGAGAGAGAGAGAGAGAGAGAGAGAGAGAGAGAGAGAAAGGACCAAATCTTGAGAGCGCTGTTCGGTAATTATGGGTTTCTTGTTTTAGTTGCGCAGCGGTAACGAGCAAATGGTGGATAAGCATGTGCGGAAAGAATCCGCTCGACTCATTATCTACCTTTAATTTAATACGTATAAATTAGAGGGGCTTATACAAGTTGATTTATTAACGTCGAAACTGATAAAACAAAATGTGTTTCAAAAACGTTCTACAGTTTATGCAACTTGTGTATAATTGCATCTAAAATTTAATTATTAAATTTAATTACGGTAAATTTTAATATTATCTTTTAATTTTTGATATATAGTATTCATGATAGTTGAACCGCATAATGTATTACGTTACATTTTTTGATTTTCCATTTTACAATTTATCACACAATAAATTGTTTAATAATGATAATAAGAATTCTTTAAATAGATTATTTTAATTTGAATTATTATGTGACTAAATTTATAACCAAATAAAAGATATTTTTAAACTTTTTAAAGATGTCAGAATATTTAATTTTAAAAAACTTTGAATTCACATTTCGGTATCTTTAATCTTAAAATTTATTTAATAAGCAACTTATAAATTTATGATAGTATATATTCAGGTGAACGATAAATATTATAAAAAATCACTCGACGGATCTTGATGGATCTTATCAAAACAATATTTTTTTTTTCACAGCAATTATAATACACAGAATTAAAATTTATAGTTTATGCCAAATAAAGTGTATTCAATTATAAATATTATTTTAAAAATCAAGCTATTTTAATCAAGATAATCAAATAAATTTTACACCAATAAAGTCATCTAATTTCCTTATAAAGTGAAGCAAATTTTCAACGTCACTCTATTAATGCAACATAAAATAATGAAAGACTTATTAATAATTTTACATTTTTTCATAAAGATAATGCCAAAATAATATTAATTAACAAGAAAAATTATCTTTTATTTTACAAGCAATTTGTATAAAATTATTAAAATATATTCAAATAATTTTATAATAAAAGCAATTATTCCACTTCCGTGCGATTATAATAAAAATTCATTAGGTGAATTACAAATAAATATTGAATAAATTATTGACGTATACCAAATGAACTAAACATGCACGATTAACATTCATTTTTTACAACATGATTCACGCACATTTTGTTTTATTACGCATCATGTGAAATATACATGTTTATGTACACACCTTGATCATAAAAAAAAAAAAAAAAAGAAATATAAATAAATAAATAAAAGAAGGCATAATTTCACACTGGATTCACAAAACAATTAATTATCATTCGCAGTAGCGAGGAGAGCGCATACGGTTCTAATCCTTTCAAGGCAATTATTCCTGTTGGGGAAACAATCTACTTGCGAGATACACGCCATCTGCATTATATGCATATTACTCCGAGCGTACCTTCGTGATGCACATGAAGCATCTTAATCCCTCGCCTTTTTAACTTTAAATAAAACTCAATTCAACGCACATCCGGACGATCAATAATTTTCAAGGTGCGTGAGAAACGTCTGTTAATATAAGTATTATTTTTTTTCTTTCTCCTTACGATGCGTTTTTGCAAACGAGGAGTCGCAGTTTTACACGAAAGGTCGCGCGAGGACGGTGTGACAAATTTTATATTTACGATCTTTTTATTTTGTTTATTTGTCACGACGACGAGAAACACGTGTTCAATAATATTTCGAATATAAATTTTTTAATCAAATGAATAATAAGAAAATACAGTAGTATATTATTCGTCATTTCAGAGTATAAGTAACCACGAAAAATGTACTACCTATTGAATATGTAATGTCTTAAATTTAAACATTTGTAATAATTTATAAAAACTAAATAAGATACTTGTATTAATAATATAATATAATTTTACTGCCAGTGCAACTTTGTTAACTTGAAAAAATATTATTCAATTTTGAAAAAGCTTTCTTAACCTCGCTACTTTTCTGTAGCAACAAAGTACAACATTTTTAAAGAAAATTTTAACACAAATTAGTTTGCAAAATAAAAGCGATAAAAAAAAAAGCCTCGATTTGTCATAACAGTTCAAGCACAATGGGTTACTACGCGTACATAATGACGCACCGCCTCGGTCGGGCAAATTAATATAGAGAGCGAGAGGACTTTAATCTCTCATCAAAAACCTGCCGTGCGCTCACTTTGCATTTCGATGCGAACTCCTCTCTCTCTCTCTCTCTCTCTCTCTCTCTCTATCTCCATTATTTTTAACCTTTCTCTCGCTTCATCCGGCAACCTGACTTACGCGCGCCTCTCGAGATCTCTCTGTACGTTCTTTTGCACCTCTCTCTTTCTCTCTTTCTCTCTCTCTCTCTCTCTCTCTCTCTCTGAGAGAGCTGCTAAAGAGGCGACTCGCAATTATATCTCGCAGACGTATATAGGTAACGTACGCGCACGCAAACGCGTACGCTCTCTACTAATTATATCCAGCCTCGTGATGAATCGTTTCCCGTGCACACATATGCGGCTTACGACAGACAATACACGCTTCGTTATTTCCATTAAAGGGCTACCGGCCGATGCGCATCGGCAACCCGAAGGCGTGACCGAATCGATTAATCACTGGTGCATTAGGCCTCCGTCCGGACTACGTCGTTGAACACCTGAGACGACACATACGCGCGGTTTACTCTTCACCGAACGACCGGTACGCTTTCAGGTACTGTTGATCACGGGATGCTCAATTGTAAGACGAATTTGTGTGGACATTTTGTACTTTTTTAATTTTTTATGCTTTTTCCTTTTGAGCTTGACTCGTTTGTAAACGAAAATAAATATTGTTTTATATATATATATATATACAATTTATTGATGTCGAATGTATTTATATCCAAGCGTTTAGACGAAAATTTAATAGTCTTTATTTAATTTATTTTTTAGTCAAATGTTATTATTAATAGAATATTATATTGTCTTTTTTTATTAAAAAATAACAAAGGAATTATTAAACTTTTATAAAAAATAAATTCATGCTTTTCTCAATGTTAATTCTGATAAATATATAGTAACATTCGTATAAAATACACTAAAATAACTATTTTTTTTTTTTTTTTTTTTTGACATAATAATAACACGCTAGTCAATAAAAATTCTTTAGAGCAAAGGATACAAACTTCACTGAAAAATCATAAATTGCAACGTCGTAATTTATGAATGAAATCCTCTTTAAAATTTAAATAACACCTAGCAAACAAGAAAATCATAAGCCTCTCTATCTCTCTTTCTCCACGGTCATACTAATTCGCTGAAAGCACATCTCCCACGTCGCTTGAAATTTTCTTCGGCTCGAGGAGCTAGTCGCTAGTTAGCGTACGAGCTTCTGCATATATATGTATATATATAAAGTTATAGCGCATAAAGCAACTGGATGGCAACGAGCGTCGTTCTCTCAATAACTTCCCCAAAATAGACGAGTCGGGTATCTTCGTTTCGTTTTCTTTTCCTGCGCGTTACGACATATCCAAGCGAATCAAGGGAAATGGATAAGTCGCCGACAAGTCGAGGCTAACGCGCCGTCCGGAGAAGCAACCAAGTCGACCGATCGTCTCTCTCTCTCTCTCTCTCTCTCTCTCTTTTTCTCTCCGTAGTCGAAATCGTCGTTGCTTTCTAATTAACCGCTAATTATAATTGATGGCTCGCGTTGGTGTCGTCAAGATACTCTTGAATCGCGCTGTGTCCTCGTTCCCTCGAATCGAACTCAAAGAGGGAAAGAACAGCCCTAGGACTATCGTTTTAATCAAAGACAGACACACCGTATGACGTTACGCAGTTGGTGGGACCCTTTTGAAATTCTCTTCGCATAATTTATTATCTTTCTCGCTTTTCGCGATAATTATTCACTAATCTTGAGAATCACGCGAATATCGTTTGCGTATAACTATGTGTATACAAGAGCTTACGTGGAAGATCGCTTCATGGTCAAAGTAAAGATGCCTTCAGTTTAGTTATGGAAAATTAAATTTAATGAACACGTATATTTTTTGTTCAGCAATGTTGTAGTAAAGAATATTTGACTTTTTTTGATTTAATAAATATTTTGAATAACTTTTGTATAAAATTAATTATTGCAGTGTATAATTATATCGATTAGATTGCTCACGTTGTGTATTAAATAAAATTTTGGAATCAGTATATTTATTATTAAACAGCTTTGCATGCAAAATATTATTTATATTAAATTTTCAATATTTGCAATATTACAAAATTTTCAATATTACGTATTTAAATCAGTATTTGTTATTGAATATTATATGCTTTTGTTTACTTTTAGTTAATTTTATAAATTAAAAATTTTTAAATATACGTTAAAGATAAGCAGTGAAAAAATATAATTATTTACATTTAAAAATGATTATATAATTTTTTTAAAATTATAACGTTGAAACAAATATTAAAAAAGAAAAAAAGAAAAAATTATTATGTAACATTTAAAGAAAGTATTCAGCAACGTTTCAGTCAATTTGTCTCAATTAAATAACAGACGATGTAAAAGAAACGACGAGAAGATCGGAAAGAAGGGACAGAAATTTATTAAACCAAATTATACAAAAGCGAGGCGGACATAGAGAAGAAACGCAGATTACGGATGGAGAAAGAAAGTCCGCAAAGACTGTTACGTCGAAATACACGTCCTACATAAAAAACCAAAGTTAAAAAAGAGACGAAAAACAAAGTCTCCTTAAAAAATGAGAAAACGGGGGAAAGAAGAAAGACAAAAGCCTGCCCGGATGAAAGAAAAAAAAAATAAAGAAGAGGCAACAGCGAAAGTTACACTCGGAAGTCAAAGAAATAACGCTGTAGAAAGAGGAGAGAGAAAGAGGGAGACAGCGAGAGGGAAAGAAAGAAAAGGAGAAGTGAAGAACGAGAGGAAGGGGCGAGGAGAGACATTTTTACGAGTGGAGTTCGAGTAAACGAGCGAATTGAACTTCTTTTCTGGCGCGCGCGCGCGCGCTTTGATCTGTCATCCCCTCGCGTCGCGTCAAGCATCACGAAGTAACTCCGACACTCGTCGCGACCCTCCGGCCAATTTATGATAATGAATCTCGAGATTTATCGTCGGTTTCTAGCTAACGTAGAGAGATATTAAGCGAAAAGCCAGCCGCGGTGAATCGTCGCCCGGCAAAATTAGAATTGGCCCGCGTCACTTTATAACGCGGCTATATAGACGCTCTTTGCGAAAGAAAGAAGTCCGTCGTCAGAAGTTGCGCAAATACGTATATATATATATATATATATATATATATATGTGTGTGTGCGTGTATATACATTTATACGTGCGTCAACATCTGGTATTGCGTTACCTTTGTCGCTTGGAAAATATACTCTTTTAATAACATCTCGTATAAGATCTTTTTTACATTAGTATGACTTGTTTTTTAAAAAAAAATTATATGTTAAAATTGACTTGAAGTGAATGTTTGACTCAATTGTTTATTAAAGTTGAAATAATCAAGTTTTACTGTTAAACATAATTAACATACATAAATTTTAAAATATAGATTTTTATCGTTTTTGTAAATTTTCAATGCAAGTTTATGTGCATTTAAATAGAAAATAAATAACTTTAAAATAAATCACAAGATGAATTATGAGCGAATAAAATAAATTACGTGTTAAAAAACCCGCAATTAAATCTTATTTATACGAGAATGAAATGGATGATGTAGGAAAAATAAATAAGATTTTTATTATTTTGTTATTTTTTATGTATAATATTAAGTAGTATTATTGGGTAATGATCCACGTGGTGCAACGTAAATTTCGTACTTTTAAATAAATTACATTTGTTTTAAATATACAATATGCATGTCATTGGGATCAATATTTTTATTGTGGGTCAAGTACTTAATTTTCTTCAATTGAAGTTTTTACAAACAAATAAATTTAAAAATATGTATCTGCACGATGTTTGTGCGTTAATCGAATAAATTAATATTGTACTAATGAAAAAAAAAAAAAAAAAAAAATTCCAGAAAAACTATCATATCTCATTAAGCTTACTTTACTTATGCGCACATACGCGACCACAGTCACTCGAAGCGGAAGTAGCAGCAGCAGCAGAAGAAGAAGAAGAAGAAGAAGAGTCGGAAAATTCACCATTAGCGCAAAACTCCGGGAAGGAAATTTTCTGACGGCACCGAGCTCGTTGAAGAAGCGCCGCAGCGAACGGAAGGGAAGAGATATAAGGAGGAAAAGGGGAAAGGAGCGCGCGATGCATTAACGAAACGGTTCGTACGGGGCTGCACGCTAATGAAACGTAGCAGAAATATCTCGGTCGTTTAATTAGAAGCAATAAACGGAGAGAGTTCAATTGCCCGGTGAGTGTGTATGTGTGTGTATGTGTGTGTGTATGTGTGTGTGTTTGTGTGTATTCGAGAAAACGCCAGGAGAAGAAGAAGAATAAGAATAAGAAAAAGAAGAAGCGAGGAGCCAACGGTTACCATCGGAGTCGTTTGCGCTCGTCTACGTCCGAATACTCGGTTAACCATCCTCTCCGCCTTGCCTCCTCCTCCTCCTTCTCTTCCTCCACCTTTTCCTCTCTTCTTTCTCTTCTCTTTCACCTCGTTCAACTTCATCCCGGCGCGGCTTCGGTTCGGTATTGCAAAGGAGCCTCGTCCTCTCCTTTATGTACCTCCTCGGCCGAAGCGATGCTCCACCTTCCGAACTCACCATGTATAATTCCGTAAAGCAAGTTGACCTTTCAATATTAAGGTAGATGGATATCGAGAGTTCCCCTTACCTAAGAAAACGTCCCTCGTGGTTTTCGTAACTTTTCTTTTACTCTTTCTTGATTTCTTTTTTGCAACTTCTATTATTTTTATCGGCTTTCTGCCATTTTTTCCCTCTTTTTTGTTGTTAATTAAAAGTAAAACTAAAATTTGTTTTTCTATATTCTCATAAACGAATAAAAACTATCGAATATTTTTTCTCGGTGAAAAGAATATAAAATTAATTGCACAAGAAGTATATATATATATATATATATATATATATATATATAAAATTAGTTTCAATCATAATTCTTGTATAAATTTACCACCAATAGAACCAATTCGATGTGCGGACGGAACGATGCCTCTAAACGCGCCCAAGTTAATATTTCAGAAGCGCGGCAAACCCGCTCGCTTTATAAATTAATAAAGACGTGAAAGTCCGTGTGACGAGACTCCGTTAAAACAACTCTCGTCGTCGCGTCTGTACTAGATTCCTCGAGCCGGAGGCTTATACTATGCACGAGCTAAGCACTAGACGAGATATACTCGTAGAGAGGTTCGTCCGCCGGCGGCGGCGGCGGTTTGGCGCGCCGAGCTCTCTCTTGGGGACTTTACACGACGAGGCGGTGTACGGTCGGCAATCCGCAAGAAAACAGAGAATAAGGATAGCTCGTGAATGTCATAGTGCCTGGACGACGCGCGAGAGACAGAGGAAGAGGGAGAGAGGAAGAACTTATTCTCTGACTCTCTATCTCTTTCTTTCTCTCTTAACCTCTAATGCATGCGTGATGTGCACGTCTGTTTTATTTACGCCTACAATAATGTCGACTGTGTGATGGTGTTTAGGCTACCTCGAGAAAATGGAATGTTGTATATATCCTGCTGTTGGATGTTGGATGGAACAGGGGATATTAGAATAGGTGATAAGACGCGATAGAAAATTACTGACATAATGCGGTAATTTGGTCCTCGTGTTTATTTAAAAATGTTTAAAATTACAATTTTTACCTTGATATTCGCTCAAGAAATATTAAAGAGAATAAAAAGATACAAATTATTTCAAAATTTGTTTCTTGAAACGAGAAAAAGTATATTTTGAAGACATATATCGTTAGTAATTAGTATTTTTTTTTTTTTTTTTTATGAGCTGTCGGTATAATTATCGGTAAAATGAGTGAATAAAAAATATCAAAACTAACATTATTTAAAAAATTTTTTATTCGTTTAAAATGTAGTACCGAATTGACATAAAAATATAATGAAAAATTAAAGCAAGAGCGATAAAATTGAAAAGGACCGACCATCAACTTTCCTCGTCTGTATTTAGTGCGCTATTGATTCTTTAGATTGTCCAGTATATATCCAGCGAGTCCAGAAAGAAAAGCAGCGGTAAAGTCGCCGTGAGAAAGACGAAAAGAAAGGAAGAAAAAGAGAAAAAGGAAATATAAGAGAGTAAGAGAAAAAAGTTAGAAGATGCATTTAGTTCGCAAGACACGTGCATTGTCAGCTTCGCAGTTTTCTCCAGTCGGTTTCCATCGGTCCTTTTCCTTCGTCCTCTAGCTATCCGTCGTCAAACTGCCCAGCACGTCCCGAACGATGCGGGCGTCCTAGGGCTGCGTGAGTTTTAACGTGACCGAAGATAGTCTCGATGCCAAGTCATAAATAAAATAGCTCGGTGCACGAGAATTCTGTTGAAATATTATTTAACTTTGTGGTGTAGTATTAAAAATTTTATTTTATCGATTTATTATAATGTAATTTTATAAACAAATGAAAAAAAAAAAATAATAATTAAGAAAACACCAAATTTCTTCTTTATTTTTATTAACAAAAATTATACAGAAGAAAGATTTTTTATTTCTTTAAAATACAAACTGATATAAAAATTATTTTCGTTCAAATCGCTTAACTAAAGAATCATACGAAAAGTATTTGACAAAATAATGTCACATTGTACATTAATATTAATTTTAACGAACAGATGCATGCATTCAGAATATGATAATTTTTGAAAAATCTTACATTGTAAAATGATATTTTTTATTTTGTTACATACGCTAAGTTTTCCTCTATACGATAAACTATTTTTATTGAGATTTTTCAAATTAATTTATAAATTTTAATTCTTAATTAATCCAACATCTTCCTTTATTATCCAACACAAAAATATTGTAAAATTATTTAATTTTTTCAACGATTAATCTTAATAATTAAATCTTATAGAAGCCAAATACATAGTCTACACTCGATAAAAGTTGGCGGAGATAACGATTCGAATTTGCTGCATTTAACGACTTATTTGATACAGCTAACCGTGACATCGACTAACGTTCCTGCCAAGACTTTTTATGGCTCTCTTTATAAGCTGCATGATACGATTAGACGCGCGTTCTCGTTTCTTTCGATATCGTAGTAGGATGAATCGTCTATAAATTTCTTTCTTTTCAATTTTTTATTTGTGATTGAGGCCTCGCGTCGCTTGTTTTTTAATAGGTATTTCGTACTGATAAATGAATAGTGTAAAGAATTTTTTTTATAGAAATTACGTTATTGTGAGTAATAAATACGAAGAATTTGGAATAACATTTTTTTTTAATGAATTTTATATTGTAAAATGATACTTTTTAGATTTTTATTTTGAATAAAATTATGAAATAAAATTTTCTTTCAATAAATGAAGAAAAAAAAGTAAATTAAAAACTAGATTTTTTAAATTAAAACTAAATTTTGTAAAAATTTAACATACATTCATAAAGCATATAATTGAAATATAGATATTTTTATTGTTCGCAATAGCTTCTACAGTTAATTTTAAAAGTAACGATTTAAAGTGAAATAAGGTTTATAGATTATAGCAACAATATTTCATCAGAAGACAAGCTACCGACTAAAATCAATAAACCACCAGAATCATATTCAAATCCAAACGAGATCATTCCAGTTAATAAATCGGTATAACCTTCCGAACTCTCCTTTCAACACGCACTGTCGCATTTCTCGTTGTATTGTCCTGTTCCGTTCTCCTCCTCGCTCTCCCTTAACTTTCAAAATGTAAATCCGCTCTTTTTCACAGTAATAAATCCATACGCAATGGCTGGGAAACTATGCAAAGAATCGATTCGATCGTTCGTTTGTCTCTTTCTCTCTCTCTCCTTCGATACTTCTTCCTTTTTTCATCGCTATCCATTCTTCTTCCTCCCTGTGCCCCTTTGTATTTTATCCATTCGCTTTGTTCTTATGCCTATGTATCTCTTTTTCTCTCGTTACCTCTATTATTTAACAAATAATTATTTTAAAGTAAGAGTCTTGTTAACTAAAGATTTAAAGATATCTTCAAGTGAATTTTTATTTTAAAAAATATCGATAATTAATTCAATTGAGTAATTTACATTTTAATAAATTCTAAAAGAATCCAATAAAACAGTTGTTCCGTTAAAATAATTTACTATGCTGCACATATCTTGTCAACGAAAAATCTTGAATAATAGCTAAAAAAAAGTTAATCATTTAAACATATAACATTTTAATAAATATCCGTATTAAGTAAACATACAGTTTTCTCGTAGTAAATTTTCCTCAAAGAAGGTCAACCCTCGTATAAAACAAACGAAACAAAAAACCCAAAGTAAATCGGTGTACGAAGAACACAGAGCCGACCGAGTTACCGAGCATACGCGGCACCTTAAATTGGGTGCTCCGAAAATACAAGAGACGCACATTCGATGAATAATGGATCCTTCCTCTTTCCCATCTCTCCATCTCTTATTCTTCTCTTTCTCGATTCTTGCGCGCTCCCTTACACGCGCGAGATACGATGCCTCGGCACATTATGCGGGGTGAAGGGGTCAAGGGCAGTTTTCTGTATAAGTGTATATATATACGCAAAGCAAAAGAGATCCGCGCCATCGCGGCGGCAGCGTAACTGCCTTTTGTCGCGAACCGATCGCCGAACGGTATACGCTCTCGAAACGTGCGGATAACTTAACGAGAGAAAGAGAGAGAGAGAGAGAGAGAGAGAGAGAAAAAAAGAAGTATGGGAGTACGAGGACAAAGAGCTGAAAATGCGCAGGATTTCGATGTGAAATAAGAATGAACTGCATCATTTGGTTTTTTTTAATGCTTTTTAGATTATATTCGGTTAAAGATGAATTTTTTTGTAAAATATTTTCTCAATTTTTTTCTCTTTTTTTTTTTTTGATATTTTAATATCGGATTAATACATATTCAGTTTTAATAAATTAGAAAATCAATTAACATTCATTCTTCTATAAAATGAATAGCACTGAGTGTTAAAAATGTTAATAGTTGTTAATTTGAAAATTTTTTGTTTTAATAATCAATTTTGACAAATCAATTTTATCATGTAAACTTTATTGTTAAATCCAAAAAACTTTTTATTATAATTATTTTTTTAATGTCATCTTCATTTTATACAGAGGTATTAGGAGATTGTTAGTTCAAATAAGTTTAAATTTTTATATAGCTTTTGTGCAAAAAAGAAACTTTACGAATTAATAAAAAATTCATTAAAAAAAATGCGATGTATTTGAATTTATGAAACCTGTGTAATAAAATTACAAACTGCTACAGGATTTTCGAAATTCAGCTGTATTTATATATCAGAAAGTTAATAATGCCATAAATTTTTTTCTTTACTTCGATATAAATAAGACAATAAATGACATTTTAAGAAATTTCAAAATTAAATGCAATTGTATATCAACTCCCATAACTTCAGCTACATCAGACACTCTCCAAAAATCTCAGCTAATAAGTTAAAAAAAAAACTAACAGGAAAGAAGGGATAAAAAGAATGAAAAGAGGTAAAGAATACTCGCTGTCACAAGAGGAACTTTAATAATGAAATTACGTTTTCAAATTTCCGAGATAACCTCGTAGCCGTAAATAAAGAAGAATACACATGGAAAAAAGGATGTCGACGAAAAATAAGAGCGAAGAGAAGAGAAGCGGCATAAAGAAGAAGTGGAGAAGAAACCCGAAATAATGGCACAAAACGCAACGGAGAGATACATATACACACGTGTGCAGAAGGAGAAAGTTCCAGAGAAAGAGAGAGAGAGAAAGAGAGAGAAAAAGAGAGAAAGATGTGGAGCAAGGGAAAGGGACTGAAAAAGGAGCAAGCACGAGAAAGAGAAAGAGAGAAGAGCTGCCGAGCTTAGCAGCGGCAGCAGGACACGGCCCGTTCACGGCGTGTGTCCTGCAGTCCGCAGCATCGTAAATATCGCGGGGACGGGCGAGCGAGCGAGCGCGCGATGCTAATCTGAATGCAGATGCGCACTCCTCCTGTCCGGTACCCGGGCGATCTATATGAAGGGCATTACGTCGTCCGAGAATGTAATTGTGTTCTCCAGCGCCACTCTTCGTCCTTTCGACTCTCTCTTTCTCTCTTTTCTCTTCTTCTTTCTCTCTTGTTCTCTCTCTCTCTCTCTCTTCTCTCTCGACAGGATTTAGGACCCTACCACCACTGTCCTTCTCCCTTTTACTCTGTCCGGTACGAAAAATGTCTCCGCGCAGCCTCCGCTAACTTTCTGCACACGAATAATCCACGAAAAGGAGATGCGTACATACATTTTTACTCTCTCTCTCTCTCTCTCTCTTCCTCTCTCTTAGTGTCGCTTTGTCACTCTTGGCTTTCAGAGAGAAAGAGAAAGCTTCTGCGAGCGTGTACGAGCTCGCTTAACTCTTTCTCTCGCGGTCCTTCTCGCTCTTTTCACCAAAAAGGGGAAGAAGAAGCTAGCCTCTGTACCCCTGGAGTGGAATTCAGTAGCGCGAATCTCGCGCGAAACAATAGCTAACTCGGTAATGGGAATTTTCTCTCAGTTCTCTTGCGCAAAATAACTGGGAATAAGAAAAAGAAGAGAGAGAGAGAGAGAGAGAGAGAGAGAGAGGTAGAGAGCCGTTTAACGACGGGAACTTTAAGGATCCAGATGGATAAAGACGATAAGTAGAGCCTGTTAACCGATATAATAAATTCGTTTGCCGATGTCCTCGATGTCGTAGACGTCGTTCTCGTCGTAGTAGTCGTCGCGAAAAGAATCGCAAAAGCACGTTGCTCTCTTGCTGACCCAAGAGCGCACGCCCACACGAGAAAGAGAGACTGAGTTAAAGAAAGGAGAAAGAGAGAAGCCGTGTGCGCGCGGGAGATAATGAAAGGCCTCGTTACGGGCCAGTAGCTCAATGCACTTTTTAACTTATCTTTTAATCGTGAACCTGCTCGCGAGCCTCTGCCGATCTCGAGGCGTCTTTCAGGCCCTGAATACATATACAAGAACGCGAGGCGCCAGCTATCCCTATGTGCCTCTTTAACGAGTCAAATTAACGCGAGGGTATAATATACTTCAGCTTTGTCCCAACAAATAATTTACGAAAGAGTTTTGTAGATAAGACGTGTTTTTACGAAAATCCAATCCACACGTAAAAAGAAATATTTATACATTGATTGAAATATATTACATATACTTATGACAAAAACAAACATTCAAAATAGTAAGATTACTTTTTGACAATGATGTAACCAAAATTTTTTATTGAAATGTTATTTTTTTGCACTGTCACGTATGCTTATTTTCTTTGATAATAAAATAAAATATAATAATACATTTTGTTTTGATTTAAGGAAAATTGATGTTATGCTATAAAATTTTCAACAAATGAATTCAATTTAAGTAATTACATTTGTCATGTGTATAATAATTGATTTTATATTTAAAAATAAGGTATAATAAGTGTTATCGTTTGAATTGCAAATAACTGTAAAAATTTTAAAGAATAGATTTTAAATATAAAGACTATTAAAAGTTAATATATTAATGTTTAAAATAAAAATTAAAATTTATAGTGGACAGTAAGCACAAGTGATGCAATGATTAGCGATAATAAAGCAAGCCAACAGAGATGTAAGAAAAAAAAATACTGAAACAGGTCAGTATCAAGTCATTCTAATCTTAACATTTTCAGTGGAAAATCCCTTGTTGAATTTCCACCATAAAACTCAAGAGCTTCTCGCGTGTATATATATCCCGCGGCATCAGCCAGCAGTGGTGCGAGGAACAAAAAAAAAAAAAAAAAACGAAGAAAGGGAAGGAAGAAAGAAAATCTCGAATCGCCTGACGAGCAAAGATAAAGAGGTCTTAAGCAAAAATTACAGTTATCTCAGCAAATCAGCGACGTCAGTTCCAGTATAAGCCCTCCGCGTGCCACTGAAGAGCGGCAGCAGTAGCAGCTTCAGGAGCAAGAGTCACAACGGCAGGATCGAAAAGCCGGAGAAGGCGAAAAGGAAATGGCACTGCGACGAGTGCCGGATACTAAGAGTGAGAGAAGGCACGTGTGTTCGTGTATGTATGTACGTGTCAGCAGCTGGTATAATTAAGGCAGGAGCTAGCTGCTCGTTGGAGCGTAGGAGAGTGTAAGAGAAAGGAAGGAGAAGGAAAAGAGAAAGAGAGACTGGCTAGAGAGATTCAAGAAGAGAAGAGAGGCGGAGAAGGAGACGAAGAAAAGAGGTGCCCTAGATCACCGGACGTCTAGCGAGCGAGCGCCGTAGCTGTGAGCGCAGATAAGGACCGCCAGGGCGACGTCCAAGATGGACGGCCGCCCGACCGGTCTCAGCAGTAGCAACGCCACTGCTGTAGTAGCCAGAGAGGAGACACAGAGGGAGAGAGTGAGAAAGATTCTCCTCTCTCCCTCTCTCACTCTCTTTGCTTTCTCTTCTTTCTGCTTACTCTCTCTCTCTCTCTCTCTCTCTCTCTCTCTCTCTCTTTCTCTTGCTCTCTTCGGTGGAGACGCGAGTAAAGAGTAGTAGCCCCTCCACCGACGCGCCGCTACTACCACCAGAAGCTCTTTCTCCTCTGCGGCGCGGGGATCCTTATTTATACGGTAGAGGCAGCGTCGCCGAGCGCAGCAGACTAACGCCCATTGTCCCATTTCAGCCCGGGGGTAATCTGCCGGACGCAAATCTAAGGCTCTGATCCTGCGGGCTACCGCGAAAATCTATGACGGCCTTTAATTTACACACGCGCCGCGTGCATCCCCTTTCATCCCTCACCCCCGCTTACCCATCGCCTACTCCTTCTCGGATCTCTCGGGCTCTTTGGACCTATCTTTGGCGTTCCTTTCTCGCTTTATGTGTCTCGGCGCGCTATCCTTGTTTTTTCTTTTTTTCCTTTTTTTTTTTTTTTTTTTTTTGGTAGATGATGCTTTTTCTTGTCCCTGCCGATGGCTCTGGTGGTGGGTGAAGATCGGTTGGAATCGTATATTTCTCACCGATCTTTTAAGGAAATCTTACAGTACGGTAACCTTATCGCGTAATGAAAAAACCTTCGAACTTTATTTCGCGCGGAGAGTTATGGAAGACGCGTCGCTGCTGATTATCTTTTAGGAATGTTCAACGATAAATATATCTTTTAAAAATCCATGAATATTCATACGTATGGATAATATTTATGCATATTATTAGAATTCGTTTTCGTTAAAGTAGTTTAAAATCTCTGTAATAATGTATACATATATTACTAAACAAATGAAAAGTAAAAATTTATTGATTTTGAATTTGTCAATGGAAAGCTTCGTGTCCAAATAATTTTTTAGAATAAATACAATTTTCAGTTGATAAATTTATTATTCAAAGTCAAAAATTAATCTCGTCTCTCTTTTTTTTTTATTATTATTTTGTTAATTCGTTTTCTTATTTTTCACCGACATTTTATTTTAATTCTTTTCTCCCTCACTCTCTGACCATCGCGTTCGCTCGCATTTCTCAAGCGTTCGGGCGTACACTTTTCTTTTTCGTGCCCGAGTCAATTGTCAAGCGTACGAAGCATCACGGCTCCTCGTGGGAATTTCTGACGTGAACCACCTTGATCTACTTTATGCCACTCCGAACGTAACTGCGCCAGAGAATCCGGTCACTGTCGGATTCGCGAAAGTCCTGATCGATGACGGAGCAATCGGCGTAAGCGACGCGTATCAAACACTTCCTTTGGGTTATTGAATTATACGTCCGGTTTTTCAAGAATTTCAATTTTACATAATAATTGTTTTGTAGGTTTTTATTTTATATTAGTAAATTGAAAATGTATTATTAGCTGATACTGCTTCAAAATTAAATGAATCGAAGAAAATTTCATATTAAAGTTTTAAAAAATCAAATGAAAATATATTTTATCGATAATTTTTATGTCATTTGTCAATTGCAGTTTGAACGAAATTCATTTGATATTTTCTTCAGTTTTCAAAAAAGCGAGCTCTGGAAAAAGGAAAATTTTTTTAATTAAAATTCGAAAATTGTACTTCTATATATACACATAGAGCAATCCCACCATCGAGTTGCAAGCAGTCCAAACTCATCACGTTGAAGGAAAAAGGAAAACTTTCTCTAGTTCAAATGTCAAGAGAGAGAGAGAGAGAGAGAGAACGGTGAGGGGTTGAGCAATAGTTGCTGACGAGTTCTCTTTTCTCGCGATTTCAGGATCATTCGAATTCTCGACGCGCTCCGTAAAGTAGAGAAAACGAAGGATGGGAGGGAGAAGATGAGACACAGTAGAGAATGAGGACGAGAAAGACAGAAAGACGAAGATACACACGTTCGTTGAGACAGGACATCAGGAGAGTCGCCGGGTATATATAGCACTCGCACATATATAACGCGTGGTCGAGGACTCTGAGTCCCTGGGTCAAATATTAACGTCGAGTCCGATAATTGCAGAGTAGATTGTAGGAAAGGTGAGGGAGAAACGGAACGAGAGAGCGACGAGAGAGAGAGACAGCGTGCAAGATAGAGAGGGAAAGAGAGAAAAGGGAAGAGTGGAAGAGAGAGAAAGCGAGGCAAAACGATGGCTCGGCGGTAGCTCGCTCGCGCGCGCGATACCATCTCACCCTCTCCATAAATATGTCGCAGCGAGCTTAACCCCCTTGCCTATCTCTCTGTGCCCGAGCGAGCGAGTGAACGCGCTCGCGCGCGCGCCCGCGCTCTGCCGAAGAAGAGTAGGGGAAGCATTAATGTCAAACCGAGATGGGAGTTATGGCTCCCCCGTCAATTCCCAATGAATTCAACGCTTTCGCCGGCCCGAATCGATATAATACGTTTCGAGGTGGTGTGCCGCCGTTGCTGCAGCACACAGCGAAATTCCAACGGCTTCAACCTCCGCTCTTATACCCTACTCTCTTTCCCTTATCTCCCTCTTTCTCTCTTTCTCTCCTCGTCGCCGTTTTCCGTCTCTCCTCGATGCGCGTCTCGCCTCTCTTTCTCGCTCTCTCATCTCCTTTTTTCCCTCCTTTTTCTCTATATCTTTGGAATTCTTTGAGCAGGGGAGAAAAACACCTTGATAAGAAAACTGAAAGAGGGAGGGAGAAAACAAACGTACAAAAAAAGAGAAGGAAATCCAGTGCGAGGACTTCATTGTGGATGAGATTTTCGTTTGAGTGGATGATAACGGTTCGGAGAAAAAAGCAACCTCTGAGTATTTTCCTTCTTTTATTCTTTTTTTTTTTAACAGTAACTTTCTAATTCCGGAAATTAAAACGTGGATTTATTTGATCGCTAAAGGTTTCACTGTCTAATAGTAATAAAATATTTTTCTTAACTGATAAAAGAGAATTCGGTAAAAGTCAAGAATACAATTTTTCTATCTAAAATTACTAGCTCTTTTGCTCTCAATCGGATAATCTTTGTTTATTTAATATTTAAAATATTTTAACAATTATTGTCATTCTTTTATTATAAAAAATATTTGTTTAAAAATATGATTACTCAGTGTATTATTGCACATCTTATCAATATTTAATGAATTTTCAATATATGTTTATCTCAGATAAATCATACACATTATGAAGAATATATTAAATAATAGTAATGGTGAAAAATTCCAATCCACGGCATTAAGTTTTGATTCTCTCGTCTCGGGTCAACAAAACTCGTAATCGGTATCAAGCAAAGTTCGTTCCGCAAGAAATTGAAGTCCTCGCGGCTCACAAGTTCAACAATGCCTCGAGCGGCAAAGTCCGTGCGCCTAAGTGTTGTACGGGAGCAGGGGAGGCGGCTCGGATCTCGGAAAACTAGTCGCAATTTGCCGGTACATAATCCACGGCCATAAATTTGCCTCCGCGCGAACGCGCTCACGCGACGGCGGCTACGACGACGTCAAGAGGAATCACGCGAACTCACGCGGACTATTTTCCATTCCCCTCTCACTTTTACTTGCTCTCTGGCCAAGACAAAGGATTCGGTAAGAGCAAGAAAGAGAGAGAGAGAGAGACAGAGAGAGCGACACTGCAAAACATATACAGAGATGGACATATATGCGTACATATATAAACGAAGGTGTACGAGGTTTGGAACGCTTGAAACAGTCAAGGAGGATTTCATGCCGACTTCTCCGTAGGTGATACAAATAACGCAATCAGTATGCAGGATTTTCATACATATTTCAGCGGAGCAGTAGAAGGACATAGAATGTTGATATTGGGATTATGTTTATGAAACCATTGGACACAGGTACACGAGAAAGACTAAAAGTGATGAATGTAGAAGAAGTTAATGATTGACATATCGTTGATATAGATAAATGAGAAAAATTAATGATTTGTTTTGCTTTATGAATGATTTAGTTTATAATTAATTTTAATCTTATGATGTAAAAGATATATATAAATGAATGTAAATTTTTCGTTCGGAAAATTTAATAGAGATTTCGAATTCTAAATTATTTTTACTTATTCATTTTTCTAATCTAAACTTTCTGTTGCATATACTTAAAAAGTAAATAATTATCAGATTTTTTACAAATTTACAATAAGATTATTAATTTGTAAATCATTGAGGAATGCAATTTTCGATGCCTCTTTTTATAAATATGATATTAATTTATGTAAAATACAATTAGCATCAAATTTATAAAACTTAAGCGAACAGACAGTAAAATAGATATAAAAAAGAAACGGTGTAAAGAAAGAAACGAACGAGAATAAGTAATACCAACGGTATTGCCGGCAGCTTCGAGAGAACCGGCGATGTATAGAGATCGCGATAGAGGCGAGAAAAAGATAGAGATAAATAAAGGGTAAGATGATAAGGGGTGTATAAGCGGAGGAATAAGAGAGAAAGGAAGGGAGTAAGGGCGGCATACAACGGAGCCACTAAGAAGGGTTTATGACGGGGTCGATCCCGAAGATTCCCATCAAAACGCACCGCTCTTTCTCTCGTTCTCTCTCTCTCTCTCTCTCTCTCTCTCTCTCTCTCTCTCTCTCTCTCTCTCTCTCTCCAAATATCGAGCTACATAGACACTGAGGGGTGAAAGAGGGAGGAGAGAGGAAGCGGAGGCAAGCGAAACCTAAAGCAAGATCGCGGAGTCGAGAGCCGCGAGAGAATGGCGAGAAGAGGGAGGAGAGCCAATGCTAGAGAGAGAGAGAAAGAGAGAGAGTGAGAGCTCTTAACTCCTGCAAACTCATTACAATAAATCAAGCTTTGTTCTTCGGTCGCTTTGGCTAGGACCTCGGGATCGGCTAAATTCTGCGGGTGCTAACCCTTTCGAAAGGCGCGCTTTCTCCTTCCTTTGCGATCGCGATGTGAACGACATTGGACGCTCTACGAGAGGCTCTACGTCCTCCCCATCGACGCTTTACTTCATCTTATAGGGTCTCTTTCTCTTGTTTTCTCTCTCACGCGATGATTTTTCAGCTAATTTTCAAGACGAGATGCGTAAGCGCATTAAGTGATGAAAGAGCAATTCTCGTCGTGTTGGCTCACTTGTTGGTAAACAATGTTAAAGTTGTGTTTGGTTAAGGGGTTGTGGCAGATTGAAAGATTTTGTAAGGGTAGAGAATTATATATAATTCAATTTTTAAACTGTGCCATTTACGAAACAAAGCTAATTGTAATAAAACAAATAAGTTTTTGAATATAAAGGCTGAAAAATCTAATTGTATGACTCTTAATAAAATTTTAAACAGTTGATATTACATTTGCATCATAATTTTAATGTATTGGAAAAAAATCTTTTCAATTTTCACAATTCACAAAAAAAAACCCCACCTTCTTTTTAAATGATCTGGAAATAATATTTTTATACGTAGAGAAAAATAACACGAATGAATATAAACTTAACAAAAAGAAAAAAAATTATTTACATAAGCTAAAAGATGTTATCCGCATTTGCAATGTTAAAAAGTTGAAAAGAAATAAAATTTAATAAATAAAAATGATAAACCACGAAAAGCATACATTTTTTTTCTCAACTTTTCATTGTCTTCCACCCTGTCACGAAAAAATGCAGAAGCCCTAGAACGACTCCTCGATATCGCGGCTAACCTAAAACTGTTGCGACCATAAAAGTTTCAGTCAAGGATGAATTCACCCTCCACGTTGTTTCAGCGAACGCGTATATATGTATACGTGTGCACCGCGAACGAATGAAGTGACCGCTATGTTAAAGAGAGCGAGAGAGAGAGAGAGAGAGAGAGAGAGAGAGAAACAGGGAGCGGGGAAAAAGAGAGGAAAAGTAAGCACGAAAGAGATAGGTAGAGAGAAAAAGATCGTCGTCTCGCTCCTCGTAGGAGAGAGTGAAGCGAGTCCGTAATCGCTGGGTGATTTACACCGGACGCTTAATCCTGGCCGCTCGCTGCGTGAACGCTCCTGCTGATTTACGCGGCTGACAATAAAGGCCGGAAGCACTTTTCGGTCCTGGCAACGAGTTTTTGTGACGCCTCCACCCAACGTGCCGCTATCCCCCCCCCCCTCTGCCTCTTTTCATCCCCCTATCCCTATACTCTTTTTTCAAACTGCGCAGAAAGGGGGGAGAATATCGCGATGCGCTTCTCGTCGTAGGGGTGGAAAAAAGAGAGGGAGAGAGAAAGAAAGAATTTCTCCCGGAGAGAAAGAAATGAGGCGCGGGAGACGAAAAGGAGAGGTAGCCAGAGGAGGGTGGAATTTATCTCGCGCAGCCGAATTTCTTTGCGTTTTGGAGGAAGAGAGGAGCAGCGTGACGTATACGGCTTGAAGAATTATCGTGTGACGCCCGGGCGCGAGCTTGCAAGCTCCAACTTTTTTCGCGGCACCGAGAGAGTATGAGAGACAGAGAGAGAAGAGAAAAGAGAGAGAAAGAGAGAGAAAAAGTGAGAGAAAGAAAAAAAAGTCAATAAGAGAGGGAAAGTGTAGCGAACTTCCTGCGACAACTTTTCTTTATGGATTAAGGATGTTAAAGCGGAGATGGATTATGTATATGTAGATTCACCGAATGATTGTTGAGATAATATCTCGATGAGTTCTTTCAAAGACTCAAATTTATTTTAACTTTAGTACATTATTAATGGAAGCTTCATTGATTCTTGAGAATATTCACAATTTTAAAAATGTTAAATATAAGTTTAGATTAAACTGATTCCTTAAAAATATATTAGGTGCGCAATTAAGTTCCTGCTGTTTGTCAATAGATGGCTCCAGCAGTAAGTACTTGTCGATTTCGACATCAAGAACGTCATGAAGCAAGTTTAGACATATGGTAAACAAATCGCTTCGACACATTAGTGATTTTGTTTTGGCATCATATAATTTTGGTTTTCTGAAAATGTCTCATTTTGTGCCAAATAATCTTTATTTGCGGAAAGTGTTGCTTTTCTTCTTCCATTCGAAGAAAACGGCAGCTGAAGCACATCGGGAGCTTCAAAACATTTACGGAGATGCTGCTCTAAGTGAAACAACGTGCCATGATTAGTTCCGTCGCTTCAAAAACGGCGATTTCGATATTGACGACCGTTCGCGTGAAGGAAGGCCAAAAACCTTCGGAGACACTTATAAACAACTGCTTCAGCGGTAAAAAAGGAAGGGTTTTCTTCATCGCATCGTGACAGGTCATGAAAAATAGATTCATAACAGTAACCCAAAGAAAAGGAAGTTGTGGGGACTGGCCGGTCATGCTTCTACGTCGTTGGCTCGGCACAATATTCACGCTGCGAAGGTTATCCTGTGTATTTGGTGGGACGAGGTCGGTATTATTTATTATGAGCTGTTGAAACCAAATGAAATCATCACTGGTCAACGGTATTGAATTCAGTTGATGCAATTGAGCCAAGTACTACGTGAAAAATGGCCACAATACGAGCAGAGGCACGAAAAAGTACATGACAACGCTTGGCCTTACGTTGCCGGATCCGTTAAAACCTACTTGGAAACGGTCAAATGGGAAGTCTTACCTCACCCGCTATATTTCCCAGATATTGCGCCGTCCGATTATCTCTTATTCTGTTCGATGGCACATGGTCTGGCTGATCAGCAATTCTGCTAATATGAAGATATTTAAAATCGGCCTGATTCATGGATAGCTTCAGAAGACGAACACTTTTACCGTAATGGTCTTCGAGCTCTGCCAGAAAGATGGGAAAAAGTTGTAGCTAGCGATGGGCAATACTTTGAATGATTTATTTCTGACAATTTTTTTTACAATAAAGTTGCATTTTCCTCAACAAAAACAGCGAGTACTTATTTGCATACCTAATATGATTTCAAAAAAACTTATACTTCTCTCAAACTTTGAATTAATCTTGAAAGTGGATAATTTTTTTAAAATTTAATAATTTAAAATATTTAACTCTTTTTCCGCATTTTATTAGGTTTATGGCCAATATAAAGAAGTCAGTATTCAATTTTCTTAAATAATAAAATAAAAGTAAAATACTAATCAAATACCAGCCATTGTAAGTAATTAAGTCTAGCAATAATAATAAAATTCTTTGTATTTTAACATAATTGACATCATGAAAGATATTTGACCGTGTCAGTATTTTTATGAAAACTAAACGTTCTATATTAAAATACATAAAATACAACATTAGCAACATTTTACAACGCATATGAATAAAAAAATTATAAGTTAAACATTTGATGTATGAAAGTATCTAAACAAATTGCAACGTAACAGCATTTAAAAAGTTCTTAAGAATTCCGTAAAATTTTTCATCGTTTTGATATACATTGTTTGATATTTAAACGTACAAAATGCGTTGACTAACAGTTTACAAAAACATACCAGCTCTCGACGCAAAATAAGTTTAGACTTTAAACTAGTAAATTCCATTCGCTTTATCATTCACGATATTTCGTGGCTGAAGGATGCTCTATATTACTTTCTTGCAAAAGAAATTCCATTGAGGGAAGCTAACCTCAACCTCGTTTACTAATACGAGCGAAACTATACAAGCGAAAGCGAGTAAGCGAGATAAAGGAGAGTAAAAATAAAAAAGAGCCGGAACAAAAAAAGCAAAGTCTCTTTCGTTCGGTGTACTCGAGCGAGTTTATAAAGCGAAGACAGGGCGCGTAATGCAGGGATTTGTCGGCGGGAATGCGCGAGTGAACGAACGAGCTAGAGAGGCAGAGAGAGAGAGAGAGAGAGAGAGAGAGATAGGGACGAAGATCCATCCAACGGATGCCTACATTCTGTGGGGCTCCACGATGCTCTCGACGGTGCCGGCAGCGTCGACGTTGACTAATGACGGCGAACCGACACCCGTCCTCTCACTCTCTCTCTCTTTCTCTCTCTATTTCTCTCTCCAGCACACGAGAGTGATTTGTCCGTGTATGTATATATGCGTTGAAGCACGAGAAGGTAGCTTCAGTCATGGACTGCTCTCGAGCAAGCGGGGCGTGAGAGAGGGAAAGAGAGAGATAGTGAGAGAGAAAGAGAGAGAGAGAGAGAGAGAGAAAGTAGAAAATTCACCCAAGTTCACGCGACCTGTTGCACCCCCTATTGCTGCCACTGCTGCTCACCGTTTAACCTATAACCTGCGCTACTACGCCGACCAAACACGGGTTTAGCCTTGCCTTATCGCGTTATTGAAGCGAGCGCTGCGTTTCATCGACCTATCTACCTCCTCGTTTTTTCTTTCCCTCCCTCGATCTTTTTCTTTTTATTTCTCTTCTTTTTCATTTTCTTGTTTTTTTTTTTTTTTTTTTTTTTTTTTATAGAAAGTAAAAAGGACGAGGGTGAAGGATATGTGTGTGTGAGAGAGAGAGAGAGAGAAAGAGAGAGAGAGAGAGGAAGAGGGAAAGAGTACAAGGAAAAGGAAAGCGTTGCGCGCTCGATTTTTTCGTTCACTAGGTCGCACCGAACAAACGCACAGCAACGCGTCACACGGAGATTCCCAGTAATCTGTTTGAATGAGAGATTCGACAGGCATGATGATCTCTCTTTTTGCATCGTTAGGAAGAGTGAATTAGGGATGACAAATTAATTCATTTGTCTTTTTTTTAAGGGAATCAACCTTCTTGGCCAGCGGCTGATCGTTCGATAATGATTTTTACAGCAAATTGATTTTCTGATTAATTGAACTTGATGCTTTGATTGAGTATAATTTAAAGAATTATTTCATCATCAATTTGGTAAAATTATTTGTAATTATTTATGATTATTTTGTTTAAAGATTCATAACTCAAATTTAAAAGTATTAAATAAAAGTAAAATCTTATCAGAAGTTCGAATTAAAAATATTACTCAATATATTAAAATAAGTTTAGGTTAATTATTTTATGTTTTTTTAAATAGAAATACTAAAGTAAAATTTTATTTTTTTTATGTGAAACATCTTATAGCGCGCCTCGACGCTTGGGAGTCAATGCGAAAGAATAGGGCCCAAGCGTGGCCATAGAAAAAAAAAAAATGCACGACGTTTCCTGTAGAATGTATGCGTGTATCTGATTGTGTGCATGCACGAAGGCTTGTGTGAATAGGCAGCGCTTCTCTCTCCACTGCGCTTTACTTTAACTAGGCAGCGCTTACCTCTTCACTACGTTTAACTAAGGGTAGAGAGGGTAACGCGTACAGCGCTATGTTTGTGTGTGAATTTGCCGTATGCCGGTGTGTATTGCAATTCAATCTCTTTCCATATAACCACACGTGAAAAATGTGTACAAAAGTATTACAAAAATGTAATACTATTGACACAGTGATAATGAAATGAAATTACATTTTCAAAAACAGCATTATTCAGTTCCGTTACATATATATATATATATATATATATATATATATATATATATATATATATATATATATATATATTCGCGCTTAAAATATTCATAAAATGCACAATTATGTTCAAAAGAAATACGAAAAATATCCACATCACTGAAATACTTGGAACATTAGAATCAAAAAGCTACGTCATTTTAACAATTTTTAACCAATAAAGATGAGTCTTCTTTTGAATGAAAAAGTATTAAATATCTAGTAAAGAATTTAAAATTTTTCAGATAAGTTAAACATTTTTAAAAATTTTATTTTATAATGGTAATTTTCTTATGAAAAGTCGAATTTCACTTTTAATCTTTGCAAATAATCTTGGGTACTTCATTTTGCAATATTATACACTTTCAACATTATTTTGATATTTTGTTTATGTTGTCCTCAAGAACAACTACGACAACTTCGATGACCTGTACTACTGCCATATCAGGGGATTTGATTACGAATAATGAAATTTATTTTATGCATACTTTGAATTATATTTAATAAAAGCTCTTTTGTTTTAAATGTATAACGTATATTGCCTTTTAATACATTTATACGTTTGTAATATTTATTTACACATTTTTACAGAAAAAATTATATATTTTTAGAAATTACTAATCTTTGTATTAATTTCATAATGGTCAATAATAAATTATGTTTCACATCTGTCGCCGTTCCGCGACGGCTTCATTTTTTTTTTTTTTTTTAAACACCTTTTATAATACCGTTTCAAAATTAAAAAATTAACTTTCCCGATTAAAGGTGTACGGCAAAAGCAAAGTGAAAAACACAGTCAATATAAATAAATGACAATAAAACGCTGAGTTATTTTTTTCACATTAAGTACACGTTTTAATTTCGTTATAAATAACGGGGCGCGGAGAAACGCCGGCGATTTTCCGCCGGTCACATTTGATATGCAAGCAGCGCGCGCGTGTTCGCTCGTTCGCGTTAAGCAATTTAAAATTCAATCATAATAATAAAATTGAATAAATCACCCTCGCACATCGGTTATTGTTGAAGCATATAAAGCCAGCCAGAAAAACAAAAATGTTCAAAAAAAAAAAAAAAAAAAAAAGAAAGAAAGAAAGAACGAATCGGTAGCACATTTACTTTGCGCAGTATGAAAAACGCGCTGCACCGCATCCAGCGCTCCCCGGCATCAAAACATTATTCGGCATTGAAACCTAATTAATCAAAGTAATCGTGGTCAATGTTTCCGTACACGCGAATCCGCGCTCGCGTAAAATCGACATAATTTAAAACGTGCATAACCGAATGTTTTTCCCTTTCTCTTTCTCTCTTTCCATGTACTCCACAGATGCCAATCGTTTTCGTTCGCCGTTGTTATAATGAAGCCAACAAATAAAAGAAAGCGCTTGCTCGGGCGATATAATACATAAAATTAAGCCGATATTTCGTACGATCGGTAACGTCGAGCGAACACGCCGGAGCCGAAAAAATTTGCATTTTACGTTAAATATTTAACGAAAGCGCAAGCCGCGCATATTTCGCATCGAGCAATTTTTCAATCGACTCTTTTAAATATTCGATCGTTTTAACCTCGTAACGAATGAATGTTTGTTACTTTAATTAAAGGATGATAATATAACATAAACATAATTAACATAATACTTTACAAAATATTATTTATAATTATTCTTACTTGCGTTAATGTTAGTTTACCAGTTGTTTTAAATACTTCGTTTTGTTCCTTTAAATGGTCGAAAGTATTGGTTGAAAAAAAATTTGTATATATAAAATCGAAAAATAAAAAACCGAATAGAATATTTAAAAGTATGAAAAATAATATTTAAACCCACGAATAAATATTTCAGCGTGGATTGCGTTCCTAATATAAAAAAATAAAATATTATGGTCATCCTTCCTTTGCGTTTCGGTTTGCAGCATTCCAAAAGCGCTTAAATCAAGCAACGCACTGTAAAACGGCGCACCGCACCATGACGATATTTACATTTTGCCCATTTTGTTCGCCACTATACCACGAAGGTATGCCATGGCTTATACTTATATGAAAAATTTAATGTTGACGAGGCCAAGTGCATTCACTCGCTAGAGAGGGGAGAAAAGATAGTCGGGAGAGAGAGAGAGAGAGAGAGAGAGAGAACGAAACTCGTACATGTATGCATATAATGCAGAAGAAAGAGATAGCCGCGAGTGAAATATTGAAAATGGTGATTAATTAAAAGGTACACTCGTTAAGCAGGATTACGCATGCGATTGATATTTTTGAACGTTGGATATTTTGACTATACACAAATACGTATATATACACGTACATATAGTTATACATATATTTCGTATGTACACATGTAACGGGAACGTAAAGTCCGCGTACGCACGAAGCGCGACGGCGGGTCTCGTAATCGCGTTAACCTGGCCGCCGAATTCAATTTGTCTGTCGCTTCGAATCAGCGGTTCGAGCCGGCGTTTTCTGTACTACCGTTACCGCTGTTGCTTCGACGTTCGCACACTGCAACGCCGCCGGCATAAATAATATAAACAATTAGTAAAATAGCCCGTCGCTTTTTCATTTGCCGCTCTCGATGCTTTATGTATCTTTTTATTAAGCTCGATAGTTTTTGCGTATACAGCGGTGCTGTTGTAAATTTTTTTTTTTTTTTTTTCGATGGGCGCTCGCGTTGCCATATATTTGAAATGGTTTTGGTCGTTCTGATGATGTATGGGATCATTTGAGTATCTTTTTTGTTTTGAAAGTTTATTAAAATTTAACCGACGCTTGTTTTTATTTGTTTTTACGATTCGATTGAATTGATTATACATAATTTTAAAAAATTTTCTTTTGAATTGCGTTACTATTTAACAATTTATCTTGAAGCAATTTTCTTTTAATCGTTTAATGGGTAAAGTTTTAAATGATATTGATTAGTATCATTAACTCTTAAAAAAATATTGTAAAGATCATCACATTCAAATGGATAATTTCATTCGAAACATTTTTTAGATTAATTTCAAATGTAGGAAGTCGTATATAGATACATAACGTTCACTTTGCGCCGGACCGTTAAACAGTGGCAGAGACCTTAATTTTCTTTTCATTTTTTTTTTTTTTTTTTTTTTTTTTTTTTTTTTTTTTTTTTTTTTAACTTCAGAAGAACAAGCATTAGCCAAAAACCTACGATAAATTAAAATGAAATGTCGAGCGGGACATTATTATTCCTGAAAATATAAGATGACCAGCGAGCGGCTGTGAAAAGCGGCCGGTAACATACACCGAGAGAGAGAGAGAGAGAGAGAAGGAGAACGAACTCAGCCCAACAGCGTTAGCGGGAGAAAGAGATGGCAAGGTACAGCCGCGAACACTTGTCGCAAAGAGAGAACGCAGCAGCCGTCGAGTCGCTGTGTTTCATGAATATTTATGTCGCTATATAATAACATTTTTGAGCCACTGTTTAGCTAATCCTCCGGACTCATTTATCCTGGACGGAGACGGAGAGAAGAAGAGGTGGGGCCAGCGCGGGAAGGACAGCTATAATTCTTGAAAACGCCGCAGCGTACGCAAGCCGTAGAGACGCTATTATTATTATCGTGCGCACGAGAGAAAGATAAAGATAGAAAAAGAGAGAGAGAGAGCACACTCGAATAAATACCGCGAGGATTAAGTCCGCGATAGGTACGGAGACATACCGCGAAAAGTGCAGAGGCCATTCCTATATAGCTGCTACGGGTTGGAACATAGCCGTACGCAAGGCGAGCATCGCATGGACGACGATGTATGGGTGATGATAATACAGTCGAGGAGATTTTCGATGAAAATATGATGAACTTTTTTTCGGAAACCGAATTATTCATTCGTTATTGCATTCGATTTGTTAATAAATTTATCTTGATATTATGTTGTCTTTTATGTTGAACACAAAATGGCAATATTATCTTTAATATTTCAACCGAATGATTTTTTATGCTATCTCATAATAATTTGAGCAAAATTTTACTATTTAATTTATCAAATTGTTTTAATATTTTTAAATTATATGAAAATAATTTATTTTATAAGAATAGTAAAAATTTGTTAAAATTACACACTACAATATAATAACAAATAGTTCCTTTCGATTAAATAGTAAGAAAAATAATTCAAGGATATAATTTGAAACTTAATTGCAAATCCCATTATTCACCCGATAATGGCGCACAAAGTGACACTCTTACGCTCTTCGGCAAATCTTACTCGCTCGGAGAGAAACTAAGCGAGAGGCTGGCGGTAGATTCACCTAATGCTCCGTTCCTTCCTCAAATAAGATCAAGTCAAGCGCCTCTAGCCTAGCTAGAATCGCTGATAAATCGCTAAAGCTCGCGCTTTCCCTTCTTGAAATTTCTGGCCGTCTCGCGTGCGCGCGAAACCTTGCCACGCGCGTGTGTGTTATACGTTTATACTTATTATATATACCTTACGTGTGCTCAAGTACGTGCATACATACACGTAGCGCGCAGCGCTGAACTGAACGGTAAACATCGCGAAAACGTACAAGAGGCGTATCTCCGCGTTTAATGTTACCGCAGTCGAGGCTCACGCACGCCGGAGATTATGATAATCTCGGTTTACGTAGCGTCGTCTCTCCCGAGCGGTAGCTACGGCGGCGGCAGCGGCGGTGGCGGCGGCGGCGGCGGCGTGCCGGTTAATTTGAGGAGGAAACTTGCCTCGCTCGGATGCGCGCTCGCGCCCGACGACGACTGTAGCGCTCTTACTCTTTATCTCTCCCTGCCTCCTCCCCCCCCTCTCTCACTCTCTCTCTCTCTCTCGTTCGTTTGTCTCTTCTCGAGTTTGTCTTTCTATTTGCTTCGAGCATTTATATAGAAATATAAGAGGCGCGAAAATAATATGATGTGTGGTCAACGCAATAACTATATGGAACTATAATATTAAAATAATTTATAGGTTCTGACTCACTATGCAATTTTTTAATTGGTACATATAGAATCATTTATAATGAAATAAAATTTACTAATTTAAAGTTTAATATAAATTAATTGAAAATGATTAAATTATCGTAAATGTTTATACATATATACATAAATACGTTTGTCGGCTTTGTGAAAAGTTTAATATTTTACAGCTATCATTGTCTGGAAAATACATGCAAATTTTAGAGCAAATATTATTTTTAAACGTAAACAATTTTTTTTAAGTGTCAACTCTTAAGGTAAATGATTGTTTAAAACTAGTATATATAATACAGAATAATACCACTTTTATTTGATGAATATGAGCCATAAATATTGACGGCATAAAAATATTACAATATTTTTTCGACGACAATTCTGTTTCCATTTTCAGAGTGCATATAAAAATAATCAAGCTGTTGGATTATCGTGAATACCCCATTTATTAAGCATTAAATATTATTTCCATAATTATTTCTATAAGCATCAATATTTGTTACTACAACTACTGTATATTATATCTTTAGGGCTTACTTTATCTCTCTATTATTTACTCTTTAATCCCTAATTATTTTTTATTTTTCTATATTCTTTAACCTCTTAAATGTATTCGCATAATTAAAATTTTTATTTCGTCTTATTTCTTATATTTGTAAAAACTATTTGCGTCATCTTAATTTTTAAGATAACTGCTTACGCCAAATGTAATTCTTTTATAACGATTCCTTAAAAAACTTGAATAACTAAACATTTTAAAAGTTTTTTTTTCTTAAAATTGAAATTTATAAAAATATATTTATAAAATATTTTATAAATAATTGATTAATAAATTATAATTTATGTTTAATCAGATTGAGCAAACTTTGTTTTAAAAATCTGTATTATGTTTCAATTAATTAATTTAAATCCGACACTCAACTAAACATACAATCAATGGGTTAAAATACAATATCTCAAAGCTTAATGTGCATAATATTTTCCTAATTTCCGTAAATTTACTCTCCACGTTTTTCACTGCGTCAACCCATTCGCTCCTCTCTCTTTTTCTCATTCTCATTAAATCTTTCTTCTTTCTCTTCTCCGTTGTTGCTTTCTCCCTCATCGGTCCTTTGTCTCTTCTTCTTCCTCTTTCCATTTCTCTCCACGTCTTTCTCTCTTTTCTACCCAAAGAGTCGCGGCACCGCCGGCGTGACGGCGCTACTAAGCTGATTCGTAGCTCAACCTGCCTTAATCCCTCGTAAACTCTCGACAAAATTTCGAAGTACCAACTAACGCGATCGTAAGTTGACTAAATTGCCTAGCCGAGAAATCGGGATCATTCTTACGCGAGGGGACTAGGACGCGCAATGCTATAAACAAGCTTTCTATCTCTTTTCATCCGCGCTTTCTCTCTTTCTCTCTTTCTCTCTCTCTCTCTCTCTCTCTCACTCTCTTAACTTTCTGGATTTTCTTAAGATTTAATTGATCACTTGGCAATTAGCAGAGATCCTAACTTATTAAAAGTATTTTTATTCAAGAAAATAAATAGTGTTTTGAGAATACTGACTTCGATTTTTATCGGTGTTAAGATTTAGCTAAATCAATAATTTTAATAGTTAAAATTTATTTAAATGTTATTTATGTATAATATTTTTTTTTTTCAGTGATAAAGAAAAACTATTCTATATTTAAAGTAGGTATTATACGATATTAAAAGTAGTGATTTACTTTGTAAATAATTTACATAAAATCGAATTAATTACTTTTTTGTTATTAAGAGAGAAAAAAATAATATGTAACTTAATTTTTTGTCATTGATATTTATACCAGATTTATTTAATTGTACTTTTTAAAATAATTTTTAAAAAAAGAAATGTTTTAATAAAAATACTTTCGAAATAACTTTGTGATAATTTGATTAAGACAGTTTAAATAAAACCAATTATATAAGACTTAAATTCTCCCCACTCTTATTTCAACTGTTTATTTTATTACTATGAAGAAAGCATACTAATATATTGTTGACTTCTTGGTGAATACTTTGCTAAAAAACACACAATACTGAAACAGACAGAAAAGCTATTGAAAAGTTAAAATTTATTCGTTTACTTAAATATCTAATTTTACTCTCATTTTATATAATTATTTTAAATAAATATATACAAAATAAACAAATGAAAGAATTTAAAAAGCTTTCATACATTAAGTAATAGGAAGCACTCGTTTAAGAAACTCGTATACTCGTATACATTATCTTTGCATTTAATGTTTTTATTATATTATTTGATTAATTATTACAAAATTCTTTATTTATAAATTATAAAAGATAGTTATCATGCTTATTGCATTAGCTAATAATTTACGAAAGAGAAGTTCAGATCATAAAAATAGTCTATGCTTTGATCATAAAGTTCTACAGAATACTAAACAGTATTCGAAAAAAAAAAAAAAAGAAAAGAAAATAACTTCAACGTCAGTCCTTCGGCAAACAGACTAGCGACTATCAACGAGAAAAGTTTTGGAATTTCAAATCGGCCAATCCTGATTTTCCTAGCCATCGCCATTGCAATTGACGCGACTTTTCTGTTTTCCTCGACATCGGTAGTAACTACTAGCACCAGCAGTAGTAGTAGTAGAAGCAGTTAGACGACGCGACGAGTTTTTGACGTTGAATCGAATTTCGTTGCAGGGTCGCCGCCAGAGAATGAGAGAATTTTCAGCGAAGAAAAAGGAAGAAATTAAGAGAATGAACGTGGAAAAAGCAGAAGAAAGAGAGAGAGAGAGAGAGAGAGAAAGAGAGAAAAAGTATTCGTCGACAGAGATGTGATTCGATAGTCGGGCATCTTTCGGTCCATTGGTCCGACAGAATGATGTAGATTCGTCGACGTCGTAGTCGTTGCGACTTAGCGAGTGAATCGTCCAACGGCATTCTCGGACCATTCGTTCTTCTCCCTTCTTCTTCTTTTCGCCGGGCTGAGGGCGACTCCCGGCATGACAGACCAATGATTTGTAGATGGACTCGCGCGGAGTTTCCTGATTTTTATGTAAGAGGTGGGAGGTGCTCGATTGGAAAGAACGATAGCAAGGTCCTCCCGCCGTCCTCCAGTTGCCGGGATTACTGTGTGTCTCCGTGCGATCATAAATTGAGACTGCCCTGGAACCTTTCAATTCCCTCGAATGGATTTCATTTTCGCAAAGGCGAGCCGAGATATGTCACCGCGCTAAAATATTTCACTGTTTTTTCATAAATTTTGTGATGATATTTTTTATCTTTAGGGTAAATTTTTCATTTTTTTAATTTTTACATTTTTAATGATTTAAAGATTAATTATTTCTGATATGTAAAAACTTTAATTATAATTATAACATATGCATTATGTTCTATTTCATATCAGTTTAAAATTTTTCATCATAAAATCAGAAATTATGAAAATAAAAATCAATTTCTTTTTGTAAATAATAACGTTTCTCTAAACTAAACAATAATAATGCTCTAAAATTGGGCCGATCTCATAGATTGTTTACAGTTAATTTAGATTCATTAAATTATTCTCACGATGCATTTATAAAACACATAAATATTCAATAAATGTAAAAAAGTAATTTATCCTTCCATACAAATAAAAAAAAAAAAAAAAAAAAAAAATAATTTTTCGCCGACCACCATATCCAAAAGCATATAAGCAACAACGCTTTCCTTCATAGACGGTAAAACGTCGCGCGAACGGCATTAATGTCATCTCATTCTTCTCGCGGTATTATAATTATTATAATACACCGACGTAGGAAATAACGTTTATTTAATACAAGAGCGCAAGTCTCGCGGTATCGTGGCCCTGACGCATATTAATCTCGCGTGTCCAACGCCTCGTGTTTATAACTTCTGTCGCTTGCGTTTAGCTCGACGAAGTCGGTGACGATAGCTGCTTAAACTCTACTTCTATGAGCTCGAGCTCATGACGAAAAGAATCGCGTGCGTGCGCGCGCAGATACTCGTAAATTGTTCTTCCTTTTTAGCGGATATACTTATGTGAGCTACTTTCGCGGAGTTGCACATGCACGTACACATTCACATAGATACATATGCGTCTGCATTTGGAAAAGTCAAGAAATATTTTACGAACTTGGTGATGCAAGATTTCGATCCGCACTTTTAAGGGGAGCTAATAAATCATCTTTTAAACTGCTCGAAATATCAGACTCTCGTGTAAAGATCCTTTATAAATCTTTTTTCCGAAAAATTTAAAAGCAAAACAAATTTGAATTATTTAATATTTCTTTAAAATATTTAAAATTTGTTTGAATTTAAATTTAAAAAATAGTGTTGATTATCTGATTAATTTATTTCTATGCAGTAGAATTCAAATCGAAGAAAGTTATAAATAACCGCCGTATAAGACAGACTTGTAACAGTAAAAACATGCTCAAAATTAATCCATTCATTTTAGGCATTATTTAGAGGAGCGCGCGAAAATTAAGGAAGGAACGCAAGGTCGTCAAGAATGACGACAAGAGAAAGAGAGAGAGAGAGAGAGACAGAGAGAGAGACAGAGAGAGAGAGAGAGAAAGAGAGGAAACGAGCACTCGACAAGCGATGAAAGTAGTGCCAAGCGCATTAATTATTTTCATACCGGTGTTAAATAATTTTCAGGTGGTTTTCAAACCTCTACTACAGCTAGACCGTATACGACGTAGGGAGAGCGAGACTGTACGAGAAAGAGAGAGAAAGAGAACAGTAGCGTGAGAAATCCGTAATCATCCGTAGATGAAAGAGCTGTCGGAGTGTCGAGACGAACGAAAGGCAACACACGGGGTAGCGCAACGCTACACAACACAAGCGCTTGCAGCAGAGCTTCTCTCTTTCTCCCTCCCTCCTCCTTGCCTCTTTCTCTCGCTCTCTCTCTCTCTCTCTTGCTCTCCCACGCCAGCTTGCTTTGCCTCAAAACGTAACAGCGACGGTATTGCAGAGAAACAAGGCATCCATCCCTTGATACACATCGCCTTTTAGCATCAAAATCCCCTCCCGCGGGCCATCACTCCACCGTGTTTCTGCCAGCGTCAGCATTTCCCTTCTCTCTCTCTCTCTCTCTCTCTCTCTCTTTCTCTGTCAGCGTACCTTTAAATTAACCGATCAATCAGACCGCCGGCATTTCCTCTCTCTTCCGCTTTTCTCTTCGACATCAAACAAACATCGCTTTGTTATAACTAATTATCAGTCTTCTGTGAGAGGTGAACACACGAAAGTGAGAGTGAGAGAGTGAGAGGGAGAGACAAACAGACAGAAAGAGATGTTTAACGATTATACACAGTCAAGGAAGTTGTTGAAGAGATTGATAAAAATCCCTTTGTGTCCGAAGTTTTGTTGTTGATGTTTTTGTTACCGTTACCGCTGTTCCAGAGGATAGCTATCTCAGATCTGTATCGTGAAAAATGAGCCGGAAACTCCTAGCAGCTAATAAGCATCAAAGGAATCGGAAAACAAGAAGATATCGAGAGGTATTGCTGAGTAACGTGCATTACAAAGAACTTGTTTATTAAGAGAAAACTCAATTTTAACGCTTTAAATAAAAATATAAAGCGCGTTAAATTTGAAACTTTTTATCGTGTGTTATCTTTGTCGCGACAAAGGTGAATTCAATTATCAGAAAGATTATATTGTAACAGGGCAGATTTTCTGCCTGTTACTTAAGCGTTGTCAAGCAACGTAGTTGCACTTAATAGGCTGCTATGATTAGAAAAAACTAAGCACACATACTGCACTGATTCCCTTTTCCCTTAAGGGGAGGTTTACTTTTTTCTGAACCAAAAAATCGATTTTTCTTTTTTTACATTTTTTTGTAGTTAATTACGTGTAAAATATATTTCCAAAACCGTTTGGTCGTATATATATTTTTTTTAAAGCTATGGGACAAAAACGAGACCGATCTTAACACAGATTAATCGTTAATCAAATCTTTAAACGCGTTTTTCTCGAAACCACGTTTTTCGAACTGCTGGCCACGATTACTAAAAAACTACTCGATGGATCGCCTTTTTTTTTTTTTTTTTAATTGTTAAAGTATTTATCGGAAAGTGGACTACAATCAAGATGATATATGCATTATTTCTATTTTTAGAGTACTTTAAAGAGTGAAAAAAAACTCAATAATGAAAAAAAAAATTGAAATGCCCGCCATTTTGTTAATTTTTGATTTTTAGCGATGATTGTAGGTCAGATGTCGACTACACTCATATATTTTATAAAACTTTTTCGATTTTTAATTTTCGTTCATTTTTGCAGGTGCTAGAGTGGCCAACAGCGGGCCACCTTTTTTGGAGATGGTCACTTTACGGGGCGTGCCATTAATTACCGTCACGATATTTTGTCATAAAAAAGATGTTTTTTTGTACTTTTTATTGTATTAAACAAGTAGCAAACAATTTGAGTTGTTTATTAATTTCCTTCTACAGTCTGTCAAGTAAGAGCGTGGTCGACTTCACCGACAGGTAATGAAAGATTTCGCTCTAATTCCTTCGCGAGCCGATAGAGGAAAGCTTTGTCCTTAATGCATTGTCAACAAAAATTCAGTTGTCGTTGATCTTTTGAAAGAGAATCACGTTAAACGCCATGAGTGCTAAGTACGCGTCGCGCTACGAGGCTGTGTTCCTTTGCATCCACCCGAAAGGTCCCAAAATATCGCAATCAGCGGCTGCTAAATATATGAGAAAGTGGAAGGCATTTGCACAGAAGTGGATACAGCGATATAAAGTGGCTAAAAATGTCGATGATTTACCAGAACGTGGCTCGATAGGAAAAGTGAACAAAAAAGATGAAAAAAGAATAGTGAATCTGTTTTCGCGGAATCCTGCTTTAACACTGCGGCAAGGACAAGCAAAATTAATGGCAAAAGGTTTAGATATATCCTACGAAACTATTCGAACCCATCTTCGTACTCATCATCTGAAATGGCGCAACACAATGAAGAAGCCTCTGTTGACTGAAAAACATGTGACAAAGCGACTCGCTTGGGCGCATGAGAATATTGATAGAGATTTTGAAAATGTCATTTTTACTGATGAATGTTCTATATGGGCCGTAAAACATGGAATAAAGGTGCATCTTTGGGGCTGCTTCTCAAAGCAGGGGTTCGGCACTTTGCACCTCTTTACTGACAACCTAAATGCCGAGAAAATGATAAAAATCTACAAAAAGGCTTTACTGCCATCTGCCAAACGATGGTTCATCACAAAAAATGAAGATTGGATTCTGCAGGAGGACAACGATCCTAAACACCGCAGCAAGCTCTGTACTCAGTGGAAGACTCAATCTGGCATCGTTACATTGGATTGGCCGTCGCAGTCGCCCGATGCAAACCCTATTGAAAATGTGTGGGCATATATTAAACGGAAGCTTCGTGGAAGACGCACATACACTTTGAAGCAGTTGTCTTACGAAATTCGTCGGATCTGGAGATCCTTGCCACTAGAATACCCTAGACACATTATTGACCAAATTGCATCATTGTTTGTAATGTGTACAATGTATATATAAATATGAAAGTTTCATCAAATAAATTTTTTTATAAATTAACACGACCACGCTCTTACTTGACAGACTGTATAAAAAAAAAAATTCCAAAAAAAACTGTTGTTTTGGTCAATCAGGTAAACCTTCCCTTAAGTTTCATACCACTCCTAATTAGGTCCACCCTAGCTCTATCACTAAGCTTATCTCATTTGTTCGAATACCCTACCACGAGCAGTCTTCGAACAGCTCAATATTTAAAATTCTACGCATATATATACATATAAAATATATATAAATTATTCGAAAATTGTAGGACACTTGCGTGTTAAAATCGTAAAAAACAAAGATATGATTTTTCACGTGTAATTATATTTTATATACATACATGTATAATATAGATATATACTTAATTGTCTATAAAAAAATTATTAGAATATTTCAGAACACTGGCGTGTTAAAATAGTTAAAAACGGAGATATGTTTTATATTAATGGTTATAGCGAGAATAAACAAATGACGTTATTAATGTCAAGCTAACCGAACTTGAGGGGGATGGAGAGAGTGGACCGTAGTCATTAGGGTGATAAGATACCGACAAAGGGTTTGTTTATATAAACAAGTGATTTGTTTACATAAACAAGGAATAGAAAGGTAATTAACAAGTAAGAATGCTACTTTATTTATATAAACAAACAATAAAAAATCAATTAACAACTAATTAAGATAAAGTAAACAATAATAAAAAATTTTTAACGATCTTCACAAGACCTTTTAAAAAATGTAACTACCTTAAAGATGCACAGGTCGATGACCTTCAAGGCCATTTAAAAAAGAAACAATAATAAATATTCTTAAACGACCTTCACAAGGCCTTTTTAAAAATTTAAACGACCTTAAAGATGCACAGGACAATGACCTTCAAGGCCGTTTAAAAATGAAGGTCGATAATTTTTATAAATAATTAATTTTTACAAATAAAAAATATTATTTATTTGTAAATTGTTTAAATAATTTTATAATTAATTCTTATAAATAAACAATATTACTTATAATTTTTAAATACATTTTTATAAATTATTTATTTATAAATATTATTTACATATTGCATAATTATACAGCTCAATATATAAGAATGCGTGTACATTTCAAGAGAGAGAGAGAGAGAGAAAGAGAGAGAGTTGAAGTAGCGTTGTGCGATTTGTGACTTATTACGGTTCAACGTATATAATATGTATAAGTCGAGAAGCTTTAAGGTAGCTGGGCTATGTTACGGCGGAAATGAGTGCACACATGTACACATGTATGTGTATGTATATACGTGTAAGATTATAAACGTGCTTTACTATCGAAGAAAAAGAAGAAGGATGAAAGATAGAAACAATGATTTGTATAGATATTACATGCGGTACTAAACAACAATAATAATTTATTGTAATTTTTAAGTATTAAAAAATATATGGCCCTAAAAAGGGTCGTTTGTACAAATAATCATTTTAATTTAATTCAGGTCGTTTGTACAAATAATCATTATAATTATTTAGGTTGTTTGTACAAAATAATCATTATAATTATTTTTTTCAGGAAATGAGATAGGGTTGGTAGAAAATTTTTCAAAGAATTGCTCAAACTTCGAAGTTTGAGAATCCTTAGACTTGTCGGTAGTATTACCCGACGTATTCTTGTCTTGCGATTGCTCCATGTATGCAAATGTATCTATCCGTTGTTGGTGATAAAAGTAGAACGACACCCAATTTAGCAATGCTCTGTATTTATATGAACAAAGCAATTTTTCAGTTAGATAAAATTTTATCAATTATATTATAGATGTAAAAAGAGACTGTTCATTCGTTGTAAAATATCATTTTATTGTTGACTTTATTTTTATCACAATATTTATAAAATTGTGTAAATTTTAATTGTTTTATACGATAAATAAATATTTTTTTTTCTTTTGTTTTGTTGTCGTTTACGGTTTGCAATGATACAAATTTTGCATAATACGAACCAATGGTTCGAAGCTTGATGTAAGTAAAAACTTATATTTTACATTCTTTCAAAAGAGTAGAAAGGGATAAAAGCTGTAATGAAATAATACATTCTCTTTGCAAAGAGAGAGAGAGAGAGAGAGAGAGAGAGAGAGAGAAAGAGAGAGATGCTGAGAAGGAAGGAAGGAAAGAGGAGAGACTAGCGTTGAGCAAGTTGTGACTTGTTACGGTACTATGTATGTATAAGACGAAAAACGATAAGGTAAATGGGGTATAAAATGATGGTGGTTGTATGAAGTAATTTACATAGCATATAGAGAATAAATTTTACAATTTATTGAATAAATTTTTTATTTAAAATTACATTATTATTAGAAATTTATAATGTTTTAGAAGTACAAGTTTGATTACAAAAACCGGCACCGATACAAGTTTCACGCAGAAACGAATTTAGCCGTTTGAGTTTCGCTTATTTAAGTTTTTTAATCAATTTTTTATAAAATTTAGCAGCTAATTCGTCGTTGTTACGCGTGTCTTTTGAAAAGAGGCGCAAAAACGAATGTAACCTAAATCCAGCACACATATGATATAAAAACATAACGCAATATTCACCGCACACTTGCGACTTATAACTTTGTAATTTTTTCTTATTCCAATGATATTGTTTATAGTTTATTTTGATTCTATTGAGATGATGTTGTTGAAAAGGGGGAGATCCGTAGCTGTCGAAATAATTTCCGAATGCATTTTTGTCAATATATATTGTCAATCCAATGAGAACTCGGTTTATCGGATGTATCTACGTTGGCAATGATACCAGGTGGCTGCAGGTAAGCTTCAAAAATTGAAGTATATGATTGGCGTTGTAATTTTATAAGTAAGTATTTTTTGTATTTATTTAATTTGTATTTAGACGCATCGAGCGAAACGATGCGCAAAAGACTCGACTGTGTGTCACCTACTGCGTATGGTTCGCATTCATCCGTATATATAAACATCTGATCGGGTATAGCTCGATCAAGGGAGACCGGACGGTTGCCTACAGTGAAACCTTTTCCCTAACTAGCCGTAACAAACGTGCCCGTTTGTCTGTGTACAATGTCCTCAAAGCCGAATATTCGTCGAATTTTTTTCGATAAACGGTATGAGGCTGTTCGCATTCGCATGTTCTATGTAGTGCGTGGAAGCCTTTTTGAAATTTTATTGGTTCAAGTACTTGATGTTGATGTATACTTTTCGTTTTATTTATTTTATCGGTGAGCTGCTCTACACTTTGATAAATTCCATGAAGGAATCGACAAGTTTCATCGTTACTACTTTATTTTTTGCCATTTTTACTGCCTAATTTGAAAGTGTAACAGCCTTCGGATTCCTAAATATGCATAATGGTGCATGGTACGTGAATTTCGACGAGAGCTACTCTCCAGTCACCGTTTAATCGTATCTTCCGCGACAAGTAAGTCGTAAACCAGCATTATAACCGTTGCATTATCCAGAAAACACCTCATACTGCTGTTGCTAGGTAGTACTAAATAAAAAAGAAAATATACATTTTTTCTAAAAAATATTCCGCAAACTATTATATAATCTAACCTATCGTATACTCTGTACAATATAATTTTTCAATTTATACATTATAATGGCATTGAAAAAATAGTCGATAATTAAAATTTTGCTATAATATAGAAACATACCATAAAATCAATTAATTTCAATGAAATTAATAAATATTTAAAAGTTTGAAAAATGTTTATATTTTTCATTACGTTTGAATATTGAATGAAATTTAAATAAAGAATAATTTTTATAATTTACACATATGTATATGTTTGTATTATATTATTTTCAATAGGTGTATATGTATATATTTTATAATTATTCTTTTCATAATTTAATAGAAGTAAATATATTATGAATAATTTCCAATTTATAAAGAACAAGACAACAGTTTTGATGCCTTATATTTTCTTTTAATTGTATGTAATTTATAATAACATATAAAATATACATAAACCATAAATACTTTATCCATCTAATCTTTAAATAGAATAAACAATCAATTAATATTACAATAATATTATGAAAATGTCCATATAATCTTATATTTGTCGTGTTCTCATTTTATTTTGATGTATAATAATTCATAATAGTTTTTGGTATTATTCAAAACTTATGACGTGGACATACAAAGTATTACAGCTTTTTTTTATTTATTTATAATTTTTAAAATTTTTATCCAAAAATATTCACATACAATTTATACAAAATCTATTTCTAGAAAACATATTTATAATATTTTATCCGCTAATATACTCATACAGACTAACTATAGGTTAATATAACTTAATACTCAATTGACACCTTGTACATTTAAGAAAACTCGAATTGGCGGTCGCTGCGTACTAATTTGTGGAAGAGATCAATTTGTATTACTTTTATACAATATATACATAACGAGAACTTGTATTTTCATTTCTAATCGCGCAGTATTATTCAGTTCATCATTTTTTGAAATAACATACATATTTTTATTTTATATTTTTTAATTTATTTTATTTAAAATATTTTTATTAATTATATAATTATTATTATAATAATTTTAAAGCGATAAGAAAACATAATAGAAAGAAAAAAAACATTCTATTTTAAACTTTTAATTTTTCTAACATATAATTATTATTAAATTAATTATAAAATTTGATAATATTTAAATTTTTCTTGAGGAGTTAACTAAAATTTGAAATATAATGTTTATTTATAATTTATCTTACCTAATATTAACAATGTAAATTAATTTTATAATTATATTAAATTGTAACATCACAATTACATTTTGCAAAAGTGTAACTAGTAAGTTAAGTAAGAAAAAAAATTTTTTCTCTTGTAAATAGATAATTTAGAGTCTCAATTATATTCAAAAGAAATACGAAAAATATCCACATCACTGAAATACTTGGAACATTAGAATCAAAAAGCTACGTCATTTTAACAATTTTTAACCAATAAAGATGAGTCTTCTTTTGAATGAAAAAGTATTAAATATCTAGTAAAGAATTTAAAATTTTTCAGATTAGTTAAACATTTTTAAAAATTTTATTTTATAATGGTAGTTTTTTTATGAAAAGTCGAATTTCACTTTTAATTTTTGCAAATAATCTTGGGTACTTTATTTTGCAATATTATACTCTTTAAACATTATTTTGATATTTTGTTTATGTTGTCCTCTAGAACAACAACGACAACTTCGATGACCTGTACTACTGCCATATCGGGGGATTTGATTACGAATAATGAAATTTATTTTTTGCATACTTTGAATTATATTTAATAAAAGCTCTTTTGTTTTAAATGTATAACGTATATTGCCTTTTAATACATTTATACGTTTGTAATATTTATTTACACATTTTTACAGAAAAAATTATATATTTTTAGAAATTACTAATCTTTGTATTAATTTCATAATGGTCAATAATAAATTATGTTTCACATCTGTCAGCCGTTCCACGACGGCTTCATTTTTTTTTTTTTAAACACCTTTTATAATACCGTTTCAAAATTAAAAAATTAACTTTCTCGATTAAAAGTGTACGGCAAAAGCAAAGTGAAAAACACAGTCAATATAAATAAATGACAATAAAACGCTGAGTTATTTTTTTCACATTAAGTACACGTTTTAATTTCGTTATAAATAACGGGGTGCGGAGAAACGCCGGCGATTTTCCGCCGGTCACATTTGATATGCAAGCAGCGCGCGCGTGTTCGCTCGTTCGCGTTAAGCAATTTAAAATTCAATCATAATAATAAAATTGAATAAATCACCCTCGCACATCGGTTATTGTTGAAGCATATAAAGCCAGCCAGAAAAACAAAAATGTTCGAAAAAAAAAAAAAAAAAAAAAGAAAGAAAGAAAGAACGAATCGGTAGCACATTTACTTTGCGCAGTATGAAAAACGCGCTGCACCGCATCCAGCGCTCCCCGGCATCAAAACATTATTCGGCATTGAAACATAATTAATCAAAGTAATCGTGGTCAATGTTTCCGTACACGCGAATCCGCGCTCGCGTAAAATCGACATAATTTAAAACGTGCATAACCGAATGTTTTTCCCTTTCTCTCTCTCTCTCTTTCCATGTACTCCGCAGATGCCAATCGTTTTCGTTCGCCGTTGTTATAATGAAGCCAACAAATAAAAGAAACCGCTTGCTCGGGCGATATAATACATAAAATTAAGCCGATATTTCGTACGATCGGTAACCTCGAGTGAACACGCCGGAGCCGAAAAAATTTGCATTTACGTTAAATATTTAACGAAAGCGCAAGCCGCGCACATTTCGCGTCGAGCAATTTTTCAATCGACTCTTTTAAATATTCGATCGTTTTAACCTCGTAACGAATGAATGTTTGTTACTTTAATTAAAGGATGATAATATAACATAAACATAATTAACATAATACTTTACAAAATATTATTTATAATTATTCTTATTTGCGTTAATGTTAGTTTACCAGTTGTTTTAAATACTTCGTTTTGTTCCTTTAAATGGTCGAAAGTATTGGTTGAAAAAAAAATTTGTATATATAAAATCGAAAAATAAAAAACTGAACGGCATATTTAAAAGTCTGTACAATAAACAAATAAATACACAGTAAAACACATACAACATTGTATTTTTTTCTTGTATATAAGTAATACTTATTTTTTGTCTTCTCATGAATGATTAAAAAATTATTAGCTTTATACATAATATTATTTGCGTTGTCTAGTAATTTTATTTAGAATATTTTAAGTTTTATATTTAAATAAACTATAAAATAAGAATAAAATCAATAATTTAATAAAAATTCAAATAATGAAATGACCAATAAGTTTCATTTTTATTTTCAGTGTGTAAATAAAGAAAATTGATATATAATGTCTGAGATTCTAAAAATTTAATAACTTTAAAAATATAGAAAGCATTAGTATTTAAAGATTCGTTTACAGTTCGCAAGTAAACTTTCGAATGAAAATGAATAACAGTTATTATTAAGATAAAAAAACAATCATTGGTAATACTTTGGCAATATAACAAAAAGTTAAATCTGTATACGAAAATTCTCGTATCTCTTTTTTTGCGCAACTTCGCACACATACATTCAATCGAAAAGAAGATATCAAGGCCATCCGAAAACTTAGATAGCGGCCGAAAGCAATAACGAGAAAGATAGAAGAAGAACAAATCGTTGCAGCCTTACCAAGCCAAAGCTAACAAAGCCACAAGTACAAGAAGAAAAGTCTGACGCCTGTACGTGCTACCTCTCTCTCACTCTCCCTTTCTCCCCGTGTTTCTTGCTTTGCGCCCGCGTACATACATGTTTATTATTTAATAAAAATGTTATTGCGCCAGGAATCGGCACACACACGTACACGCGTAGACATCTATAACGCGGCACAATAATCCACGATTGGCGTTGCTTCTGGCGGTCGAAGAAAAAGGAAAGGAGAACGTATAAACGGAAAGCGAGAGGAAAGTGTGGCACACGCCGAGCTGAGAAGACAAACAGACAAACAAAACACATATTGCCTGAGCTTCGCCTTATCTCTCTTGTCTTCTATACATATATATGTATGTATAAGTTTTTTTTTCATTTTATATATTTTCTTTATTCTTCTAGTTTTATTGACTTTTTTTTCTCTACGAGAGTAGCGAAAATTTAAGGCGACATTTTTTTTTCGCGAGTGTCGTTTCTCCTTCAACGCCTGGGTATATGCGGTATTATGGAAATCCGAGTATACATGTGAGATGTCTCGGCAGGCGCAGATGGCAGCAGTGACCGCGACAGCTATTTTCGCGCGTTGTGTTTTGTCAAGGCTCGTAAAATTGTACGCTTCGGATAAGGTATTTCGACGAAATAAACTATAGAATTACGATGATCTGGAACTAAAAATTATTATTTGATGTGGACATAATTTTTAATAAACTAAAATATTAAATATATATATAATAAATTTCAATGAGAGTAGAGTTTAAAAAAAATACCAATAAATTTAATACGATTTTAATATCATAAACACTAATACTTAAACCAAATTTTAATTAAAATCATGTTCGAAATTTGATCATACTGATAATATACTTTAAAAGTATTATTTTTGACCATAAAAAATTACACTTTAAAATTATAATAGTAATGAATATGTATGAATAAACAAAAATTGTATTCATTTTACTTTTCAATTGGCATGGTTAAGCAATGCATTCAAAAATAATAAATATTCAATCTCAATAATATTACCATCGAAAATATTTAAATGACGTTATGGAGATAAGCTGTTTCACGAAAATTTAAAATTATTACTTTAATAATGAAGCTTATTGAAACAATGTTTCCATTCTGGCTGGATCGTCTTTCAAGAACAACAAAATCCAACGTGAACCAGAGCGCACCGAAATCTTTGATCTATGAGACTCAAGTTTCGCGCGACCTGTGTGTCCTACTCTCTCTCTCTCTCTCTCTCTCTCTCTCTCTCTCTCTTACCCTCTTTCCCTCTTTCTTCCTCGTACTCGAGAGCGCGCCAGCGGGGCGCACAGCACGTACATACATAATCGCGCAAAACTTTATCCATCCACAACGGGATTAATCATTCGCGCTAGAACGAAGGTCTTAATAAATGAAGGCAACTCTACTTCTCCCTCTGTCTCTCTTTCACTCTCTTATTCTGTCTCGCGTATCCAGTTCCTAATTCCTCGTAGTCGCGAGCGCGCGCGTGTGCGCGATCGCGCAATTCAAAGGTCGTAAAAGAAGAAATGGCGTCAGAGGGTAGGGGGTGAATAAGTCGACCGAAAGACTGCAGAGAAGGAGAGATGGAGAAGGGTGAAGAGGACAAGAGAAAGAGGGGGAAAGAGAAAACTGCGTTGGCTCGACTGGTACTGGTAGCGCGCGGTAGCTGCCGTTACGCGTGATTTAAGCGAGGCCGATAACGACCGGGATAAATCAGCGGAGATGTCGCGAGCGCGAGGCGCGCGCTCCACTCGAAATCAATAATAATGGGCAGGAGCCATTAGTAAAATTAATAAATTATGCTTCACATTATGTGCGCATTGTGAGTCGCGGGGCCGCGAGCACACCCGCGAACCTGTAATACGCCGTAAATCATATTAGTGAATAATCCACATCACCATAACGCTCGGGTGGCTTCCTCCCCCCTCTCCCTTTTTCTCCACCCTTCAACCCCTCCTCCCTCCCCCTTCCTCCCACGTGAGGTGCAAACGATACGCGCGCGCGTTTTGTACGTCGTAAAAGGCGGTCCTTTCTCATTTATTCTCTCTCTCTCTCTCTCTCTCTCTCTCTTTCACTCTCTGTGTATGCTTTACACCCCTGCTCCTCGTACCTCTCTTTTTGGCTCTCATCGTGTTATTATGGTGCGAGCCGAAACGCGCAAATTTGTGTACGCGTGAATTTGTGCGAGTGCGCAGGCACGCCACGACATTGTCATTCAACCGGGCGCCGAAGCATCTTTCTCTCTCTCTCTCTCTCTCTCTCTCTTGCTCTATCGCGCTCGTTTTACCTCTTTCTCCCTGGTTAATATCGATTTATATCGGTGCGATTTATTGGCTGATTCGGCCGAAAAGTCATCCGTAAACAAAGAGCCGATATCGGTCTGTGTGCATTGCGCGCTTTGCTTTGAATCTCTGTATACTAAAGGGAATATGAGAATTTAGAATTTCGCGCTTTTGTCATGCTCGTATTTTATCCATTGAGTACAAGTGTTTGTTATTCAATGAGGAATTTTTGTTATTATTCTTCATCACTATTTTAAAGATGATTTTCTTCGTTATTGTTAACCTTTCAATCATTTCTAATTATTAGAGTTAAAAAAACGCATTTTAATCATATGTTTCTTTGTAGCGATGTAAATGTGCAAACTATATTTGAATTTTTACATTTCTAGAAATCGTTATTACTATTTTTAAAAATATAAGTTTACAATAATAGTTAAGATTGTATAATAATCTAGAGATTTTCTTAAAAATGTATTCTTTCCAAAATAAGCAAACACCCAATTGGATAATTCTAAATATTTTTGACCGTTTCAAAAATAATCAAGTTATATACTTGCTGTCAATACATTCCATACAAAATATATTGTTACACTCTGGCTAAGATTATAATACGACTTTATTTTAAGTTTTTATTAATGAAATCTGTGATACAGGTTAGATGCTCTCTTTGTGATATTTACGAGTATGAACAAACTAAACTGTTTACAAAAAGCATCGCGTGCTATCAATAGATTTTACTAAAAAATTTGTTAAAAATGTATAATAAGTTATGTTATTTTTATTGTTTAGTCGAGTACTGTAGATTTATTTGTAATTTTACATTGAAACAGACGTTTGTTATAAAAATTAGTCAATTTATTGATAAAAATATATGAATGTAGAAAAATATATACTAATTTGTACTTCACTATGTGTATTAAAAATTCGTTACAGTAAAAAAGGTTTAAATTTAAAGTTAATTAATTTAAATTTATCAAATTCAATTGGCATTTTAACAAATGGTTAAAAATCTAGGACATGCGCTAGTCTACACTTCGAGACAATTTATAAACATTTAACGTGCACATATAACAAGTAAAGCGAATAAAAGCAACTAAACGAGTCGAACGTTGCGTTTTCATTACATCGCGGTACAGCGATCACATTAACATCCAACGAGACAAACCGAACGAGTCGCAAGTATACACCGCGTGAAAATCCTCGTAATCCTTTGCTTGGCGAAACCGTAGTTATGTATATATGCATATATGTATACGGTATTCGGGAATTGCGTCGAGCGGAAACATCAGGAGAGAGCTTGCGTCCCCTACCGAAAAAAGTCGAGAGGGTTGTATAACTGAGAGATACGAAAGAACGAAGAGAAAGAGAGCAAAGTATAAAGAGAGAAAGAGGAGAATCGTTTCGGCCGTTGGCGCAGTAGCAGAAGATTAGGTATCTATCGACGAGGACATAGCTTCCTATTAGCGAGGCACTTCATACGGACGGCTGATATCCGCTGGCGCTATCTCCGCACCTCCGATATCGTATAAATGTGTCGTTAATTATTTACCCTCCCCCCTTCCGGTATTTTTACATCCCACACCCCTTCCACACTTTTCTCTACTCTTCTCTTCCCTCTACTCGTCGTCGCAGGGTTCACGTATATACGAGAACTCCTTTCTCTTCGTTTTATACGCGCGAGAAGGTACTCCGCGAGCCGCTCTCTCTCTCTCTCTCTCTCTCGCTCTCTCACTTTTACTCCCTTCATTGACATCACCTCTCTTCGGCTCCTATCCACTCTCTCCTCCCCTTTTTCTCGTTTCACCGGGGCTATATACGCGCGCACTCTTTCTCCTCCACCTCCAGCGGCGGGGCGCACACGTTATGGCTCAGCTCGTGTTAAGGAAACTAATGTTTATTTGAAAAACTAATTGAACGGGACTCTCTCTCTCTCTTTCTCTCACTCTCTCTCTCTTTCTCTTTCGCGTTCCCGCCGCGCGTCTACAGCCGGCAATTAAACGAGATTACCGGCGCTGTGCCGCAGTAGCGCTTTCGCGACATAGAGCAAGAAGAAGAGGCGAAAAGGGAAAGAGAGAGTGAGAAGGGGATTAGATAGCACAGTAAGATACGGGCAGTGTAATGTTTAACTACGGGCTGCTGCTGCTGCGGTAGCGGTGGACCTCTGAAGTGCTGCCAATAATTAATTGTTAGTTCGGCGTAGATTCTAAAGCGGCCACCTTTTGGTATACGTATACGTATACTATATATATATATATATATATGTATGTATAGCGGCAACTCTTCCTCCCGCCTACCGCACCTACGCGTGCGTACATATACAATTTTACGTATCTGCTGCTGCTGTTGCTGCCACCTCTGCCTCACACGCCGCCGTCGCTCGGCTTAACTTAGTAGGTATTAAGTGCCGCGCGTTGCGTTATACGCTATCGGAAAAGAATACACGAAGATAACTGCCGCCACCGGCGCTTTGTTATCTCTTTTTCTGCGTCGACCCTTTTACTACCGCCGCTATGCTGCTGAGGCCGCTCTGTTTTCTCACCTTTCTTATACGGTAGCGAATGTTTAAGTAGATTTGACCGTTCGGTTGAGTTTAAGCGCCGCAGCCGTTTATATTTGTATCGGACGTCGTGAAATTTTTGTTTCGCGCAATTTGACTCTGTAGATATGTATTTTTTATTAAGTTGAATACTGCGCCGATCTTATCGAAGTTACGTTACATATTTGTATATTGGCTGAGCTTCGAATTTGGTTGAAATGTATATTCTTAACATTTAATTGTTATTGATTTTTCAAAATTTGTAATACCGAATATTCTTTTGATTGAATATAATCATAGCAAAATTCTATTCCTTTTAATTTGTAGATTACATTTTATAAAATAATAGTTCACAAATTTAATTAAAATATTTATTTCTTTAAAAGTGGATATTAACCCGATGAATAAACGAATTATTATCAATATTTATTATAATATTATATCAAATTCATTGTATGTATAAATCTTTTCAATAATACCCATAAATAAAAATTTAAAGATATTTTAATTCTGTATTATATATATATATATATATGAAAAATCTATGCACTTAAAAATCCAACAAATTTCATTACATGTGATAAATAATAATAATAATAATAAAGCTAGCAATAATTTTTATCCAATGGCAACAGTAGCAGTACATGATAGAAGGAAAAGAGCTCAGACTTGGAAATTTATGTTTGTATGCTCTTGGGAAAAGCCGTGATTCTCGAGGCCTTGTGAGTCTAACCGCGCGAGGCAAGAGTCATGTTGTATCTGCCAGTAGCAGTCGTACGTACGTCCGATAACCGTTGAATCTTGCCCGTATATACGTGTGTACGCGGAACTCCGTGTAAAACCTGCCGTCTTACGTATATGTATCAATGCTGTTACTTACCATTACATAAACCATTTTCCTCTACCGTTTATCGACTTGTTTTTTTTTTTTTTTTTTTTCATTCGCGCTATTACCGCTTTTCTTGTTTTATTTTTTATTAAGTTGTTGCAATTAAGAACTAGCAAAATAGTTAAGGTTTAATATTTATGCGATACTTGGAGGAATATTAATAGTATAAGCAGCGCACGTATAAACACATTTCTTCGCGAATTAAAGTATTTTTATTCATGACTGTCATTAATCCTTATTCAAACCTGATAATATAACACGGATATCTAACGCTACATTAAAAATTATCCGCATATAAAATTTTACCACGAGTTAACGGCTCGATCTAACTTCATCCTCCTTCTACTATATAGATACTGTAATCGTACATATGGCAAAGTCATAGCAGTACCTCGTATAAGTACCGCATGGTACATAAAGAGAGAGAGAGATACTTTGTAGTGCCAGAATATATGAGTATCGGTACTGGCTGCCGATACTTCGTGGTAACTATGCTGCTTCTCTAGATTAATGCGAGATATGTAGTAACGAAACGATGTAAGCGACCATTTTTCTCCCTCTCTCTCTCTATCTCTCTCCCTCTTCACACTTCGTAAGCTTCTAGCTTTAACTTTTAAACAGTTTTGATGCGAGATATACACGTAGATTTAGCTCATTAATTTTGCATTCCAAGTTTTATTTTTCTGAATTGTTAGCTTTGAATACAAATATATAAGATGCGCGTATGCTTGTAGGACGTGCATATATTTCATATTATTTATATATCTCTTTTATGTTCGGATTATTTATTCATATACTTAAAATTGCTAATTTCTATAAAACGTTAAACAAAATTGGGTAACGCAAAATGATAATATTGACATTCGTTTGCCGACGAGAATTAAATTGAATTGAATTTATTGCAAATAATCGATAACGGCATTTAACCGTAAGTATCAAGACGTTTGTAAATCGTTCGATAAAACATGAAAACATACAATTATTTTTTATTTTTACTTTTATTTACGTTACCAAACATCAAAATAACTCGTTCTCTCTCACACCAAGATTTCCATCCCCTCTCTTAAAGCTTCACTCCTCGCTTCGGTCCGGTAAGTACGACGGGGCTCTCTCTCGTGCTTCCGAGAGAAAGAGAGAGAGAGAGAGAGAGAGAGAGAAGAGGGTCCGCTATTATCGTGAACCCTAACAAATTCACGGAGGCGTATATAAGTGAGAAGGGGAAGAAGAGATAGGGTTCGGGTTGCATATGTGCCGGTGTATAAGGACACCCGCGAAAGGTCCATATAATGCAAAAGATAGGCTAGCGCCGATAACGTCGCGTATAAAGTCGTACCGGGGGCTTGTAAGGACACAGCGTTACACGTCGAGCTGATAGACTCTCGCTGCAAGGCCGATGTCGATTTTAGTTGGGATGGGTGTAGTACAATCCGAGTACTGAAATTTTCTTATGGTTATTGGTTGAAATAGTTTTGAGCTTTTTCTCTATCATTTTTTATGTTAGCTACATAATTCGAGGTGTATATTCTTTTAAATTGAGATAAAGAGCAATCAATTTTAGAAGGCTTAATGTTACTTTTTTATTCTGATATAAATGCTATTTATGCTATCTATGGTATATAAAAATATAAATAAATAATTTTTTAGAACAATCGAAGAGATTAATCGTTTTCAAAATTAATTAATTTTTACAACAATCAAAGAAATTTATTGTTATATTAAATAATTTAATATTATTAAAATCAAACATCAATATTTTATTGATTTGTATTAATAATTTCTTGAACCAAATTTATTACAATACCGCAAATAATTTTTTTGCAAAATTATTGCAGTTACAAACATTATTCGGTCTCTGATTTATTACGAGTACATACAATAAATCAATCATTAATATTTTGCGTGTATTTTTCAAATTAGAAGTAAGTTGTATGAAAATTTATATTAATTTATAAATAAATGTACGTTTAATATTGTTGATGTGCTAATTAATCGAATTTTTGAATAAACACAAAATTTATATGCTTTCTATAACTTTCTTTTTATGAAAAATTTACATTTACTCAATTTGTAAAATTTTTATTTTCACATTCGATCAGATATAATAAATTATTATTTATTCATAACGTATGTTTAAAGCAGAAAAATATCTGTATTAATTATGAAGTTAAATAAAAATTAATTAACCATTTATTCATGCTTCGAATAATATGTAATCAATATGCGATATTTATTTATAAATGTTTTTAATATTTTATGCATGTGCTTTATTTATAAAAAAAATAAATAACACCGCAGTCATATGTAATCAATTATTTATATATAATTATAAATCAAAATTAATAATAACAATAATAATTAAAATCATTTAAATTTAATATGAATCATTGATGCATTAAAAATAATTTATTATTAAACAAAACAACGTAATTGAAATTAATGAAGAATTGCGTTTTTTGCGATTGAAATCTGATGCCATACAAAAATTTGACCTTAATAAATATTTAATTTAATTTTAGTACAATACTTTTTCATTGCGTATGCTTAGGTAAAGATTCTTTTAAATCATGATGTATAACTTTTTACTTTTTACTCATCGAACCATCGCGGGCAATTCTTAGATAATCCGGATGAAAAATCCGCGTATGCAATGCAACGAACGTCCGTCGTTGCAGCTGCACCGCCTATACATATATCATTAGCGTAAGCATCATGAGGCGGTCGCGAATTTCTCGCTATAACGAATGGTAGACACTCATTGGTCGACGATTTATAATCCTTCACGAAACGAGCAGCGTAGAAGTGCGAGCAAGGAGAGAAAGAGAGAGAGAGAGAGAGAGAGAGAGAGAGAGAGAGAAAGGTAGCGCGTATATCCGCAGGTGGAAACTACGCATCGGCATCGACATTACATTCCACATTAACCAAATTATGATTTAAGATCGAGCGCATTGTCGACGTAGCGCCGATTGTTCACATCCAAATAGTCCTTGTTCTCGCGAGCGAGAGCTAACGAATGAGCGCGATCTCGCTGTTATAAATTATAATACGTTCTCGGCCAATTACGTTGATGCGGAATAGTCGGGAACATCAGCGCTCGCGATAAGTGAAAAAGAGCAAAGCGGAAGGGAATAAAGAGAAGAGACCGAGTAAGAGAAAGAATAAGAAATAGAGTCGAATTTATTACTCATCGTTTGTTTGAATGCACAGAGAGTTTGTGCCCCATCATTCTTTGTGTGCCGAGAATTTGGAAACGGTGGCCCGGACTTTTTAAATTGACATAAATTACATACTACGATTTATGCCTCGGTTATGGCTCTTATTTCATTTATCCAAAATTTATTTTATTGGAGTGAATAAATTTTTGTTTTTATATATTTTATATAATGAAAAATTACAAATGCAGGATAAATTACGATGAACATTCAAAGATGAAACGATTACGTAACAATGAGATTCAAATACTTTCGCGATTTTTTTTTTTTTTTGTTTTTGTTGCTCGTCTGCGTTAATCAATTACCCACATTGTCAAAATTGATTATCGTTTATTTTTCAACAGATTTTTAATTAAAAACAATTAGGATGCTTTCGTTTCCTTGATGCCATGAAGTGATTTAATTAAATAACAGAACGGTCATTTCAACTAAATTACAGAATAAGTTTAATACTCATCCGACCATTTTATCGAGCATACATATTACATGTGTAAGAAATTACTTTATTTTATATTAATAAATGTGCTTGTCAAGGTAAATGATTTATTTATGAATTAAGGACTTGATTATATTTATTATACGGCTTATGTAGCAGACAAGTAAAATTAATTTCGTATTTTTTTCATTACGTGAAAGATTAAAAAGTTTTCATTTTCAAATAGTATTATTAGCTAAAATAATCGTATCGCGTTGGACGATTGATTCGACGATAAAAGAAAAAAAAAAATGAAAATAAAATAGACATAACGAATGTGATGAAGAAAGCTCAACGCTGCAGCGTATTATAATCGCTCGCGTATACATTAAACTTTCGACTCACAGTGATTTTTGCCCTTTCCCGGCTACGCTCACATATAAAACAATCACACTTACGTAGACGTTTACTCGCGTTATATCCACACACCAATACACTTATATCCGCACACGTGGGCATCTCGTTGGGAAGTGAGCGCGCAGCGGTTATTAAATTCTGGGCGATGGGAATCCCAGTGGAAATCACCGCTGGTAAACGCAGCCGTGCGAGCGCGCGCGCGCGAGGCTTCAACGATCGTTCTCTAACCGACGGCACTCGTAGAAATCGCAGCCGGAAGTTCGAGGCCAAGCTATAAAAATGATATACGGTGCCGCGTCGCGTCTGCGAATCGAGATACGAGAAGACGCGTGTCCGAGCATCGGATGGAGGAGAGTCAAACTCTTGGGGAGTATAATCTATGTTCTTTGCGTGTAAAATTCACGGGGCTTGCTTGTTATGTTGCTCTGGCTCTTGGATTTTTCGTTTTTCTATTGCGTTATTCCGACATTTATTATTATTATTTTTTTTTTTTGTTTTTCGTTAGATTATTTTGATATAATAATTGATTAAATTAATAATCAAATATAATAAAAATTTTAAACAAATAATTATAAATATTGCTTTCTTTTTTATTATCAGTTTACTACGGATAATTAATAAACGTACATATGTTATTATCGTGATTAAAAAAATTAGTGCAAACATTACATTTCACAATGTAATAATGTACATCGTGAACTTAAAAAAAGAAAACTTCTAAAACGATCCAACAAATTTCTGATTATACCTTTGCGCTTCTCCATCTGAAGTTAAAAAAAAAAAAAAAAAAAAAAGAAAAAAAGCAAGAACGAGAGAGTAAAATCGAGGTGGGGAGGGGGGGGGATGACATTCTCTGCAGTAAAACTTCTCGGCGAGCGTTCGCCGTTACAAAACGCGTCGCGTGTATCCCTTCCTCCTCGTAGCCATGGCCATCCCCCTCGTCAGTTTTAACGTCGAGGAGCGTTCATCATGGTTCGTACGACAGGCTTCATTGGCCAGAAGCAATTTTCCCCGATGTCCGGCGCGCTCAAGAGAGCAGCGCGTCATTCGATTTGCTGCTCCGGGTATATCTCGTACGGCGTGATCTACGAGTTCGCGGTGATGGTAGAGCGCGGTTGGTTTAAGAATCGAGTCTGTGCTTTGTCGTCGTCGTTGTCGTCGTCGTCGTCGTCGGCGTAGTCGCCACCTTTTCGATGCTCTTCTCTCCGCGACCAATTTAATCGCTCCCTCGAGCTGCGGACCGGTGAACCGAGATATAGAGAAGAGAGAGAAAACGTAAAAGATGAAGCGGATGCTGCTGTACGTAAGTTGGTAACATTACAACAATCCGGATGCGATGGATTTTACGTTAATTTTAAAAACTTTTAAATATAATTAATGACAATTTTTTTTTTAATTTTTTCTACCTAATAACCTTTTGATGTTTATATAACAATTTGTTTAGTCATGCGAATGGTCTATGAAAAAAGAGATTAATTTTATAATTAAATACGTATTCGTTTTCTGTGACAAACCTGCAGTAAAAAAAAGGTTAAAACCGATTAATCAGAGCACAATATTAGATAATCGAAAGACGCAACGAAACAATAATCAACGTCGAATCGACGTTCTCCGAACGATCGAGTTTCCACTACCTTTGCCTCGTATCTTCCTTCTTCTCCGCACCTTTCTCCTCGCGGCCCGGTACCTCGGCGTCGCTTCGTAATTAGCAAAAGTAGCGAGCGGAAACGAAGGGCAAGCGAGAAAACGAGAGAGAGAGAGAGAGAGAAAGAGAGAGAGAAGGAAAAAGAGAGCAGAAGCAAAAAACAAAAAGACAGAGCGAGAGTACGAACGAACGCGTTTGCGGGGAGGGGGGAGTGAAAGAGACTACCGGTAACTACGCGAGCGCAAGCCTCGTAGAAGGGTAGCCATAAAAGTTTATGCTCTCCATATGTTGTAATATAGTCCGGATGAAGGGGAAAGAGAGAGAAAGAAAGAGAGAGAGAGAGAGAGAGAGAGAGAGAGATAGAGAATGAGGGAGAGGTAGCAACGCAGAGCAGTAGCAGCGACGCGAGGTAGAGGGGTATTTCTGGGGGATCGGTAAAATATGCGGGCAATAAGTATGGATTGTTATTAACACGGGGCGCGCGGGCGCGAGCTGCGAGTCCATGTATACGTGTATATGTGTACGTGTCCGCCACCACCGTCGCATTTCTGAATCCATTACCTCCGCATGGCGGCTGAAATACCGGCCGATATATCCGCCCGCGCGTGTACATTCGCTATCTGTGTGTAGGAGTATATACATACATCGTTGCGCTCGATTCGGTGTATGTTTTAGAGGAGAAGGTGAATCGAGGTGGGGAGAGAAGCGCGAAGTTGTATTGGAAAAAGGAAACGCGATGCGCGCACACGTTAAAGGGACAATTAGAGAAGGTTAATGTATAAAAATGATTTTGGTACGAAGAAAGATTCTCGCGATTCTTTCTGCTCCTTGACTGTAAAACATTTATTTATTTTCGACTTTATACAAACAATGAAAAATCTGAATTTTTCGTCGATTCATCAATAATATTATAAATATCATCATTTTGCTCAATTTTTGTTTTATTTTTTAAATAGTCTACCCAGTAAATAATTTTGAGTTATTGTTTTGTATTGTCATGATTATACTGTAATGTTAATATTGATGTATTAATATATTTCCTTTTCCATCTTTCATTATGGCTTGTATGAATAAGTAGTAAAAGTTGCAGTTGCGTAAGACTTGACGATTGTTAGAACAACTTTCCATTTTAAATAGTTCAAGATAAAATTATATATTTACATAAATTTAAAAATTAGACTGAAACATAAATGAAAATTGTCATTATAACTGATCCATAATAAATTTATTCTATATGTTAATATTGTTATATTTAAAAAGAATTTGTTTGCTATAAATAAGTAAAAATTTTGAAATATTCGTCGAAGAAATAAAATTAAACACTTTAACAGCATTCAAAGTAAGATTAAATAAATTAAAAACATCGAACGAACGATGAAAATACAAACAAACGAAACGAATAATCGAAATAAGTAAATGAAATATAAAAAATAAGAAATACAAAGACGAAGAAGAACGATAGAACAAAAGTATGTAAAATATGAGGCTGTAGTAAGTCTGCGAAAGAGAAGCGAAGAAAAAGAGGAATCGGAATGAAGAGAAAACGGGAAAAACATCGAGAAAGAAAGGAGATAAAGGGTAAAGAGAGACAGTGAATCAAAAACAAAGATAAAGAGGTAGAGAAAGAAAAAAAATGAAGAGGTAGGAGAGGAACGAGCGAGAGGAAAGAGGCGAATGAATGGATTAGTCGGTACGCGTCGCAACCGAAATTATGATCGGATTTCGACTCTCCGACCAGAGAGTTGCGGAGGGACACATGCGGAGAATTTGCGTCGCCGTTGCATGTTGTACGCGGGAAAGCGAAAGAGTGGCACGACATAGACGAATAACGGTCGGTGGTGCTTTAATTCTCGCGCTTCTGTCTCGTTCTCCCACTCTCTCTCTCTCTCTCTCTCTCTCTCTCTGTGGCCTTTTATTTGGTCGACTCTTTTACCGAGTAGAGGGATATCGAGAGGGCAGTGATTGAGATATTATTTCGGTGTTTTTCGATCGTAAAATGTTTTCGCGCCTGCACATTTGCCGTTATTTTGTTTTTGTTTTTATTGTGGTTTATTTTTCTATTTCTTTTTTTTTATTGTTTGTTTGTTTTTTGTTTTTGATTTGAGATACCTTTTACGTTTTATGTTGTTTTTTTGGACAGTTTAGCGCATTATTTTATTTATTTTCTGAATTTTAAATGAAAGGAATATTCAAATTTTTTGTTATTGCAGTATGTAATTACAGATAGAAATTGACGATATACACTTCAATAACATTTTTATTGATAAGGAATGATTTTTCATTTATAAAAATTTAAATTTATTGGAATTTAAGAGAAATAATTGTCAACTGATAAGTAAATTAATAATGAGGTGTCGGTTTTGATAAATAACCGATTGGGGATTTTACAAATTCCGAATGAAGAATTTAAAATCTTTTTTATGTAATTAAAAATATACTTTTATAGATTAAATAAATCATAAAAAAAAAAAAAATAAAACTTATGACGATAAACAAAAAAAAATAAAATTTGCTACAAAAATATATGAAAGCATTCAAAATAGTATTTGATCCCTATAACATTGTTTATCAGAATAACAAATGTCCATCAGTTTAAAATAAAATAAATTATTTATGAACTTTATAAAAATAAGTGAGATGTTTTAATCAATTAATTAATATTGACGAGGAAAATTAATTCGTTTATAAATAAAACAGTTTTTATGTTAAGAAAAATAAAAAAAAAAAAAAGTTTTTCCATCCCGCTTTAATTCAAGCACTTTTATTTAAACTGCACTGAACAGATTGAGATCCTTATTCCACCGTTAACTTTTCCCTTAAACAAATTATCGTTCCGTCAGCGAAAGAATACGATTGGTATGGGTATATCTATATATGTATGTGCGGTAGAGCGGCAGCGGTGACTCGATGAATCTGTTTGGCTAGTTGGGGAAGGCACGCGAACGCTACCTATACCTAATACCTTATCTTTATATATACGTATACAGTCGCATAAGGGATAGCTTTGGACATCGGAGGTCCGTTGGGAGCCGTCGCGCTCGGTTCGTCCTCCTCGTCGCCGCCGTCGTAGTAGTCGGGGCTCTCTTACTCGCGGTGCACCTGATTGGTCAAGGGCTTCAGGATTCCGGTCTTCGGGTTAGATTGATCCGGCGGTGGCATTACTTCTGGTTAGCCTCGAGAGCGTAGAACCGATGCGCCGGCTGTTAGTCTTCATTTCTCCGTCTCTCGGTGTTCTCCTGCACAGCGGCAGCTGCGGCGGCGCTTTAACCGCTCGCTCGCTTGATTGCGTCTAGTTAGAGCAACACCAGCCCCATCAGTCGTTCTGCCGGACTCGCTTCACCTCGATTATTTGTCTTCTCATTTTAAGAGAGTCCGAGGAGCCTCGAATGAATCGCTCTCTTTCTTCCGTTTGGCCGCCTTCCTTCTATCTTCCGATGCCCGGCTCCTTTAGAAAGGATTACCTTGCCGATGGAACTGAAGGAAAGAAGAGAGAGGGAGAGAAAGAGAGGGTAAAAGAGAAAGAATGAGAGAGAGAGAGAGAGAAAGAGAGAGAATAAAGAAATCTGCGCCGGATTTAAAAGCGCTTTTCATGGCTCTTTATTTTGCCGAAATTGTATGAATTGTTGGATTGGTCGATGGAAACTGTATGATTAACCGAAAAATAAAGATTGATCATTTCTTTGGTCAAAAATTAATCTTGTATTTTTGTGGCAATTATAAATGTTTCACTTTAGTAATTATTATATTAATATTAAAATTTTATTTTATATTCTTTAAAAATTGTAAAAAACGTTATTAAAAAGTCTTTTAGAAATATTAAATGTTCGTTTAAATTAGATTTATGTTTTTAAAATATAACGTAGAAAATTAAAGATTCCAAGGTTTAAAATGTCTAAACAATAAAAAAAAAAAAAAAAAAAATGTTATTAATTTATATTCTATTGTAACGAAAAGCCGTAGAAAAAGCAAAATCTTATATCGATTTAGTAATAATATCCACTAAGTTAAAATTTAAAATTAATTAATTTAATAGTCTTTATTTCTTATCATCGCTCACTATAAATTCACAAAATTGATAACAAAGTGTCAGAGTAATTAAACAAGCGAGGTAAACAAAAATTCATTAGAACCGTTTTGTATAAACTTAGCAAAAGCGAGTGTATAAGAGTGCGTTCATAGTTCATCGTTTTGAATTCAGTGGCAAATGACACAAGTGGCGCGATCAATTATAAAACGGCGCGGCGTTGGCGGTGGCAGTGGCGACGAGGAGAATGAGGAGGAGGACGACGACGACGACAACGACGACTTAGCTACGCTGCATGGATTATTGCTCGAGCGAGGAATCCCGCACGACTTGGGATTTATTTGCGCCTCCATTCAGCGAGTCGAGATGGAATAAATTCTCCGGAGAGAGAGAGAGAGAGAGAGACTGGGCCAGCGTTTTCCAGCGGACGGGGACGACTTGTCAGCGACGAGCGTGAAGAAGAAGAGGAGGAAGGAGCGAGCGAGGGGGAGAGAAAGAGAGAGGAAGAATGAAAGGAGAGAGAGAAAGAGAATAGGAGAATGAAAGTAGTAAGAGAGAGAGAGAGAGAGGAGGTGGAAAGGAGGAAAAGAGACGAGGTCCGGAAACGGCTCCATGTCGGATGAGAGACGGAGTTAACTCAGGTTGATTTAACTGGCGGTGCGGCGACGTCGGTAGCGCCAGCACCGTTACCGTTGCTGCTCAGACACGTAGCTCGAGGTTTAGTAAGACGTCCTGACGCCACGGCGCTTACATAGATATCTTTCTGGATGTAACTTGCTCTCTTTCTCTATTTCCTCGTTCTCTTTGTCGAGAATTCTACTATGTCTTTCTTGCGCGCTCGTCGATCAGCTCTCTTACGCCTTCCTCGAGTCTCTGTGCCAAAACACGTGCGCCAGTTTTTCCTTCTTTTTGTATATCTTAGAGAGGCACTTCTTTCACGACAATTAGCTTAATTTAATATCCATTGACGACGGTAGGATACACGTGCTGATACGAAATTTATTACACCCATGACTCCGCTTAAGCTGGAAAATTTTTTTTTGCGAGAGCAAATTTTTTTTTAATAATTTAAACGGTCAAAATTTAGAGTCGTAGTGGTTTGGTACATAATGTGTAACGCAAATCTCACTCTATGTTTTATTCGGATAATTTAATCGTATAATGTGTTTGGGTAAACACTTAATAGTTAATTAAATGCTGTTTTATTTTATATTATAGAACACTAAAAAATTTCAATTTTATGCTTCATGCTTTGAAAATTTAATTTTTATAAAGTTTCAAATTAAAATATTGAAAAATTAACTCGATGAAAAGAAAAGTATATAAAAAAATAGTAGAAATATTGGATATAGTCAGCCGTTCAAAATCTTTACCTAATCACAAACGATACAATCATCAATTTCCATGTATACAACACATTTACTGTATTTAAAATTCTTGTACTTTGTATTGTATATTTACAACTTTTTTCTATAAATTAATATGAAAGAATTTAAACTGAGTTACTAAAAATCTATAAATATATTAAAAACTAGTTATTAAAATTTTCAACGTCATATAATATTTCATATACTTAAACACATTTAAATTTAATTTAATATAAGAAATTATAAAAGTATAATATATTATCAATCTCAAAAAATCGATTTTATCAAAACAATATTGTACGATTCTCATAAAATCCACTGAGTTTGTCGTAGGCGATCTGATTTATACGAAAGCTGGCCCCTAACACGACGCACCTAATCATGCGTATGGCTATGCAAACGTGGCATAATAATAAAGGTTCACGATAGTCCCATTACGATCACCTGTTCATTTTCGGCTCAGAGGCTGGGGTAAAAGAGAGAGAGAGAGAGAGAGAGAGAGAGAAAGAAGTAGCGAGAGATGTGCGAACGCGATTTGCCAGGTATTTATCGCTACCCGAAATACATTAATTTTCATTTCGACCATATTATAGTATAATAGAGGTGTGTGTATGAATAAGTGAGATGTAACCGATAGAAAGAGACTGACGAAACGATAGTGAAAAAATATTAGCTATTTTATAGGTATTAGAAATTATAAAATAATTTTTTAAACACTTTTATGAGATTATTAAATATTTATTACTGCACATCGTTTAATATAATAAATAGTGTTTTGTCATATGGAAAAGTAATCATAGTGTACAAAATAATGAGAGAAACGATTAATCTTAATTAAAATTGTTTGAAATTGTTTTAAGTTCACATAAAAATAAGAATTAAAATTGTTCAAATTTTTCATTTGAGTAAAAAAGTATTAAAAAAAATCATAAACAAATTTCAAACAACATAAAGCAGATTTCCGTAAAATTCCGTCCACCCGTTGTAAACACGACGCAACGTATCAAGCGAGTTAGATACGATGCTGAAAAGCTTATAAATTCTTGCGAAATAAGCCAATAAGTTAATGAAGGAGAAACTTTATGTACGCCTCGATCGTCCAGCGCACAGATACAAAGAGCGAGAGAGAGAGAGAGAGAGAGAGAGAACGAATAGAGAAAGAGAAACGAGGAAGTGAAAAGCGGCGGACGTAAAAGCCGGGGGTAGAGAACCGATGCGGGGAGAAGGGGAGGAGGTGACGGTATATGTGAGCTACGAGAGAGACAAAGAGTGAGAGAGAGAAAGCGAGAGAGCATAGAAGGGTATTACCAAGAGCCAATGATATAGTGACTATTACCGTCACTACATACCCCAGCGCGGAGTGATGGCGGGTGACTGCGTGCCTCGATAGCGCTAAGCCTCCGGGCAGTAAAATACATTGGTCCGCACCGAGCAACAGAGAGAGAGAGAGAGAGAGAGAGACAGACAGACAGAGAAGCAACGGACGCGTGCGACCGAGTGTGATCCAGCCGTATCAATGCTGCCGGCCATTACGCGGCAGTGCCGGCAACGCTTGCACCAAGTACCAGCGGCGTTGCTGCCACCTTCGGCAACTTCCGCTTCCCCTTTCCCTCCCCCTTTTTCTATGTACGTCATCGGACCGTTTTGTTACACGACAACAATTTTTACTTCAACTTTAAAAGTTTTCTCGGCAAACTTTTCGTCCGATTAGATGAACGCGAGCGGTGTTCTTTCAAAAATTTTTATCTATATCACTTTTGCTTCCTTATTTTTGATCGATAGTTATGTATGTATATGTATAGGCAACGTTTGAGCCATAGGCACAGAAGTAAATTATGAATTTCTACGATTTTTTGTTATGGTTTTTAACTTACTGCCGACTTTTTTTCAATATATACATGTATTCGAACAACTTTTTATGTAAGTGACTTAATTTTATTACATTTCTTGCTGCTTAAAAATACGATAAATATAATAGTCAGCTTAAAAAAATCATATCTTTCTCCAAAAAGTGTACGAACTGATTTTATTGAAAAGTCATAAATAGTCAAGGATAAGTAGAAAAATCATAATATCTATTATAAAGAAGAATAAATGTTGGTTAATGCGTTAAACAGCGTTTTAAGATAAATTTAAATAATAAAATAAGATAATTTAAAATTGTTATGATTAAAACTAAAAATCATAAAATTATGAATAAAAATAAAAAGTTTTTCAATTAATAAAATTGAATGTCAATGTAAAATTCATTAAAGTGAAGATTTTTACAAAATTTCAAAAAGATCCAAAGACCGTATTAAGTAATTACATAGAAAAAATACTAAACTTTAGTTTTATACAAAAAGCTAATTAGGTTGTTCATCACATAATGCTTATAATAAAATTATAACTATTTCATTTTTATTTACCTTTAATAGTTTTAAAATCATTTCCATCGGTACTAATTAAATGAATATCGTGTTTGTTGAACGACATTCGTATTGGGCAATCTTGAGATCCACTTTTAATAATTTTAAATCTATATTTTTTTCCCAGAATATCATAAGAAAAAAATATTGAACTGAATGAAAAATGTATTTAAAAATTAAATATCTTCATTTGAGTCATATATTTTAATAGATTATTAAGCTTTAATAAAATAAGAACTATAAAAACAATCTTAGCGAATAAAAATGCCTAACAATATGTATTAAATTTCATCAAAAAGCGCTCCTCTTTTTTAAATTCAAATATTTTATTCATTTACTAAGATGGTTCACACTAAAATCCTTGCAGAATAAAAAGAGAAAGCAAATTTGATATTTATTTTTTGTTTTTTTAGTACAGTATTTACAAAATCATATTAATTCGTTTTTATAAACTATTAATTTATTTGCTTTGAAACTATCAAAGAAATATCAATAGATTTCAGAAAGTTGATTTTCATCAAACTCTCACTTTTAAACCTTAGAATGAGTACTTAAAGTATCGTAATAATAAACACATACCTGTTCTACTTCAAAAATAGTAATCGGCACGTTTGCCGGTCTTTTCGGACTACGACCGCGACCGTTCACGAGAATATTGTCCACTTCTACATATAAGCGACCATGTACTTGAAGGGCATAACTATCCGCGCCTGATAACTCAGTCCATTCGTTTATAATAACGACATGTTCGTCTACATCGTACAAGTAGTTTTTCTTTGGAGTACGAACAATTAAACCACCAAACATTCCATCGGCCTTTTGTTCGACTGTGAATTAAAAAGGTAATTTTTGTTGCGCGATAGCATAATTAACATTTTAAATATATAATTCATTCGAAAATAAAAGCCGTTGACTCACAAGTGTGAGAATGCCAAAAGTTTGTTCCAGAATCATCGGCAAAAAACTCATAGCGAAACGTCCTGCCAGGTAAAATTGGACATTGAGTGATGTAAGGGACACCGTCCATGTACTGAGTGCCTCTTTGTCGCAACCCATGCCAATGGACACTAGTAGTATCGGCTGATAAATGATTTACGACATCTACTACAACTTTGTCCCCTTCACAAACCTAGAAGTATTTTAAAATTTTTTTAGTACTTTTTTTTAATAACGAATGATTCATTTATAAAATAATATATCATATATTTTATTGAATATAAATTTCGAATGAAGATTAACCTTAAATTTTTTCAACTGGTGTTGAATTCGAGATTTGAATTCGAGATCATGAATAAATTTAACAGTGATAAAAAATAATAATCACCTCGATCAATGGGCCTGGCAGCTGGCGATTAACGACAATTACTGCCTTTGAAATACCATCCGCTACAATACAAGATGTATCGAAGCAATCCTCGATAACTTTGGGACATTCGTAGCACGCATTACCTATTGTACTGAATTGAGTGACTTCAAAATTATAATAGCAGGTCATAGACTGACCTTCCCGACATGTTCTTCGACAGGGATGTTTTGACAAGTCAATCGTGTCATTTTGTTCATTAACGGCAAATCCAGCTGCGCATAAAAAATTTTAAAATATTAAAAATTTAATATTTAAACTATTATTCAATGTTATATGAATTTATCTTTAAAATCTAATATTATTATTTAACATTAACTTTTCACCTACAATTTTAATATTTAAAATTGATATTTAATATAATACGAGATGTTTTTCTATTGACCCATAATAATTTTGAATACTTAAGTCCACAATGAACGTTAAGATTTTCCTCCTGAAAAATTTGAAGAAATATTCTGTTAAATATATTTGACGAAAAAATTATCAAATAATTGGATCTTCTTCTATTAATTTCTTATAGGCCATTCATAGTCCTGCAAAAAAACAGGAGTGGAATCGTTTGGTGTAATAATATAAGGCAAGTTAAATATTATATATTGTAATTATTTTTTTGTACATTATATTCGTTTATATTTGTCAAATAAATATTCCGTTTCGCATAATTCATTTACGGAGTAATGGAAGGATAGAACATAAAAAAATTTTGCATGATATATTTAATTTTAATTTTTATATTAATTTTATATGAATTGTTCAAATTTTTGTTTGAAAATTTTTTTAATTCAATGCATTTAAGTAATCTTTATTATATTATATAATATTTATTTACATTACCGACCAATTTTTAAATCCAATCTAATTTTGTTAACTATAAATTCCTTATTGTTGCGCCTTATAAATGTTTCTCATTTTGTGAAAATTATTGTTAAAATTTTATTGATAATAATAATTATGAATAAGAAATTTATCTTACAAAAATATGTCTACTATAAAGGAAGTAATTTGTAATTTATAGAACGAACTGGTATCGATAATAAAACTTAATAGTTTTAATGATTATAACTTGGTAAAAGTGATATCCCTAATCTAATATTATACAGTTATTTATCGTGCTTTGATACTAACTCAATTCACAATTTTAATTGTTTCCTTAGTATATGAAACAATAACTTTTTATTAAAATTCTTTTTAAATATATATTTGAATCATTCCCATCAAATTATTATAGATGTTCATGTGAGTTTTACAGTAGAGATGTGACTATATAAATTCTTATCTCAAAAACATTTCAAACGTTTGTGCATTCTTTAAATGACTCGAGAAAATATTATTATTATAATAAATTTACTTACAATTTTTATACCGTGTTTAGAATTTTAGCTAAAATACTAGATATTTTTATGCTATAAAGATAAAACAAAGTCAATTACAGGTATTTTAATTAGTTTTAATCATAAATCATTTATCACTTAAATTTAAATAAACATATTGCAATAAAACTAATGAGATATTGCACTCCCTTTAACGAGGATTATTTCAGAATCAAATATAGTTAATAGTACTTTACCCATTTTAACTAATGAGGATATTTAAATATTTGTTATATAGACCACCGTAACATTAACAATATAATCGTCAAAACTGAAGATTAATGATTTACACTTAATAAAAAAGTATTTACATATCATAACAAATATTATATAACTATATTATTATTTCAAGTCTAAAATTATCTAATCTCAAATTATTATTTTTTTTTTATTTTATAGAAACATACAACAATATGATATTGTATACTTAACCTTAAAAGTATAAATGTGGAAATCATTATCTGTAAATACGTATCAACGCACATAAACTTTCATAAATTATAAAATACATATTTATATTTATATAAACAAATAAATGCTAGCACAGTGTATAGAAATTTTTTAAAATTTTTATTATATATGTTTTATTAATCTAGTTTAGCGTACAATTTTATTATCTCGAAACAAATTTTCTTCTAATTATACTACAGTTCGATGAGGATAAAACAAATAATGAAACATATTTCATCTTGAATTTATTTTATTGCTCTTCTACCTTTATCAGATTTAAAACAAACACACGTGTTGACTTAATTTGTCAAAAAAAAAAAAAGGAATTTTTCTCATACTTTTAATAATCAAATAATTTTCTTTCTATTGAAGAATATTTAGATCGTACGAATTAAATCGCTTTTCCTATAAATAATTTTACTAATGGCATCAATTATGAATTATTATTTAGAGAAAATGATAAATATATTCTCATAACATATTTATTCTATTAAGAGTAAACAATTCATTCTATATAAGAAAATAACATTGCATATTAACGAAAAAATAAATCTGAAGTTCCTTGTTTAAAAATTTAAGAATAAACAATATTTCTTATTTATTTGGTTTACAAAATGTATTTATATCATATATGCTTAAATAATTAAGCTGTTTCTAATTTAATAATATAGTAGTGAAGTTTTAGTATTTAGAAGTGAATAAGATATTTCATTAATCAATCGTTTCTCGTTAACCTAATATTGAGTGCCTGATATACATTTAACTGTATTATACACAATGCATTGTGAAAAGTATATTTGAAAATTGTTTTGTCACTACTTTGCATTTTACTAGTGTTAGTATATCAAACGAATTTCAGGGCACCGAAAGTATGATAATTTATTAATTCTCTCTCGGTTGCCTTATTTTAATAAATAATATGTTATGTATTGAAAGATGTATCTGACATGGACATCTTAGAACTATGGATTTTTTAAAAACTGGAAAAACAAAGTTTAGAACAAAGGTAGAAATCGTTATGTATGCTTCTGTGTTTATATAAAACAACAGTGCCGAAGAAAGTTTTAAAAAATATCATGTCAATTTTCGTCCTTCGCGTTTCTTTCCTCTGTTATGTAATTATAGTACGTATTTTTTTTCCGTAAAGGTCTTGAATAATTGCCTTGATTGTAAAGAGTAAAAACGTTTTCGTAAGCATCAAATATAGGAAAAATCGAGTGAAAAGAAAGTTGAGAAAACTATTTGTTTTTTGAGGAAAATTGAATAAAATAATTGAATAAATTTGGAAATCAAAAAGAAAAAAAAAAATTAATAATTGAATTTTATTTTGACAAACAAAGAGAAACTTATTTTATTCTTGTTGAACAAAGAGTTATAAGTGCCTTACAAGCGAAAACGATAATGGAGAGTGAGCCGGAGTACGTTATCGCGTTCTCTTTTATTATTTTTCACCTTACGCTCGAAATTTCCCTTTCTCTACACACCTTCTTCGCGGAATCTTCGGCACTGTCTCGCAGCTTCGCGACCCCGGGTTGATTTCTCTTTCCGTGCACGCACCTACGTCACTGGAAAAACTTAGAGTTTTCCGAACGAGGTTCACGGCATCGAGGATATCGAAGCATCCTACGAGCATGTCCAGCTTTTAGGCCACGGGTATGCCCGTGCACCAACAAGAGACTTGTAAGAGACTTGTAAGAGAGTGCCTCGGATTTTATGCGTCGAATTAACAAAACAACTCTAATACCGGTACTCTCTCTCTCTCTCTCTCTCTCTTCGCTTCTGCCTTTATAATGAATTTTATAAGTTTTTTATGTTTTACATAATATTTGTTTTACAATATTTTTATATTATTAAAATTTATTATAATTTATTCATTTATCGTCGCTCGCATATACATATTTTATTCTTTTTTAAATGTCTCATTATAGATGTATCGCTCTTGTTATTTATTTAAGTCGCGCCGATAACAATAGTTTCGACCTTGCGCTTATGCTCGCAGCCTTTCACCAAATTCTACTGTTTATCTCTCCGACTTCGGCTTTTACATTGTCTGTTTAAAAATTTAACTTTTAAAATTCATAAATTATATTCTTTATAAAATTTCCTCTAATTTGAATTCATTATAAAGTCGTTTTTAACACTATTAAAATTTTGAAGCCTCAAAAAATAGCCAGGCTAAGTTAACATATAATTAAAATCGATCAAAATCATTTTTATTTATTACAATTTTTATAGAAACAACTGTCGAAAATTTTGTTCGATGTGCAATTATCATTTATCAGTCCAATTTCTGCAATCACTGCATTATATTGTTGGAGGTTGTTTATATTCCTCATAAAACAAACTAAACAATAAAACTTTTTTTAAACTTCCTACCTTAATTTCTCATTTTTTAGGAATGGATTCAGAAGGTTCACTTAAATTACGTAAATTAACAAGACTACATCATTTAATCTCAACAATTAATGTAATAATGTATGACGGAAAATACGGACAGGGTGTCCGTTTTACTCTGACCGCTTTGTCCGGAACGCACCTGTTCATTTTATTTGTTTAAATAAATATTAAAAATTGAATTGATTTTATATTTAGACGATGAATGATGTAAAAATACGTACATATAATACACTATGTATTTTTGAAAAAATTTAATAATTTAATTAAAAACTAGGATCACTTTCTTACCTTGCTTAAATCTTAAGAAAAGCTTCTAAAATCATTTTTAATGAATTGTGTAGATATTATTTATTCAATCGTTGCATGTCAACTGACAGTTAATTTATGATAATATAAATAAACTATATGTGCAGTGGGGGAATTGTCAGTACCGTTTGTATGCGGAATATTGCGAATGACAGCTTTACCCACCATGACCGGCTTACTCGCACATTTTCTAAAACTTTCTTCTAATTATATTTTTCTAAAAAAATCTATTGTGTGACCTACTGCAAAATTCAAATTTTTTCACAAATAGCATCATGTTATATTTTTCGCCATTAAGAGCAGTTTTAGAATGATAAAAAAATGATTAACTATTGCTGATGATGTAAAATACTATCATTTATTAGAAAACTTGTAATATTAAATAATAAATAAAATTAGGTTTTATTCAATTTTAATATATTTATTGTATATAATTATATTAAATATTATTGAATAATATGATACTAAAGAATATATTTAAGTATATTATTTATATTAATCTAAATATATCCTTACCTAAACTGAAATTTTTATTATTTTTTTGATATTTTATAAAAGCATATAAATAAATGATATTGAAATAGCTACTTCAGATAATTAAAATTGAATGATAAAATTAGACTATTTTAATAATTTTTTATGTTAGCTTTTCGATAAAAATAATTTTTTTAATTATTTAAAAAAAATTATTTATCGAAAACTCTTCAAAAAAGTTCATAAAACTTAAATTTGCTGTTTATTGAACGATTACTTTACTATTTATTGAACCATTTATTTATTTTTATATTTTAGTCAAGTTTAATAAAAGTTTAGTAAAAACAAAATATAATTTAAAAAATTTTATTGTTTATTCTAGTTTTTTGGTGTAACGAGTTACAAAGTCAATAAGATTAGAAAAAAATAATATGTTTATTATAAATAACAATAATAAACAGAAATACAGCATATAAAATTTATTTTTTATTAAATTGCATATTATATATAAATAATTAATACTTTTTTTTTACAAATGAGTAAATATTTTAGGTAGATAACTTAAAAATTATTCAAAATCAAGCTACGTGCATTTGTTACATCCTATATTCTCTTTAACATCGTGGGAAGTCTTTCGGAATTGCTGTAAAATCCGATTCGTCTCCCACTTTGAAGAGTAGCTCCATTCCTACGTGCGCATGCCTTTCGAAATGACAATGGAATAACCAGAATCCTGAAATAAAATTTATCGATGTGAGAACAAAATATTATGTTAATTAAAAGTAAACGTTTAAAAAACATTATTTATTCACCTGGATTATCGGCGTAAAACCGAATAATTGTGAATCCGTTTGAAGGAACCATAACCGTGTCTTTCAACGGCGCATATTTCAGTTTTCGTTGGATCTTACCTGCTTTATCTAATTGTTTTATTCGATCAACGGTAACTGTTCCATTTAATATTTCCATTCCCACAACTCGGAATTTGTACCCGTGTAAATGCATTGGATGGTTTACCCTTACGTCGCCTTAAATATGAAAAAGAACGATCAATTAGTCTTTATTATATCGAATGATATAATATTCAATCACTAGTTGATAAAAATGATTAGTTATGTAAAATGAAATCTTAATTCTATTGCCTAGAAAATTTAAATAAATTTTTAATTCATTCAGATCAATTATCTTACCTCCGTCAACAATGACAAGCTCTACAATGCTATTAAGTTTTACTTCCATGGTATGCGTACACTTACAATATTTTGAAAAGCAATCGCTTACCGTTGAACTATTACAAAAAATTTTTGGATCTACCATATCGTATTGCGTTAATAGTGGTACAGTCGGCAATTCAAAGTTAATGTCGTTTAATCGAAAAAATGTTAGTACATTGTCACCGGGTACTAAAAATATTTTGTCGGAAAATTATAAATACATTATTAATAGAAAGTTTTAAAATTGAAATATTATGAAATTTACATTCTCTATATGCTCCATTTCTTATCATATTGTTTTTAAGCTTCTCATTATAGATTTCGACAGAATTATAAGAAATAAAAAATTGGTAATCTGGATCGTGTATAGTAGTTTTATCGTCTGGTTGCAAACTATTTTGATTAGTGATACACAAATTTGAAGTACTCAAACCTTCGTTGTAAGGATTTAGTACCTAAAGTATCAAATGAAATTTAATAAAATTAATACATTTTCTGGCTTAAATGAAAATTTTGAAAATCAAACAGAAATATAATTAAAATTATTGCATTCGTTACAATTTTTTAGAGCAGCTTTTTATAAAAATTAACTACGTTTTTAAATAAAAACTACGTACAAGCAAGAAATACAATTTGTGCAATAGATTAAAAAAAGAGTTAATTATATTTTTACTATTTTAACTTTGTTTCAATTATTATAAATGAAAAATTCTTACATTAATATCTTCATCTTTTAAAAAAGAATCGTATGTTAATACTTCCGAGGGTTCGACTTCCGGTGCGCCTTTATACCGAAGTAAGGCTTGTTGCAAAATCTTTCGATTTTCACAAGCATCTCTGAAAATATTAGATCATTATTAAAAACGATATATTTACGCAAATGAGATTTCTATTATATTAATTTGCTGTTAGAATTTTCATTTCTTTTAATAAAAATGAATTTTATTTAAAATTATTTCATGAGTTATTGATTAGTATATAAATTAATTCACAATTTAATAATTTCACAATAATTTTTTATTATACAGATATAGAAAAAGTTATTTGAATCAAGAAAAATGTTCTTTCAACAATGGCCTTTTTTTTTTAAATTATTCTATTTTCATAATTCGAAAAATTATTCTAGCTTGAAAAAGTTCAACATTGTTTAAATAATATATTATAAGATAAAAACTTACACATCAACACCTTTGAATAATATCCAATAATTACTTATGTTCTGATTGGCATCGATAACAACATCATATCTTTCTCCAGAAAGTGTACGAATAGATCTAACTAAAAAGTTATAAATATTTAATGATAAATAAAGTAATAATAATATTTTAAACAAAAATAAATATTTTTAAACATGAAAAACAATGTTTTAAAGTACACTTACATAAAAAAATGTAATTCATGTACATTGATTGTGAATTTATTTCATTTTAACTTACCTTTTATTGGTTCAATATCATTTCCATCGCTACTAATTACATACATATCATGTTTATCAAAAGTTATTCTCATTGGACAATCTTGTGATCCGCTGTTGATAATTCTAAATCTATATTTTTTTCCCTAAATATTATAAAGAAAAAAATATTAGATACATGTAACTTAAGATGCAAATGAAAAATAAATTATACATGATTAGATTTAATACTATGAACAGTTAAAACATCAAGCTCGATTAACCTGTTCTACTTCAAAAATAGTAATCGGCACGTTTGCCGGTCCTTTCGGACTACGACCGCGACCGTTCACGAGAATATTGTCCACTTCTACATATAAGCGACCATGTACTTGAAGGGCATAACTATCCGCGCCTGATAACTCAGTCCATTCGTTTATAATAACGACATGTTCGTCTACATCGTACAAGTAGTTTTTCTTTGGAGTACGGACAATTAAACCACCAAACATTCCATCGGCCTTTTGTTCGACTGTAAATTAAAAAGGTAATTTTTGTTGCGCGATAGCATAATTAACATTTTAAATATATAATTCATTCGAAAATAAAAGCCATTGACTCACAAGTGTGAGAATGCCAAAAGTTTGTTCCAGAATCATCGGCAAAAAACTCATAGCGAAACGTCCTGCCAGGTAAAATTGGACATTGAGTGATGTAAGGGACACCGTCCATGTACTGAGTGCCTCTTTGTCGCAACCCATGCCAATGGACACTAGTAGTATCGGCTGATAAATGATTTACGACATCTACTACAACTTTGTCCCCTTCACAAACCTAGAAGTATTTTAAAATTTTTTTAGTACTTTTTTTTAATAACGAATGATTCATTTATAAAATAATATATTATTATTTTATTGAATATAAATTTCAAATGAAGATTAACGTTGAACTTTTTCAACTGGTGTTGAATTCGAGATTTGAATTCGAGATCATGAATAAATTTAACAGTAATAAAAAATAATAATCACCTCGATCAATGGGCCTGGCAGCTGGCGATTAACGACAATTACTGCCTTTGGAATACCATCCGCTGCAATACAAGATGGATCGAAGCAATCCTCGATAACTTTGGGACATTCGTAGCACGCATTACCTATCGTACTGAATTGAGTGACTTCAAAATTATAATAGCAGGTCATAGACTGACCTTCCCGACATGTTCTTCGACAGGGATGTTTTGACAAGTCAATCGTATCATTTTGTTCATTAGCGGCTGCAACTGTAGAAAATGCAACTGTACGTAAAAAATCTGTAAATATTAAGTATATAACTGTAATATAGTTTGTGTTGTAAAGTTTAAAAATCATAAATTATTATTTTATATTATTAGTTTCAATTCGATTAATTCTTTAAAATCTATTATAAAGTAATTTCAAATACTTACTTCCATTTTTAATACTTAAAATTGAGATTAAATAGAATATTTTATCAAATCTTCTCATAATTTTGAATTTTTATAGACTGTAATTAAAATGATAATTCTAGTGCTGAAAACATTATGGAAAAAAATATTAACAAAATCAATCTACTAATTAATATGTGATTGAAAAAAAAATGATGTTCAAATTATCAATTTCTTTATAAAATTTAGCATTTGGTTGATAATAAGACAAAACTGTTTGAAACACTAAATGATTTTATTTCGTCTTATTTGTTTCTTATAGGCCGTTTGTAAAATACGTGATACAATAAGTAAAAAATATCAACCATCTACTTAATGATATTTAATGACTTGTATATTAAATTTGTGTGCTGTCTTGTATTTGAGTAGTTAATCGAAGAAGAAAGGAAAGTCCAGATTTTTTGATGTTTTATTATAGACGTTAAAGAAAATATTATGTAGCGTGTTACTGTGGAAAGTGAGGTACGAAATGTGTGTTTTATACCGTGATTTATCGTAAATTGATTTACATTTAATTCACAATTTGTTTTTATATACATTCGTGTGTGTCCCCACTAAATTATATGTTTATATAAAAATTTTAAAGCAGAGATAAACCTGTTAATATCTTATCTTGTGATGAATTAATTGTAATTGTTTTGGTATTCTGTCACAAGCGACTTTTATTAAAACAATATATTTATCTAAAATTTTTATGTAGTTAAAATATTAAACATTTTAATGAGATAAGGCAAAGTCAACTAAATTTATGAGAAAATTCCATTTCAAAATTTCAAATGTTTATATAAACAGTAAAATTTGTACTTCAAAAAGCTGTATATGTCCTCACTGAAATAAATCTAACGTTAAAGTCATTTGAAATCCAACTTTAAAATATTATTTATTAATATTTTATAAAATGTTTTTATGAATTTGATCTTCTATTATAATTATATTATAAAATATTCTAAAATATAATATTATAGAATATGAATAAAATAATTACATGAAAGAATAAAATTTTTGATAAACATAATATTTAAATAAAATAACAATGGAGTATGAAATTTACAATCGAAATAGAAAAAAATTAATTTTAAATAAAATTAAATAATCATGTCATCATAAATAACAAAAGATTAATAATTAATTTTGTAAATATTAGAAGATCATTGTTTAATCGGATCTGATTGCAAATTTTAGAATTGATTTCCATGGAAATATGAAGAAAGTTTTATTCGTTATGTTAATTACTTTTTTTCTTCTTTACTGTTTCATATTATATAATGATGCGCAATACTATTATAAAAATGTTATGCTTATTCAAACTGATAAATACATGTGCAGATGTATAATTAGAGATTTATAAATGAACTACTTTTTCGGCGTCAATATGTACACTGATTGATTAAGCAGGCATAAATGTGGCATAATATTTTGTTTCAACACTTGATTCAATAAAAATTTATGAGATACCATGAATTACGAGTAACAAAGAATAGCTGAAATTTAAATTTCAACTTTTTATTAAGTTAAATCATTTAGAAAACGCAATCAAAGATATGCTTTAATGAGGTTTTATTTTTTTTTGGTTTTTTCTTTCTAAAAAATTAAATATCGTCACTACTGATAGAATTCGCCTTTTATGTTTCGGGCCTCCAACGTTGAGCTTTAGCCAGAACAATGTGACCACTATTACCGATGCTTTAGCTTCGCTTTACTACACTCGGCGTGTCTCAGCGTAAAATTAAAATGCGCGTCTATCTTTATGCTACGATAGCTACTCATTGTTAGGAGGTGAGCACATAATTATCGACTTTCAATTTTATTGACTCTATTTATTTTTTACTAGTTATTAACACACAGCTTCTGTCTTGTATTCTGCTGGTTCAGTTGGTTTCAGTCCAACTTTTTCCATCCGACACCGTATGACGCGCCTGTAACTTGCCGTTGCGACATTACTCTTCTATTACTCACTCAGAACTCTATAAAATTTGACAAAAGCCCTACGTTTTTTCGGGCAGCGATTGACTTTCAACTTTTAAACTCGGAGAGATCAAAAGCAGTAATTGATTTATGGATTCTCCCGACGTTTTGTGACGTATGTTTAGTTTGTTTAATATTGTATTCACATTTATATTTACTCATAGGCAAATGGATGCAAGCACTAGTATATGTAATTTTCTAAGATCTTTATTGTGTCAAAATGATATCCGCCACGATTTTCATTATTACGAATGCCTTATTAACACTATACTTACCTTAGTTAAAATGATCCTTTTTTAAAACTTATATTTTACGATTTGTAACAAACAATATACCATTTACTACACGTAGCGTATTAATAAATATGAATTGCAAAAAATTTACGGGTACAATTAAAAAATAAATAAATAATAATAATAAGAAAACAAAATAATAAAATAGTTTAAAATGGTCATTTTGACCGATCGCGATAGGTTTAGCGTTAACACAAGCTTTAACGAACTTCTTTATTGTTTTAAAGTATTATCTTGCCGCAAATTTTCCTCGAAATTCTCTTTTGATTATGCTACAGTTCGATAAAGGCATAACATACAATAAAACATTTCAATTCACATTTATTTTATAGCTCTCCTACCTTTATCGGATCTAAAACAAACACAGGTGTTGGCTTAGTTTGACAAAAAACATTTTAACGGTTTTTTGTCCCGAACTTATTTCTCTCTGAGGTTCTCAAAAGATTTAGAAAAGATTTGTTCGTATGCTATTTGTTCATACATTTTCTATTTCAAAAGATTTAGATCATACATATTAGATCTTTACTAATGGCATCGATTATTAGCTTGTAGGAAAAAATAACTACGAGTATGTTTATGTTACACATTTTTCTTATTAATTAAACTTTATAAAAATTTATAAAAATTAACTTCCGTAGTAAAAATTAACTATACTCTATTACTGATTTATTTATAAAATTATTTCTGCTTAAACTGAACATTTAATTATTATTTTGATATGTTATAAAAGCATTTTAAAAAAATTATATTAAAATAGCTATTTTATGTAATATGATATTGATATTGTTAAGGAAATAGAACGCTCGCGATGCAAGGTAACAAGTAGCTGTGCAACAAAATCTTTATCCTTTACGCTGTATCATTCAATAGGAGAGTTAGAGTCACAATCGGAAAGTTTGCAAAATCGATTAAAATTATCAAAAATATTGAATGGAATATAAAAGTAAGGACTTCGTACCATCGCCCACTTTAAAGACTAGCTCCATTTGTATGTGGGAATACACATACTTTTCATAATGACAATAGAATGAATAGTCAAAATCCTGCAATGAAATTATCGACGTGTGAACAAAATATTGTGTTGATTAAAAGTAAACGTTTAAAAAACATTATTCATTCACCGTGATTATAAGCGTAAAACCGAATAATTGCGAATCTGTTTGAATAAATCATAACCGTGTCTTTCAACGGCGCATATTTCAGCTTTCGTTGGATTTTCACCTTCTTTATCTAATTGTTTTACTCTATCAGCGGTAACTGTTCCATTTAATTTTTTCATCGCTGCAACTTGGAAGTTGTATCCATGTTAATGCATGTAAATGCATTTAAAAAAAGAATAATGAATTAATTAACATTATACTGATTATAAAATTCTATGTAAAATGAAGAATATAAATGCTTGTGTATGAAAAATGTATAGGATAGGATTAAAGTGTTGTCGTAAAACGATATTGATACTAAATTAAATCTTAACATTATTATGTAATAAATTTAAATAAATTTTTGTATTAATTTTCACTTATCTCACTTTCATCAACAACGACAAGTTCTACAGCACCGTTGAGCTTAACTTCCAAAGTATGCGTGGACTTATAAAATTTTGAAAAAAAAACAATCGCTCACCCTTGAACTATTATATTAAATTTTTGAATCTACGATATTATATTGCGTCAACAGTGGTATAGTTGACAACTCAAAATTTATATTGTTATAATTTTAAAAATTTTCAAGACAAAGGATTTAACAGAATGAGAATGCTAATATGACCCTTACCAATTTTTGCAAACTAATTATATCCTGATGTTTGCATCGGAAACGAGGAACTAGATTCAAAATCTGTGCCTCTTTATCCCTGGCAGCGTGAATATCCTCTCGTTTGTCAGGAATACTGAATTAATGATGATTGTCGGCTCGACGTTGCTCCTCCTTTCGTCACTTCTCATTCCCTTCTATGTTCTGGTTTAACGCATCGAGGCCTCGTTTACTTTAATGCAATCGTTAAGATGAAGACCCAGTCGACTTGAATTGTGTTTAATCTTATTGTAATTACGTAAAAGGCAAGAAAAGCTATTAATTGACGCATTTTCAATTTTTTTTTTTTTTTTTTTCAATTTCAAATTTTTTACCATGCACTGTTATAATTTAATTTTAATTATAATTTTAATAACAATTATAAAGCTATATGTGTAAAATTTAAAATTATTTCGTAGCAAGATCGTTTACTTTTTTAAATAATATAATCATTATGACGACGCGCAGAAAATATTTTAGGAAATATTCCTATGCAATAGTAGTAAACAGAAGATGATTTCTATTTTGTATATATTTTATAGAATTAACAAAAAATTAATACTTTTTCTAGCAAAATGTCTTATATTTATAGACTTATTTAGTGTGCTGCAAAAGAAAAGGTATTATAAAATGTATTGATTTATAATATTTTAAATTTATAATATATTATTGTTTCTTGTTTATTAAAAATTTATTATTTTTTTTTAAACTAATTTAATTTAAATTATATTTATTGTGTATAAGATATTGTATATTATACTACGAAAAGTAGGTAGCTTATGTATTATATCGTGTATAAAAAGGTCAAAACCAACCAATTAAAATACTCAAGATGCAAAAGAAAATGGAAAAAATTTAAGGAACAGGAAACAAAAAGGAAGTTCTGCATCTGAGTAGTAGAAAAAAGCGAAAGGCCGTAAGCCATATAAGAGAAAAACTAGCTAAGGAAGAACGCAAGAAGAAGAAGAAGAAGAAGAAGAAGAAGAAGTAGAAGAAGAGAGACTTTGGACAAAGTGAATGAGCGCAAAGTGAGAAGACGTTCTCGTAACGAGGCAGCGGGCCGAGTCTCGCGCGGACGAGTTTTGATTTCAATTGTCGACTCGCAAGAGAGATAGAGAAAAGGTAAAAAGCGAACGCTTAGCCCCCGAGGCTAAGAACAGGGAGCCGCCGCAACATGCGACTGAGAAGACGTCGTCGCTCGCTTTCGTCTTCTGTCTGTACATAAGTATATACATGTACATGTGCATATATATATATATATATATATATATATATATATATATATATATATATATATATATATATGCCATCGGTGCTTCTTACGACGCACGCGACTGTCGTTTCGCGAAAACTTGAGCAATTTCCGGGCTAAAGCGCGTCGCCGGTTTCACTCGCGCCTGCGGCGAGCTTCGCCGGTTTTCTCCTCTCTCTCTCAGCAAAACTCGTTAAATATGCATGTCGCACACGGGGATAAGGGAGAAAAGAGAAAGAGAGAGAGAGAGAGAGAGAGAGTGCTATAGGGAAAGGCTATTCGACAGAAAGAGAAAGCTGCTCCCTGCACGTCTTCCCTAATTATCTCCGCGCCTTCTCATCGCGCGTGCAGAACGCAAGAGAGCTTTACCCGCTTTTTGGTCTCGATAATACCTTGCTCTCTTTCTCTCTCTCTCTCTTTCTTTTTCTCTTTTGCGCTTATAAACGACAGCCGACACGGTAAAGGTGATAAGAGATCTTCGCGAATCGCGTTTGTCGGTTTTGGCTTTTGCCTTCAAACAGAGAGATGCAGAGCTCCTGAAATTCAAGCTAAATTCAATATTTAAATTTAGCCTTTCACAGAGTTGTACCACTACTTGTTTTCCTAATTTAACTTGATTAAGAATTTTAATGTATTTTTTAATACTTAATTAATATTTTATTTCATAAAACTAGCTGATATTTATATTGTATAACAATTTAACAATTTATTCGTAAGGTAATTACAATATTCAAATAAAAAATATCTGTTTTCTATTAACAAGAGCCTCATTAAAAAATCTGCACGATGAGTAGCGTTCAATAAAAATAGCTTCATAAATTAACAAATTTTTGAATTTGTAAAATATTTAATATATTGCTTGTTAGATGTGAAGTATCATATTGAGTATAATATGAATTGTATAATAAAGTATTACATAAGTTGCATCTACAAGTTCAACTATGATAATGTACTTTTCTATTGAAGTATTGTAACAGTGTAAGGATTTAACTTTCTCTACAGACATAATAAATTTTTTTTTATAAGATTATTGGATTATGAATTACTTTTATATTATTAGTAATGAAATATTACAAATAAAAAGATTTTTATTTCTCAATACTCGATGAAATTAAGATGAAAAAAATAGCTTTAATTTAATTAATAAAGTAAAAAAAAAAAAAAAAAAAGAAGAAGAAAAAGTCTCAAATAGAATGAATATAAACGTAGACGTTTAATATTTTATAATAAGTCATTAATTAAGAAAGAAATATAATTAACACCGGCGAGCATTTGATCTCTCCCACGAGTCATTGTGTGCAAGCTAGACGCGAATTCAACGATGCGCGCTTCAACACCGGTGGCAAATGCATTTGTCAGAAGGCGTGTGCCTCGTGAAACCGCGGATTTGCCTCAAGGGTGTCATCGCTCACTCGGTAAAATACCGCGCGCGCTCGCTTCTGCTACTTGCCAGCTTTCGTCTTCTATATATACTATATGTACGTGTTGAGAAGCTTACGCGGGAAAGATTGAGAAGATTAACGGAATATGAAGTGGAACTGTGACATATGAACGTAAAATTTTTTTTTATCCTCAATTTGAACATCGTACTCCTTTTCCTGTGAGGCTTGGTTAAATAAAACTTTAGTTTTTTTATTTTAAGAGAAAATTAGGCTCGATAAAGTTTTACAACAATTAGTTTTTCATTATTTGCGCCCATATTAAAATTCTTGTTTATTCGCTTAATATCGATAATTTACTTTTATAATAAATTTTCTTAAATTTAATGAATCCTGTAAGCAAATAAAAAAAAAAAAAAAAAAAAATTTTCGATTCGTTCATTCAGCAATCGATTAAATCAAACTAAAATCTTCCTCCATTCTCCACTCACGTTTAACTCGCAGTAAGTGAGAATACGCATACGTCGTCGAGTTCTATCGTAGTGTAAGATGAATCGGCTCTTCTAAAGTCCCCTAGCGGAAGTCGACGACTTGGGAGCAGTTTCAAACAGAATCCATGGATTCCATCTATTGTTCGACGCACTGGTCCCGTGATCAATGTTGAAGGAACTATTTTGGCTGCGAAAGCAAACGTTGCATCCGTGAGAGCTAACGTGGAATTTGTTTGTAATCTTTGTAGAAGTCTCTGAATATTTATTTGTTTTATTTCAATTTAGCAAATTAATTTTTATACAATGATTTTAAAACGGCTTATAATTATTTGAAATAAATATTTTATTACTAGAAATTATATAAATTAATGAAAATTATTTGTATAACTTGAGGCAATAAATTTATTAATCATAGAAAAACGATAAATAGCATTAAAAATCATAAAAAAGATACATTACTTTTGCTCTTGATATAGAAAAATCTGAAAAACAGACATCCTTTATAAGAAAGTCCAAGAGCCAAAAGTTCCTTAACGCCAAGGCGTGCATAAGTACAAAGAAGAAATAGCTGATACAAGAAAAGTGACGAGCCTAAGCAGAAAAAAGGCGACCTGAGGGAAAGAAGAGAGAACAATACCGATTTCCTCGTACGCGGGTTTTCCAAAGAGAGAAAGAGAGCTCGAACAAACGATGGAAAAGAGTAGGGAGGCAGGCGGGAGAACGAGGTAATGGCGACTACGGCGTAATCCGAAGGATTCCACCATCCGCCGGAGCAATAAACAGTTTCCGTTAATAGCGCGGCATTCGTAGAACCGCTGGTAAAATACTAACAGCAGATGGTACAAGTGTGCGAGGAGGGTGTACGCGGGTGGGTGCAGGAGGAGAGTGAAAATGGTGCACGAGGGGATGAGCGAGAGAGAGAGAGAGAGAGAGAGGGAAGATGTGGCTGCTCTACCCCGTTGCAGTAGAGCAGCGCGGCAGCAGCAGCCAGCGGTGTAAGTGAAGCAAGTTGTATCTCACAGATCTGTCGCGTGATTAAGCTTATTAAACGCTTAACTCACGGTGGCCTGCTGGCTCTCTTCTCTGTTCTCTTCTCTCTTACTATCTCTCTCACTCTCTTTCTCTCTCGAGCTTTCGTTTCAGCCATTTCTCCACCTTTCTCTCCTATCTATCTACACGCAGGGCACATTTCTCTCTTTCTCACACGCCGCTGCCATATAGTTTTGCTGAGAGCAGACCAGCGGTGTACCGAGGGAGCGGAGAGGAAGGGAAGAAGCGACGACGAGAGGGTAAGAGAAAGAGAGAGGTAGAACGAGCTAGAGAAAAGGGGATGAGAGAGAGAGAGAGAGAGAGAGACGAGAAGGAAAGAGGAGAGAAAGAGAAGCAAGTATTACGGAACCCTCCCGTCCTGCCTATCCCCTCGGAAAAGGATGAGAGGGGTATGGTACACGCGGAAGACTCAGCCGCGGCAGCGAACAGTAGCAGCAGCACCAGCAGCCCCGCACACCAAATCATTGTTATTACGGAATATTACGCGGCTGTATCAGCCGCGCAGACTCCGTGGCCAATAAACTGCGGTTACTTTCTCTTGCTCTCTCTCTCTTTCGTGCACCACCTCCTCCCCCTCTAATATGGTGAATCTCAATTTTCAGCGCGGACGAGTGAACGTATACTAGCGAAGCCGCGCGCGCGTTGCACGTCGACTAACAGCCAAGGTCTTTTGTTTCTTCTCTATCTCTACCTCTCTTTCTTCCTCTCTGTCTGTCTGTCTCTCTCTCTCTCTCTCTCTCTCTCTCTCAGTCGCACGCTCGCTCGCTCACTCCCTTGCTATATTTTCTTTTATACGCTCCTTGCGCGAGCACGTCGCAGGTCTGCGCGTATTTTTTTTTTTTTTTCTTCTTCCTTTTTTCCTTGTTTTTATTTGGTTTTCTCGTTCTGATGGGTATGATATGCCACAGCGGAGCGAGCATCATTGCGTACTTTTTACGATCGCCCTCTTTCAAAATATTAAAATTATTAAAGTGGAACGGGAATTTTTAAATGATCGTACGTTGGAATTATTTTCGGAGTAAAAACATTGAAAATATTTATTTGGATGTCGTATATTTTTTAAACGGCGCGAGTAAAAAATGTATTTTATAATTTTTACTTTTTTTCTTCCGTGTATAAAGTAAATGAGATTAAAAAAAAAAAAAAAAAGAAAAAAAACAAATTGCCGAAACGATATTTTGACGGCTACAATTGAATGGTAAAACATAAAGTAATATTTTTGAGCATTTTGATAAAAATTTATCGCCAAAATTATTATTCGGACAAATAAAAATACTTTATTGTTTTATTAATAACGTCAAAATCATGAGGTATACATTATTTAATGCGTAATAAATAAAAAAAAAATAAATAAATAAATTAAAAAAAAAAAAAAAATTAAAGAAAAATTGAATTAAAATTAATTATTTTTGCGTGAATTATAATCGCATCCCAATAAAATACAACGAACGTCACATTTAAAATTCGTTTGAAAAAGAGGAACGATCACACGAAAGGCTGAGTAAACAGCGACAATCCAAAATCATCGCTGTCGCTATTTGTTATTACCAACAAAGCGCTTATAGGTATCACGCTTGTGAAAAAGTTTGGACGTATGTTGCGACGCGCCGGACAAAATCACGATATTAAAACAGCTTCGGCAATGGCCGAAGGGCATTTTTACCGATAAATAACGGACAAAAATTTTGTTAGTATACGATATTTGTTGGTACGAATAAAAGAGGGAAGGGGGGGAGAGAGAGACAAAAAGGTATAGAAAGAGAAGCAATTGTCCAAAAAATTTTAAAAGAGAGAGCTCGCTGTATCCGTTTGAATGGAAAAAGCTACAGCGCGCAAGAGAGAGAGAGAGAATGAGAGTAAAGAGGAAAATCGGCATCAGCGATCGGCACCCGAAAATTATTTATTATTTCTGTCGTTGCAATTTTGTATGTCCCAGGGCTGCAAAATGCGGTGAAATTAAATTATTATTTTGCCGTTGTAAATCATCTCGAGTCCTGCAAGTTTCGTTCTCTCGCTTATGTATACGCGCACAGAATCGCTTGTACGTGCAAACGGACGCGCAGAGAGAGAGTCGACCCAAGCGCGTACTTGAAATCTCGGCGAATGAATATTTATACTTTCCCATTGAATTACTCTCTTTCGCAGTGAGAGAAAGTGAGAGAGAAAAAGAGAGAGAGAGAGAGAGAGAGAGAGAGAGAGAGAGAGAGCTCGCGAGCATAATAATACGAGTAGGTCGGCAGGACTGAAATATCTTTTCGATAAATTATTTTGTCGAATCGGGCGTAGCAGAGCACACGCGACGGCTAATCGGCGCATACGCGTACTCGATTTGAAAAATCCGCGGAAACGCGAGCACGTCGCCGCGCGAAATAAAGCCGGCCAGGGAAAAATTATTCCTCCATTTCGACGCCCTGATGTGAGCCGCTGACCGTACATGCATGTGTACATGAAATATATATATATATATATATATATATATATATATATATATATATATATTTCACGTGCGCGCGCTCGACGAGTAACGAAGCTAGCGTTGGATCGAGTCGTGGGAGGCAACGGGGAAAGGACGAGGCAAACGAGGACGCTTTGCGCGTTGAAAATCGTGCGCAATTACCCGTCCCGCGAGATCATTTGGTTAGCGCGGTTAAATAAATTGCTTAAAAGTCATGTCGTTATTCAGGGATCTCTCCGATGGCGCGCAATGTACGTGAGTATATTTTTACTGTTTAAAGGAATAAAACGTCGATTTTTGTGGGCTACGGCTATTGATAAGGTTCGTTTTTACGATTAGATTTATTTATTCATTTATTTATTTATTATTATTTGTAATTAAAATTGGATATTTTCAAATACATGGGAGTACATTGTAATATATTTATTAAATAATAATATTCAACTGAAATATCCTAAGATGTCTTACAAACTTTTGTAACTTAAATAAAGCTCTGAAGTCAGAAACTTTATTCGATAACTGTCACTATTAATTTCAGTTATACATTAACAATTATTTTATAAAAATTAATAATAAGTAACTTTTATTATTAATGTTTTGAGAATATCAAATTAATCATTAAGTTTGTACGATAACATTGTAGTGAAATCGCATAAAATAATCTTTGTTTAAGGTTGAGTCGATAACGGATACATAATAATAAACGTTAACCCATTGGTATTAAAAAATTCTTGGCAATAAAAGTAGGAGCAAAAACGCGAAAAGTATGCGGGAATGAAATGGCAAACTCGCTCATCTCTCGCTCATTCTGTAAAAACAACGCAATACAGGACAACGCTCGGTCAACGAGCTCCCTTAATGCGAAGCTGAAGACGAAGTCCCATATGCACGAAATGGTTTTGCGGGGCCCTCCATCTCTCTTTTTCTTCCCCTCCGTCTCTCTCTCTCTCTCTCACTCTTTACAGTCCACAACCGTACACATGAGAGAGAAAGAGAGAGAAATAAAGAGAGAGAGAGAGAGAGAGAGAGAAGAAGAGGTAGGAGAAAGCTAGCGCCCGGACGTCGCTAATGGTCGCCGTACAAACATTCATTACTGGCCCCCGTGCGCGAGCGCGAGACGCTGCTCGGCAATATTGTTATCTTAGATTTATAGATGTAACGGATGGCGGACACCGCTGCGCCCGCGCCGTTGCTGCTGCTGCTGCTCTTTCGTTTTCTACGGCAAAGCCGACCACCGGCCGCTACCTTCCTTCCCCTCCCCTCCGCTCTTCTTCGCCTCCTTCTCGTTCTCTCGGACATTAAACGCGTCATATAGCCATTAGAGAAAAAAAAAGTGGTATAGACTGTCGCGCGGATTCACTTTTCGTAAGCCTTTATTTTTTTATTTTTTTTTTTTTTATTTTTGGTGTTAGAAGAGCGCGTTAACGTTGTCGCAAATGTAATGTATAGTTTTTAGTTTTATTGTATGACGCCTATTGATGGAAGCGTAAATTTTATTACTACAAAGATATTTAGCTTTTTGCGAATTCACTTTCTATAAAGAAATGTTAATTTTTTTTTCAGTCAAATGAAGTATGAATAATAGATTGATTCGCGCAACTTTTATTTTGACGAATTCGTAAAAAAAGGAGAAAATTATTATTTAAATTTATAATAACCAAATTATTTATTTATAATATTTCAAAATTCTCAGATATATGCTGTTATAATAATTGTAAAATTTCAGTGCAAAATATTTGAGAAAAAAAATTGATCAATTAATAAAAAAATTGTTTATGACCAAATTAAAAAAAATAAGAGAAGTAAAAAAAAAAACAAATAAATAAAGCTAGCTTTTTTAAAAATACTCATTTTGCAAAGATATACTACCCATGAAATCGCTTTCTCTCGCTAATTGACAGTCTCACGTCCATCGACAAATCATCCACCCTAGGTCTGCCCGAGCAAAAGCGCAAGTAAACGCGTAATCGTTCGCCACACGTGGATGTAAGGCCAAGTGCAAGGGGGCGAACGGGTGCCAGAGATGGAGTTAACGCTAGCGGGGTTAAATTTACGCCTTCTTGATTTACATCTGCCGAGTTATGCCTTTTCTCTCGGGTGGGTGTTGGCGGTAACGCCGGCGACGGCGGCGGTGGCGGTGGCAAGCGACCTCTTCACGACGAGCACACCGGACCCAAGCCGCCGCGGTATTTGAGACACTTGACGCCATTAGCGGCTCGAAACTGCTCCCGCTCCGCAGTTAAAGTGATTTGCGACTATCCGCGAGAGAAACGTGGCTTTCGCTCTTTCCTTCTTCTCTCCCTTTCACTCTCTCTCTCTCTCTCTCTCTCTCTCTCTATCTCTATCTCTCTCTCTCTCTCTTCTCTTTCTAGAAACCCACGCGCGAACTTTTATACGTTAACGATTCGTGTCTTACTATGTACGTGCTATATACGTGCGAATGCTCGTGTGTACACTTTAACTTACAAGACTTTCCTCGCCTGACTTTTTCTCGATCTTCTCTACTTACGCAGGAAGAAAGACAGCCGTGTCGTTGAGAGATTTGCCGTCGACTTCACGACATTGAAAACGTTTTTGTGTTATCTTCGTGTTTAACAAGCCATATGATTTGTCGTAGTCCTGATAACTGTTTAGAATGAGAGAATAAATAATTGATGCTGCATACTTAATTTTCATTTTCATTTATTATTTTGAGAGATTCAACTGTTAAAAATGACACTTACAACAATAATTAAATCAAAAATATTAACGTACATTTTATGATTATTATAAACAGATAAAAAGAAAATCATAAAAATTTTACATTTCATACGGCTGATTATACCGAACTCGATCTACTTAAAAATATATAAATTTTTTTGTAAAATTTAATTATTTATTATATATTAAAAATTATCTTACATTTAATAGTATGAACGTTTCTCATACGCAATTAATCCAACAATCATTCACTAATCATACTGTTCACTGTAAACCTGTACATAGGTTAAAACGTTATAAAAAAGTCGCTCATCAAAAATCTTGCGCGTATTCAAGCACGTCCGTTAATGTATCAGCGTTACGTTTCGCAACGAGACCGCTCGCTTCCGCCTCTCTTACACTCTTCCCCTTTCTTCTCTCTTTATTAGCCTTCTAAACCACTAGTAGTCCCCCCTTTTCCTAATGCATATTAACTAGCGGCGCGCTCAGCAAAAATTAATGGAAAGAAGTACAGCGCTTCGAAACGATCTCGACCGTTGGAGCACGAAGAGAAGGAAGAAGAAGAAGAAGAAGAAGAAGAAGGGGTTGAATGTGCCCCGTAAAATCGCCTATGCGCGATGCGAGAGAGAAGAAAGAGTAAGAGAGAGTGAGAGAGTAAGCATCGACATTGGGTAAAAACGAATAGGAGAGAAAGAGAGAGGGAGAGAGATAGCGCGAAGTCAAACGGGAACATTCTGGAGTATCACCGTTAGCACTTCCTATTAGCAGGCTTCTTCATTGCCTCGCGTAGTTTCCCCGCGCGAACACATACGTACACATACATATGCATATACGCGTATACATAGATTTCCGTATATCGCGATTTCCACGAGAGCCTCCGATCTCTTCGTCCTTGTCTTTTTCATTCCGTCTTGCTACCCTTTCTTCCTCCCTCTCCCTCCGCTCTCTCTCTCTCTCTCTCTCTCTCTTTCTCTTTTTCTCTTTTGCTCTTTTGCTCTTTATATACTTTAGAAAAACGATATCGTATAAACGTGTCGTTAATTACTTACCGCATGCTCGCGCCGAACGGTAGCGCGCTTTTACTACTGGCTTTCCTACTGCTCTCCTCCTCTTTACCTCTCTTCCTCGTCCCCTTTACCTCTATCTTTCTATCGACTCTAGTACCTATAGGATTCATGTTACATTGCACCCGTTATATTGTACTTTATAGGGAGCACTAACTACTCTTTCATTTATAAACTCTCTCGTGCACATTTATTAATCTTGTTCCGATTTCATACCCAATTTGTGATTATTTTGATAATATTTTCATTCGTATTAAAATATAAGAAAATTGGAATCTATTTACATGCATTTAAACGACTGTATTTATAAATATTTTATTACAAATAATATTAAACAATAACGCGATAAAAAAATAATAATAATTACATATAGTAATGTGCTAGGCTTAAGTAATTTTATTAACTTATAGATAAAATATTAAAGACACCCGAAATATCGAATTTTTTTATCCTTATAATTTAAATCGTGGTTTGTTTTATATCCTGAAAACTTTCAGCTTTGCATGTTTCTTCCTTCCATTTTCCATTTCTATCTCTCAGTTTCACATGTCGCCACTTTACGATTCTACGCGTTAAGGAAACAAACGTTTATTTGAAAAAACTAATTGAACCTGATACCTTTTCTCCCTTTTCACACAACCGCGCTAATGTAGAGGATTATTCCGTTGACTGCTCGAACCGTCACGAAGATAGCCAATTTTCTCTTATGCTATTTCTTCCGTTTTCCTTTATGATAATTTCGTTAGCTTTTAATTACATGATTTTTAATGTTTCTTGTGATTGAGATTTGTAAACATGAAAGTGAAAAAAATATAAAAAAAAAAGAAAATCCGTTTAAATGTAAAAAGTTTAAAACGTTGTTTGAAATTAAATCAATTGCAAAAATAACAATTATTTTAATAATTTAACGTCAAATATTTGATACTTATTAAGAAAAAACGTCTAATTTCAGCTGCTTTGTCTACGAGGACTATGATGCATTAAAAATATAATTAAAAAATAGAACAAAAAATATTCGTAATAATTATTTATAGAGCCTGACATATAGAATATTTATTATATATCTTTTAATTAAAAAAAACCATAATTATTATTTAAAAAAAAAAAATTCACAAATAAAATCGAGAAACTGGCTTATAAATGTCCTTAAAGAAATTATTAATTCATGTTAAAAAAAAAAAGCAAATAAAATGACGAATGACATATGCTAAGATGAACGGTAAGAGAAAAACCAACAAGCGGAAAGACGAGGCATTGAGTAGTAAAAGTGAGAAAAATACGAAAAACGATAAAGTCGGATAAGATAAAAAGAAAGGGAGATGCAAAGAGAAGACGGGATCTCCGAGTCTTCGCCCGTTACATCCTCTCTCTCTCTCTCTCTCTCTCTCTCTCTCTCTCTCTCTCTCTCTCTCTCGGCGATGATAAACGATCGTCGCATCAAGTGGAAAATGCGAGCTAACTCCGTCGGTGAAAGTCCGCGCGCTGACTGAATCAAACCACTATCAATCACTGAGGCCGACTCTCTATGCGGTTTTCCCGTGTAAACACACTAACGCGCCTTTCACGATTTAGACATCATCAACCGTTGTTCGGAACGACGACGCGACGGGTATACGTCTATATGCGTATCGCGTATCGCGTATCGTTGCACTTTTGCATTTTTTTTCGATTGAATTTTTACTTAAACAGTTTACAATCAACAATAAAAAGAGATAAATTTGCAAGATCTGTAATAATAGAATGATTTATCATTGCGATTTTAAAACGTCCAACGTGTAAGCTGATGTGACATTTTGATTACCTGTCGCTTTATAAGTTCATATGTAAAGAAACTTTACAATGAAAAAGTGAAGAAAAGAAGGTCGTCGCGTAAACTTTTTTATTAAGAATAATCCTTACAAAAAAATATTTTATCATTTATCATACAATGTTAAAAAATAAAAGCTAAATGAAATATAAATAAAATAGTTTTCCATTTTATTATTTCAATCAACTGCAAATTAGTTAAATGCAACAAATGCTAACTTGATCGCGGTGTATATGAAAATCGAAAAAAAAACATCGCTTAAAAGCGTCGCGAAAGAGTCGGCTCGTTGCGAGCAATAAATAAGTAAAATTGCGAAAAACCTTAGAGCTTAGGTTGTTTAGCATGCGGGACTAACTTTTATACGATGCAGAGAGGAGCACATTCTGAGGTACCCGAGGAAACGGTCGTTTGTCACGTTTGAACTTGCGCTAAATAACACCGAGAGGCAAGCTTTGTACTACGGGAGGCCGGCGGCCGACTTGCTTAGTCCCTCGAAATGAACGAGCATGACAATTAACGATTGTAAAAAGAAGAAGAGATGCGTACGTAGCTACGTACGTATGTGCACGTAGGTGTATACGTATGTACGATCTACGGAGTAAGGGAGGAAGAGTTGCATGCAGGAGCAGCGGGGGAAACAAGAAAACAGGAGAAAAGGGGGCAAAATATGAGAGCAGTTAATAACACTTTGCGGGAAATAATACTGCGAAAAAGGCCGCTTACCGTGACAAATAACTGTTCCCTCTCTTTCCCTTGCTCTCTCTCTCTCTCTCTTTGTCTCTCGCTCTCTTTTCTCTTGCACGCGCCGCCGTTACGCTCGCATTTTTCCAGCCTCTACGACTTCGTGCATCTTCGTTTCTCCTAGCTATAATCTTTCTTCTTCCGCTTTTCTTTTTATTACGGCCTAATCGCCATTATTGTACTTCGTTTTCAATAAAAGCTGCTTTCTTAAATCCACAATTTTATTTATATCGCCGAATGTTTTCATTTACCATTGGATAAGATTAGTTTCATAAATTTTTATAATTTAGTAGTATGTACCGAATATTTTCATACGATTTACAATCAAATTCATCTAAAACGGTTGAGCACATTTGTCGCTAGATTGAATAAAAATAATTTTTTATACTCTTTAATTACCGTATTACATTTATAATTGAATGTAATTTATTAAATCTATTACGTTGACAGTATTAAATTTTCAAAAATTATCATTGTACATTCTTGTTGATGTATCTTAAAATAACAGAAATAATACTCTTAAAATATCAGAAAATCAAAAGGATAAATTGCATGTAAAATTGCATATCGAGCGGAATGATGATACATGACAAACAATTTTTGGAAAATATTTACACTGTCGTTGGCAGGGAATGCACGCGAGCGGGCGGCCGTTCGGATTTCATTCACCGGAAGATTTTTACTCGATTTTTAAACGGTCGCAAATCTCGTTAAATCATTTCCCCCTTCCCCCATTCCCTCCTGGATGAAATGAGGGAGCCAGGGCTCTCGGAGCCTTTTAGAAGCGCATTCGCGCGTGTCCGCTCGTCAGCACTGGAAACATTCACATTTGACGGCTGTCGGGCTGTCGTTGGCTCTGCGCATCAAAACCGTCACCCATCAACCGCCGCGCTACGTGCGAATCACGCGCTGCGACAAGCACGCGCCGGCCAACCTCTCTCTCTCTCTCTCTCTCTCTCTCTCTCTCTCTCTCACTCTATCTCTATCTCACTCTCTTCATTGGACGCTCGTTACATTTTGGAAATAACGCGTAGATCGGCTGGTATAGAGAAGTGCGATCGTTGGATATCTCTCTATCTGCGTATGTTTTTTCGTATGTATTTTAGTTTTGAAAATACATTGTGCGTTACTCGTTTAATACAGACATAATGCACTTATTGCTAAATTTTTTCACGCATCGTTTTTTCTTTTCTTTTCTTTTTTTTTTTTTTTTTTTGCCGACAATTTTTTACGGAAAATATAAAATATTTTTTAATTTAATCAAATTTTTTATACAATGATGGGCTGTAAATATTTATATTCGTTTGAATGTCATTACGTTATTAGCAAAATTCTTATCTATTAGAAACATATAAGCAAATTATTCATTATCAATAATTTGTATTAAATAGATTTTTAAATTAGAATAACAAAAGTATCATTCTTTTAGTTTTAGTTTTTTTTTTATTTTTAATTTTATTAAAGTAAGATATAAATTAATGTAAAAATATTAAATGTTCTCCGTTATGATAATAATTTAAAAATAAATCAGCACATTAATCTTTAATTTACAATCTTATAAGTTAATTTATTCTCTCATAATAAAAATTCTTTTAAGCAAAAGCGGGAATAAAAAATAAAATTACCAAATCCCTTAATACAATTATTTACAGTCTTTCGGGAACATACAAAACGTTACACATAAGTAAAGAGAAAACGTTAGACAACCCAAGAACACCCTTGCACCAAGAAGCAGCCCTAACACGAAATTGAAATTCAACCGTAGAAATTCCGGATTCTTTGTAACGAGCGACGAATTCACGTAAGAATAAAACAAAACCAGAGGCACGGCCGGCAAACCGTTTTAGAACGGCAGGCTTTGCGAATATTACAGGGCGATATTACGTGTCCCGGCGGATGAAATAATCCAGGATACACCAGTACCACCGACACCCAATCCCATCTCTTGTTCTTCTTCTTCTTCTTCTTCTATTCGCGGTAAGTACCGATGTGTCGGCTTTCATTTACCGCTCTCTTTCGCCGTGCATTCGGCGCTAAGCTAAGGCAAACGAGAGTCAGCAGCCCTCCGTCCTAATTGCCGCGAAAAGGGTGAACGCGCCGCTCGTCTCACCCTTCGACACCCTCTAAATGCGCGGATATCACCGAGCATATTTAATTAGCCGAGAAAAGGGGATATTTGAAAATTAAGTATTACACCTTTCTGCTGGAGAGAATGTTAAGAGTTTTGTTAAGGACGTTTTTGAATCTGACGTATCGTTATTTTTTACTTTTGCTTTTTGAGTATTGTATATAGAACATGTTACTATATATTATATATTTTTTTCAATATTATTATATTACAGTGGCCCATAATTTTTCCTTACTCATTATTAATAAATATTTTTTATCGTTTCATTAAAAACAACATTTTTTATAATTATAATTTTTCATTATATATATATATATATATATATATATATATATATATATATATATATATATATATATATTATTTTGACAAAGTTTCATTTTTTACTTTTCTGAATTATTTATAAAAATCTTTTTTTATTTTATACCGTGTTATTTTTTTATTTTTAGTATAACTATCGTAATTCTATCATGTAATAATTCATTAATTCTATTATTTTATCAATTTAATTTTTTTATTATTTTATAATCACATCCCTTATCTTGTTTAATTTATTAAAAATTTTTTTAGAAATTTCTCGACAAATAATAATAATTATTATTATAATTAACCAAATTTACATAAAGTGGTTTTTACATTCCATTTTTTTCAAAAGAATTAGAGAGAGAGAGAAAGAAAAAATTCTTTTTAAAATATTTAATTTGCATGGCTAAAATGTCATAAACAAATCTTATCGCATAATTATCCATAATCTGAAAAGAGGAGAAAGCACGGCAAAGCAAAGCAAAGAAAAGCTCGGGAGTGGCAAAAGTAGTATCGAAAAAAGGAAGGACGCGCGAAAAGAAACGACAACGAGGCGCACTGGTCAGGTGCACGTGCGTTATCTACGAAGGTAGAAAAATATTTCTCGCACGGTCGCGCGCGCTCGCTCGCTTTCGCCTCCTGTGTATATATATATATATATATATATATATATATATGTATATATATCTGCCTCGCTCTCTTTGCAGAAAAACGTCGCTTGCGCGAGCACACCACGTATCATCTCCCTCCCCCCTTTTCTCCTGCTCTCTCTCTCTCTCTCTTTCGCGACGCCCATTTCGATCCTTGCACACTCTTTTCCGGCGTTTCCTTTGTGTTCCCTTCACTCTTTTTCTCCTCCGCCTCCTCCTCTTCCTCCTCGTGCTCGCTAACACTCTAGTAAACCCTTCTTCTCTGCTCTTTTCGGATTTCCCCGACGTGGCCTGGAATGAGAGAAAGACACAGAGAGAGAGAGAGAGAGAGAGAATGAGAAAGACAGTAGATTTTATTCCTTCTATTCCTACATTTTTTTCTCTCTTTCTTTCCTCTCTCTCTCTCTCTCTCTCGCGTCTATTTCATCCGAAGAGAGAAGAAAGAAAAGACCGACTCTCGAGAGGCGCGAGAGAACGAGAGAAACGTAGAGAAATATAGATAGCTAGGTACATAGGCTATATAGCAGGGTGGGGAAAAATTATGATCGTCGCCGGCACACCGCGGAGAATGTGTGTGAACGACGCAAGAACAATGGGACTGAATTGGCGTCTAACCGGTGAGCAATAGGTTCGTCCCTTCGGCGGAACGAATAAAGGCGCAGCCCGGTAATTAATGGCAGCCGATAAATCAACAGTCGGAATAATACCCAAGGAGACAACAGGAATAGTTTATAAAGCCTCGGGCCACCACCACCTCACCTCCCCTCCTCCTACTTCCCTCTCCCGCCCCTCTATCAACCTCTCTACCTCCCCCTTCGTTCCGTTCTCTTCTAACGGCGCGATATCTGCCGTGTGCCGCGCGCTACTGCCCTATCGCGCCATTGACTATCGCGGCCGCGATCTGTCCTAGGAGCTACTGCCGCCGTTGCTCGCCGAGGCAAGATTTTACGAAAGAGATGTAACTACGAACGGATATCCGAATTGTTGTTTTCCCGTCGAGGCGATTTATCGAGCGATTCTGCGTCTTTTTCGTTTGTGTGTCCTTGCATTGTTTATTGTATATCGCGTCTTCTTTGGTAAATCTTCTTATTTTCAATTAAAATTTTTAATGATTTTAATGAAATTGCGCTAAATATTTGATCGAATACGATAAGTTGTCATTACACTGGTTGAAAAAATCGTTTCTGAAATATTATCTAAGAAATGTTTATCGGTGTTTACAATATTTTTAATTGAAAATTAAAATAAAATAAATGTTTAATATAGTACACGTGATACAAATTCTTTGAATAAAGAAACTATTAATTTTATTGATTATGCTTTAATTAATTATTGTTGATGAACAATTAAATAGATCAATTATGCTGAAAGTTATCTACAACAGCAAATATACAAAAACAATAATAAACTATAAATTGCTTTGTTTTATTGTAAATTTATCGAAAATTTCATATATATATCATTTAAAACAAGAACAATTTTTTACTCTCATTGAAAAAACTACTGTAATAAAGAAAAAAAAAAAAAAAAAAAAGTAGAATTGTTTCAATTTCTGTTTTATAATATTTATAAAAACAGTATTACACTCTTTTATCATTATAAACTGCCGCAATATTCATTCAATCGACGTTCGGCTTAATATTTATTAATAATTTTCGATATTGAAAAATCGATAAAGTTTTTCATCATCGTAATTGCTTTCATTTTATCGAACGGGGAGTCAACGCATTCTGGTTCTCATTTTCCCGGGCTACGTCGAAACATCCATCGCGGTATTTCTATTGTATTGGAATATGACTTCGTCATAAATCATGGAAGGGCCGCATATTATATCGCGAACTATTCGTTGCAGCCAACGCGATCTGGCTGATGTGATTGCCATTGTTTCACTTACTACTCCTCTCTCACTCTCTCTCTCTCTCTCTCTCTCTCTTTCTCTCTTTCTCTTTCTTTCTCTCTCTTTCTCTCTGTGTTTCTCGATTTTCGATTCGTAAAACTTTGATACATTACCTAGAAATACCGTTAAACGTAAATTCTACAAAGATATTTATCGCTATTATTAATTTTTTTTTCTTTTTTTGTTTATTTTTTTGAACCGATAATTTATAAAACTTGGTGTTGAAAAAAATTTGATAACGCCAAGTTGTTCACGAATTTAAATTTATTTTTAATTTTACGATTTAAACTTTAAATTAATATTATTCTTAATAGATATTACAATTTTTTTGAAAAATCAAATTAAAATTATAAAGTTAAACATATATATATATATAATTAAGCATCGTTAAATTATATATTATTATATATAGAATCTAATTATGCACAATTTAATGATATTGCTAAAGCAGATACATTGTAACTTAATTAAATAATGAAAACTAAATAATAAATTATGCTGTTAATGTGCAATGCTTTATTATAAAACTGAATCTGTTTAAATATTATTATGTATTTTTATTTTTATTTATTATAAGTCTTACTCTGATGGTAAAATCGATTTAACGCTATAATGTTATAAGTGCAAATGCATAATATATCATATATGCACATTCATGCAGCAGTTAAGTTACTACTGTAAGAATAAATATGTACTAATCACTGTTTTTTTTTACGCAAGCCATCTAATCAAAAACATTTGAAGAATTTATTGATAATCGATGAAGGGTACCACAAGACTCTGTAGAGTTTTAAGTAGAAAGAATCTGCTGATAAGTTATGATCATTTTCATTGTAATCATTCGATTTATTGTATTTTTCTGACACGTAGATAATCCAAAGTAAACAATAAGGAAAATGTCTAAAATAACTTTAATATTCATAGAATGATAAACTTAAAATAAAAGTTAATTATTCTTTAAGTATTTACCTTTATATTCACAGCATACTCGGTAAATATTTTATTCATCAAACAATTTATCCTGAAAATCATCAATTTATCAAACCGATTAACAATAACCTTAAATTTTCAAAGCAAAAAAAAAAAAAAAAAAGAAAAGAGAGAAAAAAACCAACGCTCATTCTATCACTTTTTTTTCTCCCTCGTAGCATACATTTTCCAGTTCCTTTCCTCGGTTTCACTCGGCTCGTCCTTCCGCGCTTGTCGTCGCTTTTTTTTCCCGAAAGAAAACGCATTTTCCCGGAGAGAGATAATCGGAGAAAACGCCACGTGAGCGCGCGCTTTCGCTATCAGCAGCAGCTCGGCGCGTTCGCGCGCTCTCGTGTGTCCCTTGAGGAGATTTATACGGATAGTTTATTGTTATTCCGCCCCACTTGCTTTTATGGGCCTTTTTCGAAACTAAAGTCCACACAGAGACTCGCGAGGTATCACCGTTAGTTTCCTCTCGACCTGCAGCCCATTTTTGCTTCCCTCCTTCTTTCTCTCCCTCCCTCTCTCTATCTCTCTTTCTTTACGTTCGACTTAAATTGTTTCTCTCTCTTTACATCTTAAAAACTCTCCTTCGTCTTTAGTTCTCATTCGGTTTCCCGCTACTCTTTATGTTTTCGCTTCTCGATGGAAGGCAAATGAAAAAAAAAAAAAAAAAAATAATCTTTAACCCTAGGAGTAAATATTTTTAATATAAGATGAAGATGATGTTGGAATTGTGGTATACAAAAAATATATAGACAATTTTTAGTGAAGATAAAAGTTAAATGCACAAAAGAATTTTACGAATAGATTATCATATGACAAGGACACGCAATGAAAATTTAATTCCACGAGGTGAAATGATTTAAACACTCATTGTACGAAACTGCTTTTATTATAAATGGTATTTTTCGCGCGATATATGCACCGTAATAATATTCATGTAATAATATTGACAAATTTTTTTATTTATTACGTTTATCAATTGTAAATGATAATTCCAGAGATAAAAAAAAATTATCATGAAATTTTAGTAACAACTCATGTTTAAAATTTTTTCGTACAAATTCAACTCTAAATAAAAATAAATCAAGAAAAATCAATCACGTATACGGAGGATAATATAAAATGTCCTTTTTTTCATGTAATATTTTGATTAGACAATTTTTTTCAGCTTATATATTTTGAATTATTATTACAATTTCTGAAAATGGAATTTAACCGTTTATCAACCTTTAATAATTAATTTAAACCATTCGAAAACACTTTTTTGACAATTTATAATTATTATCTAAATAAAATCTGTAAACTTAATGTTGGTTATGGCGTACAAAAATTAAAAGCAGTACTATATCGTACTTAATTAAAATACCCATCAATATCAGAATTAAACAGAAGTAAAAAAATAAATGAATAAATAAAATTGAATCAAAGTGAAAGGCTGATCAGAATGCGACGCAAGATACACGATCAAACTATAAATTCACCGCAATTCCTATTTTATACTTTTTACAACGAAATTGATAAATATTTTCCTGTGCCATATATTTCATGAAGCGAAAATCTACCCGACGCATAATAGCCTCTTTCGCGCACTCACCCGCGGCCCATTCGAAAATCTGATTTATTCGCGTCATTGTTTCCTTTATTCGCCATTTTTTCGCGCGCTCTCTCTCTCTCACTCTCTCACACGCTTTCGCGCGGGCGCGCGAAAGCGCGAGTTTACAGTAATGATAACCGGAAAGATGACACGGTGGAAACGCCAGTGTATCCTGATTCATCGGTTGCGCGGCGAGCCATCGCTCATATCTCTCTGGTACAAGCGAGCGCTCGAAAGAGAGAGAGAGAGAGAGAAGCGCGAACGAAGCGGCGTAGACACGCGCTGATCTAGTTGTATTTATGTCGGCAGTGAATCACGTCGGGCCGGTTTGATTTGTCGATGGCTTTTATGGACGGGAATTAACGCGTGCAGCGCTTCGCATTTTGTTACTGCAAATGCATATACCCCTCTCCTCTACCATTCGCTTGGTTGATCCCTTCCCCCTTCTTTTACCCTTTTTCGCGAGTACACAAGCGCAACGAATTTCCGAAACGCAGAGAGAGAGAGAGAGAGAGAGAGAGAGAGAGAGAGAAAGCGAATGACACGATCGATGATTTGTACTTTCCATTTTGCCAATTTTTTAATGTGCACGTTACTCCCCGACGCTCATACTCACATATATTTATATATATGCATACGTGTAGAGGTCTGTGCACATGTGGCTGAGTTCGCATATACGTATGAATATCTCGAGCGTCATTTCTGCTTTTTGTAATGCTAAATCTACCGGATTCCCCGTGCGCGAACCCCGCGAACTGCGCGATTTCGATCTCGTTACTTTTGCAAAGTGAATCTCTATTTATGAATCATTGTTGGAGGGCTGAGGGATACGCGGCGTATACGCGGGCTTGGCTGCTGTGCTACACCCGAATTCTGGTGCGCGAGCTTGACTTTTTATTGAATGATTTTTTATTAGCGATGCTTTTACTGAAATTTTCAATATTCTCTGTGTAGGACACACACGAGCCGAAAGAAAATAAAACTAAAAAAAAAAAAAAAAAAAAAAAAGCATAACCTTTTAAATTTAAAGCCGTACTAAAGCGTTGCGTGTATAAAAAATATTTAGATAATTAATTCAGCTAGTATTAATTAATATATTTATTTTATTATAATTATATACGATCGATAATCAATCTTATATACGGGTTATTTGATTGAATAAAGTAATAAAATTATTAAAAATATTATCTACAGAAAGAACAAAGTTAGAGCATTACTTATAAATAATTGTTACTGTTGAAATGATCAGAAAAAAAAATTAATTTTTTTAAAATTAAAAATGTTATATATAAAATAGTTATAAAGTATTTATCTAGAAAAAAAAGGTTAATAAATCTTTCAATGCAAAAAAATAAACAACGCTCCTTACATAATGAGCGTAAAATGTAAATTGTTGCGTAAAAAGCACGAGTAACTCGCGGAAAGTAATTCAGCCTCCGTAAAAAGGAGATTTCTCAATACGACGTCGAGCATCATTATCCCTATAGGAAAGAACGTACAAGTGTGTTGCCGCGCTTCCAGACACCAGAGTCCAGCGTCGTGGAAACGAAGCGAAGCCTCGTACTCTCCAGAGGATATACTAGTATACACTGGAAGCAACTGGGTCCGCTCGCTCGGATGCATCAAGAAGAATTAGCGTGTCCGGCAATCGAATTATCGCATCCTCACCCTCTTTCTCTCTCTCTCTTTCTCTCTCTCTCCCTCTCTCTCTCTCTCTCTCTCTTCACCTTCCTTTATACACGTCCAGTTGGTTTCCACTCTCCTGGCTTCGTAACTCGCCGAGAGAGAGAGAGAGAGAGAGAGAGAGAGAGAGAGAGAGCAGGATGCGGAACGCGACAAGTAGAAGGAAAGTATGCACGTAAGTGCGGTGCCGGCATCGACACGCCGCCGCGTAATCGTTCGGGAAAGATGGCACTTTGGCGAGCGAACGCGTTTTGTCGCCTTGGGCTCTCTCCTCTCCATCTCCCCTTTCCCCTAATGGCCAGCGGTTGATAACGAGGTTTGTACACACAGCAACGACTAGAACCCTACCTCTTCTCTCTCTCTCTCTCTATCTTTCTCTCTCACTTTCGAAGAGGAGACTAGACGCGAATCGTTGAGAGATGTTGACAGCGGCTTTCAACCTTCCGGCTGGACGCTCGCGTGCATGTTTGTATACACACGTACGTATAAGTGCGCACAAGATCTACCCCTGCCTTGATACATTCTAGGCGTACACGCAGAGACGGCAATTTTCCCAGGGCTCTGGCTCTTCGATGCTTCCCGCGTTATCTTTCGCGACTAGTTTACCTACCAGTTCTGAAGCATTTTAGAGTTATCTTTCGACATTTTTTTTATTGTTACGTACATTGGATTTTAATACCGTTATAAGTAATAATCATCATGTATTTTATTTGGTATATTTCACAATGTTTTTATTTGTAAAGTACTTTTTATTTATTTATTTCGCATATTTAATTTTTTTAAATAAAAATTTTTATCGATTAAAATACAAATAAACAATATCAAAACTTTTCAAAAATATTAAGGAAAAAACAAATAATAATTGCTACATTAAGTTAATATTCAACTTTTATTATTATAAATTTAAATTAAATTGTAATGCGTTGTAAAATCGTATACGTCAACTGATTAATTTATTTCCCGATCAATAAAACAAACATCAATATTAACACCGAATTCCATTATTCGAAACAAAATCAATTTACTTATACGCGCGTACGTGCAACACTTCTCTTAAATGAAATCTTCGCGACCTTCGTACAACGTTACTCGACGACGTTGTTAACCCTCGTGTTTGGGGCGCCCCTGTCACGCTTGTCACTCGGAGAAGCATGCTCGGCGAACGCTCACCGACCTTTCCTTCCTTGCAAACGTTTGCCTCCTTTTCTCCTCCACCTCCTCCTCCTCCTCCTTCTCCTCCTTCTCGCGAATTTGTAATCTCGACAAATTCGCAGATTGATTTCGACACTTTAACGCCGTGAGAGAGAGAGAGAGAGAGAGATAACCCGGGTACTACTGAAATCCTAACCCATTTCACCAACTGTTACGCAAGCATTAATTAATTAACGTATGACTGTTCAATTTTCTTGTGGATTGAGTGCGGGATAATCGATACGAAAGTAGAAGCAAAGAATGCATACTTTGAACAGAAAATGATTTAATTAACCTTTTTTTTTTTAAGTTATTTTTATTTGAGTTATCAGTATCGTATGATATTTATTTACTTTTTTAAAATGGATATAAAAATAAAATGAAGAATAATTTAAAATAAACCATAATTGTGTAGCAAATATCATTTATATCAGTATAGAAATCAAGCGAAATCAATCTACACACTGGCGCTATACACTTCGCGTCAAATTTATCACACATACTCCGCAATAAATTTACAGCTTTAAATAAAAAATCTTTAATACACAATGTAGCAGCATCTATTCGGTTTCAGATTCTCCCACGTACACGTGGATTCTTCCTTGAACCTTTCGAAACAATATTCGCAAGCATCGCGTCCTCTCTCGGTTAAACGGGCCCCCGTTTTTCTCGCATTGTTTTACCCGAGAGATACAGAAGCCAGAATTGAGGATAAACATACCTACAGAGAGAGAGAGAGACAGGGAATAGTATTCCGTCGCTTATCTCGTAAGAAAAGAGAAAGCAAGCATAACGCGTTGCCGGTTATTACGCGAGTCGCGCGGCGCACTCACCGAGAATTAGCATATATACGCGTACGTGGTCAGAGACAAGCAAGAAGGTAACGCCGGCGGCCTTTCATCCGTACTAATCCTGTATCCCGCTCTCTCTTTCTCTCTCTCTCTCTCTCTCTCTCCTCCTTCTTCCCGCGGGTGTCTCCGGGCTAAATGAGGCGGTGGATTTGTTGGAAAGAGCTTTAGTTTAGCAAAGGTGGAAAGAGAAAGAGAAAGAGAGAGAAAGATATTCCAGGCAAGTGCAAAGCTCGAGCGTGTGACAACAATGGGGATTACGATTACGGACGAAAGCACCGGAAGCCCGCACCTCTGGGGTTTCCTCTCTTCCCTCTCACTCTCTCTCCCTCTCTCTCTTTCTCGCGCGCACTCGCCCAAAGAGAGCTCTTTTCGAAGACGAAGCTTCCCGCCGCGAGAAAATTCCAAGCTTAGGCCGGGCTACTACTACTGCTTGGAGCTTGTCTCTCTTTGCAAACTCCTCTGTGCTAAAGTCTGTGAGTAGAATAATCGCTGCATCTTCTTGTTTCGTGACCGGCTGCTTATTGCTGTTTAGGATCTTTCTTGAGAGGCTATACAGGCACGTGGTTGAATACAATGATGAACGAAATTAAAATCTTATTACTTTTTTCTTTACTCTTGCGAATATTTATTTTTTTTAAATTTGAAATATAAAAATGGTACGATTTTGAAATAATTTTGTGAAACGTTAATTTACTCATACCATAGATTTTTATGAATTTAAATAAAGATTAGCATTATTATATAAATAATTTTACTATAAAGTTTAAAATATTTATAAATAATTAACATATTAAAGTGAGCTGACATACGTAATAAAACAGATAATAGATTTATAAATAAATTTATTATTTTATATAAACCAAAATTAATAACTTAAAAAACATTAATCTAAACACAATTAATTTATTACATAAATTGTAATTTAAATATTATATTGTATATTAATTGTAATCTAAATATTATATATTAATTGTAAACAAATGGAACATTATTCCGTTACAAATGAACCTGAAAGAAAAAAAAAGAAAAAGAATGAAAAATATGAGAAGCGATATGTGCATTGAAAACGTGCAACGTTCTTAATTGACGCTGACTTAATCGCAGTCTCCATTAATTGTCAAGTAACAGCCCCTCTCGTTCACTCCATTTATACATGCGTATGACAACACATGTACATGCATATGCGTATATGTGTGTATGTATAAAGTGTTAAGCAGAACCATTAATTTGCTCGCAATATTATATATATATATGTATATATATATATGCAAACGAGTGAGCAGCAACGATAACCGGCTAATGATTTTCAAATTAACTCTCGCGCGTGCGGCGACGTCGGCGTCGGCGGTTCAAAAGCAAGACAGAATGATTTTGTCAGCGTCGACTAGTCGTCCCGTCGAGAAGTCCCGTCGTCGTCCTACTCGCGTGGTCCCACCAAATGGATGCGCAATGCCAGAGAGCAAGTGTGTACACATGCATAGTCTATATGTATAAACGCCTGCTGCATATATATACAGAGTAAGAGAGAGAGAGAGAGAGAGAGATTGCGAGCGCGTAGAATAGGCGGAAAAGGGAGAGAAGAGTGAACTGCTGCTGCGGCGACGGTAGCTAGCGGAGCGTAGTAAGTGGAGGTACACAGTTGGGTGGTGACGTTGACTAATGATGGTGGTGAGAGAGAGAGAGAGAGAGAGAGAGAAAGCGAGAGAGAGCTCTTCAGTCTAACCCGAACCTGTTGCACCCGTTTCCCTCTTTTCCCCCTTCCTCTTACCCAATAAACCCTGTCAAACTGAGCGCTCCGCTAAATAGAATTGCTCTCTGTCCTTCCTCGATGTCCGACTACCTTTCTCTCTCTCTTTCTCTTTCTCTATCCGTCCTAGTCTATTTGACATCCGAGAGCTAACTTCCGGACTAAGCGATTTGTTCGGAGCTGCGAGCTACGAGAAAAAAAAAAGAGAGACGACGACGACGATGCCGACGAAGGCAACGTCGACGATGAATGTGTATACGTGCGCATACGTGTAGGTGTGTGTTTAGTGATTCGACGCGCGAACCGGATGGCAGATAACGCGCGGATTTACAGAGTGTCGCGAGAGATATTTCACGCTCGAGCTTCCGAACGCGCGGCGTTGACAAACGACTTAGTTTACAGGCATCCCTCTTTAGTTGAGAGAAAGAGAGAGAGAGAGAGAGAGAGTATTTTGGGAATTTTCTTTTATGATTGTTTTTCGAGAGTGAGCCGTACATTTTTAACCGGCGCGCGAGCTTTCGAAAAATATGTTTTCTAGCCTAGGATGATGGATTTGAACGTGAATTTGCGAGAAAACGCTTTCGGATGAAAAATGAATTTGTTGTAGTTTTTCTTTTATTTTTTATATTGTCTGTATTACTTGTAATTTATATTTCTATTACACTCTAATGGTTTGATATATATACTGGATTTTGTAAATTACGTTCCAATATATTCTATTTCACAAATTTATTACTTGTTAAAAAAATATTTAAATAATAGCAAAGATAATATTGTCTGTTATGTTATCTTGATTTAATTTTGATTTAGTGAAAAGATTCATTGCAATAAAATTTCAAAAAGCCATATAAAATATCTCAATTTAGTAACAATTACTAATAATTTATTCTTAAAATTTTATGATTCTTATATTAAAAAATAGTGTTTTAATTATTATTAATGAAAAATTTTCATTTTAAATAAATTTTATAAAAGGTAACTTCGAGCGTTAATACAAATATTTTCTTAATTTGTCTGAGTAAATGCGGCATATATCTACTTAAATTTTTTAGCTTATAGATATTTATTGATAAATTTATTTTTGAAATACTTGTTAGTTTTCCGTTGGTTTATTCTTTGAAGCATCACATTGAATAATTTCTTTAAAATTTAATTACTGCAACAAAACATTAAAGATGGTAAAATAAGTTTCAATTACATATTAAACATTGAATTGTGACAATATTATCACTCCATTTTATTATTTTTAACAATTTACTAATATCAATGAATCTTAACATATATAAAAAAAAAAAATGGAAAAAATGAAAACATAAAAATTAAATATAGAAAAGGATTGTGTTCCAAAATTTTTGCGCTACACCTTTCGATCTCTCAATAAACTAAACTCATCCCTTAACACAAAATTTTCTTCTTTCAGCAGACTTTCCGGAGCGTGTACGTTTACCGTAAGACGAGTGTGTTGACGCGGAAAATTGTCCGATTATTCGCGGCTAGATAAAGAGCTTTTCCCTCTCTCTCTCTCTCTCTATCTTTTCCTCTCATTCTATCGCTTTCTGTCTCGTCGCGTTGAGAGAGAGAGATAGAGAGAGAGAGAGAGAAAAGCAGAAAGGAGAAAGCCAAGAAACGAAGCTAAGAGAGCGAGAGAGAAAGGAGCCTTGTACCGACAGTGAGTATATATAGAGAGAGATGAAAAGAGGTGGACGAACGGCTTTCGAGCACCCTTCAACCTCGGGATTCAATCCCGGGACGAGTTCCCTCGGTGCGAAATAATCATCCGGCGCTTTCTCTCCCCCCCCCCCCCTTATGTCCCTCTTTCTTCCTTTACGCCTTCGATTCCAGACGACGACGACGATGACGTCTCTCTTTCTCACTTCACTTGCGGATCGGACATTCGATGTATCTCGCTCTATTCGGAGCTCTTTCGATCTTCGTATATAAGCGCTTCCGACGACACGACGACGAGGAGCCAGCTCGAACTCCTCAATTATTATATGTCGAGCTGAACGAGGAAGCCAGAATTTCGGCTTGGCGATCGTTTTGTGGACGACCGGTATACATCTCTCTTTCTCGCTCTATCTCTTTCTCTTGCTTACTCTTTCTTTACCTCATGAGTAAGGGTACTCGATCCCTTTCGCTCAAAGAATGCGGCGTCGTGGACAGAAGTCGTTTTCGTGGTAGTTCGCGCTTGGACCTTATGTGACCTTATGCGAGTTATGTATGCCGCTTCAAGGGCTTGGGAATTCATAAAGGTGGTGGAAGAGGTGTCTTTTCATCGACGTCGCGAGAGCTTGAAACGTCGATACGAGATGCGGAGGAAACTTTTTTTTTCTTTGCTCTATTGATTATGTAAATTGATGAGATGTGTTTGCCGTAAATTTCTTTTATGCATTAAATATGTTAAGGTAATAAACAAAAATTATTTAAAAATTATATAATCTGTGATAAAATTATCAATTCTTTATTGCATGAAAAATGAAAAAATTTTCAAAAATAAGAATAACAGAATTTTCAATATTAAGAATTTAATATTCAAAGTTTCATTAAGTGTGTTTTGTACAATCTTCAATTTCAAATTATTTAAGATTAGTATTCGTTCTAAAAATTATTTATTATTTTTAAAAATTTTTGATTTATCTTATCGTTTAGTGAAACATCAACGTTATGTCGCTTTATTTATCAAATTGTATTTATTCATTTATTATTACGATTAACGTTAAAAATACATTTTTATAAAAACCAAAAAAAAAAAAGAACTCTCTCGACGAATTTCCAAGGGGCGAATTCGTTATCAAAGCGAAGTTAAGCGTCGTGTAAACCGCACAATTCACATCGGCAAAGAAAATCCGCTTCCTGGCAAGCAACCGTTGAGCCGTCGGGGAAGGGGTTAAGCCTGCTATGCTAGCCCGCACCTCGCGAAGCGCATACTTAAAGGCCGTAAAACGGTACTTCATGCTCGCTTGGTTGCTCTGAATATCAAGAAACAGCGTGTCAGCGACAGCCGAAACAACCGAGCGACCGGATAGTCGAGCGTTATACAATCGCGATTAAAACCGACGTCAAGGACAACGCGCCTCGAAGCTGAAATATATATATATACATACATATATATGTATCCGTTCGCCGTTACTTACTTCTTCAAACCGAGGATTTTTCCTCGCTCGACGCTCGAGGTTCGAACGTCGCCGAATTACGAGCTTGCTACAAAAGCTAGCTTCCTCGCTCGCGCTTCGGTAAACGCGAGCTTGCGCGAGCGAGCTTGTCAACGGTTGACTTTGCAATCTCTCGCGTGGTATACCGTTGGAATCCTTAATTTTTGCAGCGTGCTTTCTCTCTCGTGAACGAGCTTCCTCTTCTTGAAATCGCGCTCGAAAGATTTTCAAACGGACTGAATCGCATTGTACGAGCGTTGAGCTAATTTGAAAAATATTAATTTTGTCATTGTACACTTGAAAGATTTCTTTTTTGAATTGTTTTGGTACGATTAACAACATTAAATACAATACAAATAATGAAAAAAATTAATTCGAAACGACATAATAAGCAATGTTCTTGTTTTATTTTGCACAATAATAATAAAAATGATTAGATACGCCAAATTTAAAATTACATCATGCCAAATGTAATAACAGAAAGGAAAGAAAACAGTAAAAAACAACTTTACAAACCTATCCGCTGAAGTGGAAAAGCAGGAAAGAAGAGAAAACTAAAAAGAGAAAAAGAAACGCAGAGAGAGAGAGACAGAGAGAGACGCGTTGGTTCGGATGATGCTCGGCTAAACAGGTGATTCGTATGCCGGACCTTTTCATCTCGGGAATCGCGCCAGTTTCTGTCAGTCACAATGGCCTTGGCTGGATTATTTCTTCCGAGATCACATGCGAGACAGAGAGAGAGAAAGAGAGAGAGAGAGAGGGAAACGTTCTCTCGCCTTAATCAGAAATTAAATCTTAACCTTAATTACCGCTGAACGCGACAAAGGGGAACGAAAGGATGCGAGACGAATCCACGAAGGATTCTTGCGGTGAAGGCGATTTTTCTATACTCGTCCTTTCCGAAGGTCACTTTTTTAAAACTGAAACGATCGAAGCATAAAAGCAGAGAATGAAATGAATATTTGATGGCCACATGATAGAATTTATGATAAATTTATTTAATACCGTATTAATTGTTATTAAAATTATACTTCAACATTTCATTAATATTTGTTTAGACTATGTTATTTTTTTATTTCTACAATAAAAAATAAAAAGGTTTATAAACTACCTAAATAGAATTCAAGTTTAAGAATTTATGAAAAATCTATTTTTATAAATTATAATTCTCTATAAAAAAAATTACGCAATATTTATACTACTTATCAAACAATAAAATAATTTTCAACGAAAAAATAACATATTTAAAGCTTTTGAACAACGTCAGACATCAATTGAGCATATTTATTTTTTCTTTTATCCGTTCATTAATTAAATGCGTTATTCTGTAAATGACGAGCAGCGTACAAACAATTAGTTTTTCTGATTGCGCAAGTTCATCAGATGTGCGATTAACCGGAAACGATCTAACTTTGATTTCATCGCTCCCGAGTTTGTAAAATTATTTTCTCTTTAATCAATACCCCTCTTTATTTTTTACTTCTCTTCTCACATGTACTCTCGCAAACAAAATCGGATCGCTTGCTTGCTTGCTTGCTTACGCTCGCGTCTGTTTACCGCAGCCGCTGGTATTACAAGGGAGGATATCGCTCGCCCATCTAGCGCCAGGAAAGCAACATCTAAGCAAATTGAAAGTTCCGTCTGAAAGGAAATACATTTGTAAATGAAAAAGTCACGGGGAGAGAGAGATAGAGAGCGCGGGAAAGACGGAGGCACAAAAGGATAGAGGAAAATAAGAATAATAAAAGTACGAGCGATACGTAAGCCCGCGGGGCCATTCACTCTAACCCGTGAATAAAAGTACAAAGTTAAAACGGAAATTCGCTTATACCACCGTCTCTTTCGACATTTCTGTAATGAAACGTGCATACGTTGCTTTGGAAATAATATAGAACTTGTAATTCATATTACCAGATGTTATGAGGTTTTATCTTACTTTCTTAGACTTAACTTGGTAAAATATCGAGAAATAAAAACTATAATTAAATATATTCAAGGAAAATGGCAGCTTAAAACATCAATTATTAAATTATATTATATAATAAAATTACGTCATATTTTTCACTCTTCTACACATTAATTGAACATTTAAAACAGCTGCTGCATCCTTATTAATATTAACATTCTGTATAAATACAAATTCATTTATTTGCAATACTTTTTTTTACGAGTTATGAGATTTTTTATGTATATAAAAAAAATTATTAGTCAAAGATTATAAGAATCTTGAAGTGAAAACTATAATTCTTTTAACATTTATAAGTTTATTTTTCTTATATCGTTTTACCTCTCAACTTCTTTACTCTCGCTTTATTACTAATTCAAAGTAGAAAGAATTTGAAAAAAAAAAATTCTCAGTAACCCACTTACATTACTTAAGTCTAAAGAATATGTGAATTTTTACTTATTATAGGTACATTTAAAACAAAATTATCACTAAATCTATTTAATAACTATTTGTAAGAGAAAATCTTACAATCTGAATAATTGCATGCACGCATCATTGAATTTCGAGTTTAATAACAGCCACTTTCCAAAAAGTGAGCTTACAAGAGTCATTTATTTCTTTGATCTCGGACTCTCTAAATCAAAGAAAATTTCAAAACTTCGTAAGCTCGCACTCGATAAACTTGGCCGGGTAGTCCCGAAGGACAATTGGTAGGCTCTTAATTCGTAGCCATAAGTAGGTGCGCATTCATTTCGATTCTCTTGCTCTCCTTCCCCATCACCTCCTCTCCCTCTCTCTCTCTCTCTCTCTCTCTCTCTCTTTCTCGCTCTCTCTTCATCTATAACTATGTATACATATATAACGAGATGTCCAAAAACTCAAGCTAGGGGAGAGGGCAAGAGGAAGTCGGCGTCGGCTCGCTTAACAAGATGGAGAAAGCAAGATAGACGCGTAAAGAGCAAGAGAGAGAAAGAGAGAGAGAGAGAGAGAGAGAGGGAGAGAGAGATACGATAAGCGAGACCGAGAGCCAGGGCCAACTAAGGAAGCGCGATATTATCGCGCGCAGAAATATTATTCAGAAAATTGCCAGCGTGACTCCGTCCAGCCTCGTTAATTACCGTAAATTACCCATAATTATAAGGACTGTAAAAGTTTTTACTATCGTCGTGGGGGCGCGCGAGCTGAGGGAAAAACCAAGAGAGAGAGAGAGAGAGAGAGAAGGGGGAAGGAGAAGGAAAGAGAAGAGTCCTCGTGATGCAGAGTCACGCTGGGGCTCATCTTGTCTGCAGATTCACCGAGGTGTGACCTCTATCTTTCTCCCCTCCCCCTTTCTCACTTTACCTCTTTTTCCAACGCGCAACCGTCCTCGTTCTTTTTGCACGATTTTTTTTTTTCGCCAGTACCGCCAGCTCGCTCCTTCTTCTCCACCCCTGTAACTCTCGTATCCAAGTGCACCATTCTCTTCGCGGACGGAGCTACTACACCGGCTAAACCGCTCCCCGAGAACGGTTCTAATGAGACACTTTACTCGCTAAAGTTTTTCCCCTGCTCTCGGCTCGGCTACGTACACGCTTGTATGCCAAAGCCTGTACCTGTACACGTTGGACAAGCATGGGCTGCGTACTTTTATCGAGTCAAAATTGTATATATCCTTATTGCGTTATTCTCTTTAGCTTTTTATTTTTTTGTGATAATTCAGAATTTTTAGCAATTTTACTTAAAAAAAATTGTTGTATGTTTTTCTGTAAAATGTTAATAAATACGTTACTAAACATATCTGCTTCACAAGAAGAAAACAAATTTAAGCTTTTGAAAAATAAAGTTTTCGTATCAATAAAAAAATTAACATATGCTGTAGGAATAAACGAAAAAATAATTTCATAGGGCTTTAAATAATAATTCAAACAATTATAATTGTTAAATAATCTTAAAAAGAAACAGATGGACAATATGGAAATGAATTCAAAAAAGTTAAAATACGATTAATAACGCAGAAAAGAAAATGACCTGTGTTAATATGGGTCAATACCTTTTGAATCTCCGTTTTCGATAAATATTTTATTCAACATGTATTCATAAGGTTGAATCGATTCATTTTTATAATAAGATTTAAAAAAAAAATTTAAATATTTGAAAAACATTTCAGATTTCTTTTAAACAAATGATAATCGCTTTTATGTTAAAAAAAAAAAAAAAACAATTTTGGTTAACGGCGAGTAACTTTTCTTTAAAATATTGACATATAAATTTTTCACTTTAAAATATTAACTTAAAAATGACGTAAGTAATTTAACAATGAATAGTGTAAATTTAACACTATAAATATTTCAAATAAAAAACCTCAAAATATGAATCACAAGTTGAAGTAAATTTACTTAACGTATCTCAACGATTGAACAACTCGACGACCAATCCATCACTTTTTAGCAACTCAATAACCAAATCGTAACGAGGGAATAAATCCTTGAAAAAAAAAAAAAAAAAAAACCGTAATAAAAGAAAGTAGCACTAAGCGATAAAAAAAAGTTTACGTAGAGTACTTTCAGCTCGATCAGCTCGATGCTTTAATTCGGATAACGAATCCCTCCCTCCGATTGCACAAATACACGTACTCAATCTACATCATATACATGTACATATACATACGAACAACATCGTATAGGTAAACGAGAAGAGTATTCGTCAGCTTCGATGGCCTTCGAAGTATACCAGATACCGCATGCGACATAGCAGATATAGAGGTAGCATACACACACACACACACACACGCGCGCACACACACCGAGTGCAGCGATTCACCTTCTCAGCCATCAGTCAATCGGAAATGCACTCGTTCGTCGTAGGTAAACGGACGTGCAGGGGCTTTATGGGCCACCTGTTGCTTCTCCGCGTGCGCACACGCCTCGACGCACACTCACACGGATACGAGGCTTCCGCTAGTCTCGCTTTCTCTCTCTCTCTCTCTCTCTCTCTCTCTCTCTCTCTCTCTCTCTCCGTATGCGAGCCGGAAACGGAGCTAAAGTATATAGGCGACAAGCGTCGAACTTTTAGGATCGCGAAATCCGCGGAAGGGAGAGAGAGAGAGAGAGAGAGACTACGAAGCTCTTCATATATACATATATAGAACTGATGTCGCTACAAAAAAGACGCTTTTTCCCTCACGTGGGAAAGAGAAACTTAAACTCGTAGATGCGCGGGACTCTTTCGAGCGCGAGCTTGTGATGAAACGCGACGGGAATACGCTTTTAGCGCTTAAGGAAAATACTTGTTATATACATTTTGATACACGTGTACATTACGATTGAATTTTTTGAATCATATGAATTTAAAGTCAGCGAATGAATGTTTATACCTGTGTTTATGACGATGTAAAGGTTAATAATTATTTAAAAAATAAATATTATGAATTCATTAAATTCATTATAATCTAAAAGAGTCATAAATTGTTTAATATTTATTATAATAAATATATAAAAAACCCATCAATTTGAATATTTGTATCAACAAACAATTTATTTATCAACAATTTCGCATAAATACCCTGCATCTTGTTTAGGAAAAATTTATTGGCCATGAATTCTTAACGATATTATTCTTATCTCTCGATTTAATCCAAAAGTAAAATCCAACCTGAATGACCATATGTACATCTTGTAATCCCATGGAAGAAAAGGCAGAAACTCCCATAAAGCAAGCGATAAAAGTGCCCAGAAAATCATAGTACATCGAAGGCCGAGGTGTCTAGCGTAGAATAAACCGAGAGAAGCCTTGTCGTACGGTGAAGTGCTCGTGAGGAAGAGCTTTAAACGGGATTTCCTTAACCCGCTGGCAGAGCCTAACAGTCGAGTGCGAGAGAGAGAGAGAGAGAGAGGGAGAGAGAGAGTCGTGGAGAGACGTCGGAGAAGCGACCTGCCGCAAAGCGAACGTCGTTGGCAGATACTATCTATAACAGTCTCTCTCTCACTCTCCTTTTCCCATCCTTTCTCTCTCTCAGTTGCTTCTTCGAGTCGTGGGTGCTGCTGCTACCTAATCTGGTGCTTCCTAATGGTAAATCTGGGCTTGCCAGTTGCTTAGGCGGTGCGGGTGCCCTGGAATCGCGAGAAACCTTTCTCTCTCTTTCTCTCTCTCTCTCCGGGCTATATTACGTTTACTACCGTAGAAGTGATACTAAGCCAATGGGCAAACAGAAGTAAATCAAGATTGCCAGTGATTTGTGGCCGAGTGAGTTGCCGTTGCGACCGCGCGCGTTTCTGATTCTCTCTCCCTCTCTCTCTCTCTCTCTCTCTCTCTCTTTCTCTTAGAACGATCTAGCGTAGAGAAACCTATGTGTATGCCAAGCACCGTACCTAGAGATCTCTCTCCTCGTAGAGACTACTCCTTCCGGTTGCGCACACGCGCGCCCCCACGCGTTCCTAGAATTTCGTACTCTTCCGCGTGTGCGCGTGAGTCCGTTTGTATACGTGTATGCGCATGTTTACACTGATACCGGATACGCGACCTTGCGCTATCCCGCAAGTAGATAAAGGCGTTTCTACGGCAATGGTGATATTTGGCCCTCTATCCGCGAACGTGCGCTTCTCTCTCTCTCTCTTTCTTTCTCTGTCTCTCTTTCTCTATCTCATACCAGTCGTGTATAATGGTCGGCTTTTCACCCCGCGTTTCCTTCGATGTGGGTCTATGTATGTATAATGGTTAAGTTTAGGGGATGAAATACTAGTAGAGAGAAAGAGAGAGAGAGAGAGAGAGAGAGAGAGTGAGAGAAAGCGACAGGATACGCCGCACAAGTAAAGGTCTCGCTTAAACTCCCTTAACGATGTCGAGATTTCGTTTGTCTCGATAACGCCTACACGTCATATTGATTTGTAGGTTTACTTTTGTTTTTGTTAGTTTTCATTTTCACGCAACGCTTTGATAAAAAGACAAACTCGTAATTTATCAGGTACCGTAAAAATTTATTTTTAAATTCAACGATAAAATTCTTCGATCGATTATGCTACATTAGCTTTAAAAATTTATTATCGCAATGCGCACAATTATCGATAAAAATACAAAGCAGTATTAAATTATCTTGTATTCATTAATGTTAAAAAAAGAGATTCGTCTTTGATAAAAAAAAGACCAATTTCAATTATGTGAATTTTCCGGAATTCAGTACATTTGCAATTGTTATTATGTTTGTTCTCTGAAAATAAGCCAAATATTCTGAAAGTCGAGATAAAAGAAGCTCAATTGATCAGTACACGCATGAAAAATAAAAAGAGGAAGAAGGCAAGGGGGAGGAGAGAGAGAGAGAGAGAAAATTTCATTCCCGCAAAATTTTTCTCCTCCGTGCGCGCGCTTAGCTCACTTTTAGCTTTCCAAGGATTCAAGAGGCAGTTTTATTGGAAGATACGAGAAGCGAATCCTTATATATATACACTTTGCAGATTTGCGAGTGTCCCTCTTTCTCTCTCTCTCTCTCTCTCTCTATCCTCTTTCCTCCTCTTTCCTAGGAACGTGCAAGTTTCGGAAAGAAACGCTTCGCAATCCGCGAGTGTAGTCGTATAGGAGATCGGCTAGTACCGAATTTATTTTATCGTCTCAAAAACCCGTCGAATGACATTCCCCGTAACGAGATATAAATTCCGGGGAGTCGACAGAAGTAAACAGAGCCATAAGTAATACGGCCATCTTGCCCGCGCTGTTTCGACGACAATTTACTCGTCTCTCTCTCTCTCTCTCTCTTTTCTCCAGCGCTCTCGGCACTCGGTATAGCCAAAAGACTGACTTCCGGAATAATGCTATCAACGATGCTGGGATAAAAAATTGCCGCCACTTTATTTATGAAATATTTCAAATGACCGAGAAAAACTTTTTGCGCGGGAATATTCAGAAAGACTTATGTTATGTAATGTAATAAGGCGAGGCATCGAAGACAATTATTACTTTTGTTTGTATGTTTATATTTTTATAATCAATTAAAGTTAAATATGTACAATCAAAATACTCTTTTTAAACTAGAATGATAACTATTTTCCTCGTTAAATAATAATTCAATGCTTTATGTAATTCAAAGAACAACTGAGCTTATCAAGTTACTTATAAAATTGCTTATAATTTTTTGTTATTTAATATAAAACACTAGCTTATTCCTTATAACGATGAATACTAATTAATTGTATGAGATAAGAACTAAAATTATCCAATTATACTCGTATGTTTATTTTATACTGACAAATAACATTTATTGAGTGAATTGTTCCGGTATTCTAGTATCAACAAACGCCAACAGACGGCAGCATCGCACGGTAACTCTACGGAATGTATCGAAATAATTTAAACCTTTTTCTAGATGTTATTATTTTATCTTGTAGTAATCCTTTTATTGAAAGTTTTGCGTTGATATTAAATTAGAAATTAAATATGATGTAAAAACAAAAGTTTTATATTAAAATTGATTATAATTTTTTATGCATAATTCATTTAAAATTATTTTATAAATAAAATAATCTATTTTAAAGATCGTATAGCTTTCCAAAAATGGAATTATAAGAAGTTTGAAATATCTTAGATAAAAGATCAGTGCAAACTTTCGAACTTTGTTGATTTATTGATATTAAAACTGCTCAAGTGACTTCGTGTTAAAACTATTCAGTCACAATGTACGATTAAAACACATTTGTAAACTTAAATTTAATTTCAATCGTACATATTTTAATATAACATATATAAAATTAAAAAAACGGTTATAATTTTTAAATATTTGTTGTATATAAACGTAAACAAAATTTTGTTGATAATCATATTCTCTCTTGGAAAAAGATAACTATTTTATATTAACAACTTTACCTCAACTTGAGAATAATTTACATGCTATTAATAAATTATTAAACAGACACGTGTGTCATAAATAAATCAAAGAATTTAGTATAGATATATTAAACGTCTCCTTACGTCTCACAAAATTAAACACCACACTGATTTCGATTCTAAAATCAATGGATATGCATAAATATTTTACACCTCTGTACACACCACGTGCAAAAAGTGTCACTCGATCTGTTTCTTTTTTCCGTTCATCCAAAAATCGTGTTTAATCTCGAATTCCGAAAATCGCGAATTTTCGTTGATTCGCGCGTCGAGGTATTGTGTGTATATATATATATAGGTCCCGATGGAAATATATATACATAAGGGACCGCGCGCGTACATAGAGGAACAATAATTCGATCGTTTGTATTCGCCGTCCGAAGTGTTTCGAAGGCGCCGTCGACGACTTTCGTGTTCTCTTCTCGTTGCTTCGTATACAGCATATACATACGCATACATATACATATATATATATATATATATATATATATATATATATATATATATATATATATGTATGTATGTGAGTTGTCCTCGTCGTCGTAGCTATTTTTTGGGAGACCGTTTTTTTGCCCCGTTTTTTTTTTTTTGGAAAAGCGAAAACCTTACTTTTCTTCTCCCCGAATAGTCATTTAGGTTTATGAATAAAGAGGAAAACAAGCCTGGGATACGAATCGAATCTTTCACGTAGTAACGATAAGATCTGATCTAGTTTGACGGTTATGATTTTTCGTGATGAGAGATTTAGGATAATGTTTTGCTGTTTGCATTCGATTGCGTTCTGTGTTTATGACCCATACTCCTCCCCCTTCTCTCCTTCTCCTTCGAAAACATATACTTTTCTGCATATTTATGATTCGTGGTTAAGAATAAAACATTGTTTTTTATCCCAAGAATCAAAATGAAAGCAATGATTGTAAATGCTTATTTATAATGTTATATACTCTTCCACGACACGGCTTTCTTTTTCCTTTCAGGACATGTATTGCATAATAATTTTGTTTGATGCGATAAAAACTAAGTGTCTAACTTATACCAAACAATAAAGTCAGTATTTATAATCGTATTTTTATAGTACCTGAACTTTCTATCCTTTTATGAAAATACAAATCATGCGTAACGCCAATTTTTTTTATTACAAATTAATTTTTTAAAGTTTCAAATTACTCACAACATTATGACTCTTAAATATAAAATGAATTAATGATACCGAAAAACTTTTTATATTTGTTGATTAATGTTAAATTTATTTAACTGTAAGATATCGCTTGAAAGCAAAAATAACAAAATTATAAATTAAGATTATAGTATTTGCTTTCAGGGCAACATTATCTAATTGACATTTTCAACAAGCTGACTACGGTGGAAAACAGCCAATCTTATTATTTATAAAAGAAAAAATAAATAAAAAAAAAAAAAAAGAAAATAAAAATAAAGCAAAAGCTAGAAAACGTGCAAGTCAAAGGAAAAAATCAATTTTCCCCAAACTCTGGTCCATAGTATTCCTCTCTCTCTCTCTCTCTCTGTCTCCCTTACCGTTTCCTTCTCTCATCGTCGTTCTCATCTCTCTACTCTCTCGTATTCTCGTCGCTACACTGCAGTTTTCGAGAGGAGAGGGACGGAGAGGAAAGGCAAGAGAGGGCAAAACTTTTCGGTTCCCGTTCGCGAGGACGACGACGACGACGACGTGCACGGTGACGGTCGTTGGCTTTCCCTCCTTTGCCTCCCTTCAGCTTCCGCTCGACCCCTCCTTTTCTATCTTCATCTCCGTCCTCGGTGTGTTCACTCGGAGAAAGGCTGAACTCAGCCCCCGAGGGGTTCTCGTGAGCTACCGTGAGCGGGGTGACGGCGGGGGAGTATAGTAGCGGTAGCCTGCGCTAGTTTTCCCGTAAAACGGGCGGCTTCTCTTCTCTCTCTCTCTCTCTCTATCTCTCTCTCTCTCTCTTGGAGTGTAGTAAGCCAGCGAGCTAGAGCGCGCGCGTCAATAACCGTCCATCAGATGTAATAGCTCCCCGAGACACATCGGTTGCATTTAAATGGCTGCTTAGCTGACTCTGTCTCGACGCCCGGCAACCCGACATGGATCTATGGGATTCCATCAAGCTCCGCACGCGGGATCCTTTATCGTCCTAACCGGCTTTCTCTCTCTCTCCCCTCTCTCTCTCTCTCTCCCTAGTTTTATTTTCTCTCTCTCTCTCTCTCTCGCTTGTCCTCTCTTGTTCTCTTTCCGTCTTCGTCTTTCATTTCTCCTTTACTCCAACCGATTGTAAAGGAGACCTTCTTACTTTCTCTCTCTTTTCTCTTTTCTTTCTCTCTATCTGTCTCTCGCTCTCTTTTGCTCTTTCTTCGCTTTTCTTTACTTACTTCGCGCAACATCTTACGAGAGTAAAAGCCAAAGTCGTTCGTCGGCGGCAAGTTGGCGAATCTGTATAGTTTTGGTCCTCTTTCTTACTCGGAGGATAGAAAAGAGGTTGACTTTGAAAGGAAGGAAAATAATTGAAGAGATTTAAGCTGCTTCTCTAAATTTGACAAATAAGATATGAGTTTGGGTGAGATTCAAAATTCACTTCGAAAGTTTTCCTTTTTCAGTAGCTTAAAAAATAATAAGTTTTTGTTTTATCTTGAAAAAATCAATTTTTTTTTTAACTATTTTTCTTTTTTTAAGCGCGTAATAATGTAAGATTATCAGGATTTATCATACATTGTAAATTTTCTAACTTGAAATAATCAATAAAAATATTTGACATTTTAAAAAAAAATTAAAAGAAAATCATTCAAAAAATTTAAATGCTAAATTTACATCAAGAATATACATATTTATGAAAAGACTTAAATAAAGTAGGTATTCACCAAAATACATCGCTCAAATTTTTTTTTCCTTCTCCAAGAATTGCTTTCGATTTATTTTCTTTCGTTTTCTTCTTCTTTTTTTTTTTTTTTAACTTTCTATTCTCTCGTCCTCTGTTCTTTAAAAATTTCAACGAGCGTCACGGTAAACAAGGTCCCGCGCGTGTCGTAGTCGTCCGCCGAGAAGGATCGAAGGACTTTTCGCGAGAACGAGAGTCACGAAGCAGCGAGTGCCGAGTTAGAGCAAAAGAGAAAGAGTGAAAAAGGGAGAGACGAAGGAGGGTGTAACAACTGGTGGTGTTCGGGATAAACCCGCTGACGGTGTGCTTTCTTGATTGGCTCCATCCGCAGACCTACGTGCTCGTCACAACAGCTCACTTCTGCGGAGCCGAGCGTTGTCTTTTCTATTCCCTCTCTCTCTCTCTCTCTCTCTCTCTCCACTTTCGAAATCGCTCTGTATTTCTATTTTCTTTATTTTAAGGATTTTCTTATTATTATATTTCTTTATCTTTATTTTATCTTGTATTTCTTTTTTTCGTCAGTATCGAGCATTCCGGAAATACGTAGTACTTGTCTGTTAAATTTCTGTATGAGAAATTTCGCTTTTTTTTTATCTTTATTGGCGTTTTTGTAGAAAATATTTATCTAAAATTTAAGACTGTAATGTCAGTAGTAATTACGGTACTAAAATATATTATAGAAATCTCATAATGGAAAAATTTTTTTTTTAATTTATTACAAGTATATCGTATTATATAATACATTTATATAAAAATATCCAAATGTTCATATACATTAGATTCGTGTAGGATCATAAAGAATCATATTCATCTTGATAATTATTGAAAACGAAAAGTTTTTCACTTAAAAGAACAAACAACTTACGTTGCAAACAAAGTTGTAAACAAAATTATGTTATAACTTATATTACAAACAGTAATATTAAATCGGAAAAATCTAAGCATCACATTATCAGCTAAGAGGTGTTCCTGCTGAAAAAAAAAAATTTAACGAATGAAAAAAAATGCAGTTAATAAAAAATACATAAGCAGATAAACGCAATCTAAATAAAAGAGAATTTAAACCACAAAAATATTCAAATGCGTGAATGACAAACCTTAGAATATCAAAAAATATTCAACAAGCGAAGGAAAAAAAAGAGAGAAAAAGAAAATACAAGAGAAATTGAAGGATGAGCGTTAAGTAATCGAGGGTTTGCGCGTAAAGTAAGGGATAAAAGAGAAAGAGAAAGAGAGGTAAAGAGAGTGGTAACCATGAAAGAGAGAGAAAGAAAGATAGCAATAGGATAGCAGCGTTACATATCCGAGGAGGAGGGCGAAAGGATCTGCATGGCGGCTCGGCCGCGTCGCAAATCACTTAAACTGCGCGCTTGCGAAGGAGGTGGGAGAGAGAGAGAGAGAAAGAGAAAGAGAGAGAACGAGCGAAGGTAGCGACGGTAGTGGCGGCTTGGACGCGCGCGGAGGAGAAAGGGTGGAGGGTGATTATAAGACCGCTCGGGGTTGCTGCTGGCTAGCGCGAGCTACTACCATCCGTTATGACTATAAATCTGAGATAACAATAACGCCCTCCACCTTCTCTCTCACTCTTAGACTCTCTCTCTCTCTCTCACCCTCTTTCTTCCCCTTTCCTCCCTTCTTCTCCTCTCTCTCTCTCTCTCTCTCTCTCTCTCTCTCTATCTCTTCGGGGTGTGCGTCTCCTCTCCTCTCTTATCCACGCTCTTTGTCCACGTAAGCATACACATGTGTATATGCCTGGTGTTATGTACGCGCAAACACATACTCCAAGTCCGCAGCGCTCGCTTCTTCTATCAGTCTCCGAGCCTGCTGACTTCTCTCTTGGATTTTCTCCGTGCTTTTCCTTCTCTATACTCGGCATTTTCACCTCCGTGATGCTGGATATGTTTCGAGCTCGTTATTATATACGGAGGAGAATTTCTGCTGATATTAATATTTTATGTAAACCGTGCCTATGTATATGACGACTAGGTACAAGGCATGACTGATCGAGCTGTTATCAGCATTCGTTTAACGATATCGAGTTAGCCATTGATTCAAGCTTTAGAGATACATGGCATTAAAAAATTTATTAATTAAAAAAATTATTTTATTATTTTTAATTGTTGCTGTTTTAAACACGTTTCATATTACATTTATTAGTATTATTTAATTCCAGATAGTTAACCTTTTGACGTATATTTACATTCATATTACTTCTATCATACGATATTATGTTTAATTAAATTTTAATTGAATGAGATGAATTTATATATTTTTATTGTTTGCATACCTTGATTTAACGTGAAATGTGAATTGTATTGATACACTGCATTACTGACGAATGTATTAATTGATATTATATTACTGATAATATAACAAAAAGATTTAAACAATGTAAATTTATTTTATATTAATTAGTAAAAGAAAAAAGACAAAACAATATTTACATTTTTAAATGTTTTTATTCAAGTAAATTAATTTGTAAAATTAAAATATAATTCGTATAACAATGACATTTTTTATCTATACCTATGAGAATTCTAAAAAATTAAAAAAAAAAAATAACTATCAACAAAATAAGAATTTATTAATGAAATCAAAATAATGTGATTAATATTCTTTTGGATATATAAAATTTATATTTTATAATAATGATAAAAGTCTCAACAAATATTTGAAAATTTGATAATTTTAATTTTATTTATTGTACTTTTATAATAATATCATTTAAAATATAACTTTCCACATTTTTATTATTTTACGTATAAAGTAAAATTTTAAACGTCATTTAGTCGTTAAAAAAATATATCGAAATGGAAGTTGGTTGCGCAGTATGCAAACGCTTTTGATAAAGCTTATTATCGAACAAATTGAATGCACAAATTATACCTATAAAACGGCAAAACATTAAAAAAAAAAAAAAAAAAAAAAAAAAAAAAAAGAGTAATACGATCAAAAGGTAAAATCACAAGCTGATTAAAAATTCATCAAACGGCCGGGGCGCAGTTGTCATTAACATTACCCGCACACCGGAGTCACTCGAAATTAAAACACTTGGCCATTCGCGCACACGCATACATACACGCGCACGTATGAGCGTAAACTTGGACACAAAGCCACGTTCGTACCGAATATTTACAGCAACCATAACGAATTTATTCGCGCTTTTCCCTCAATTTCCGCTTTTCCGAATTTGCTCTCTGTCTCTGTCTCTTCTTCTTCCACCCTCCCTCACTCTCTCTCTCTCTCTCTCTCTTACTCTCTTTCTATCTTTTTCGCTCTCGGCTGCTCGGAACTATACACAGTTAATGAAATAATCACGATTGCGCGCTCAACGGCGCTGTTCTTTACAAGTTGGCCTATTATAATCACGCACATATCACTGGCGTGCGCGCGCAAAGCGAGCGCGCGTTCACGGGTATCGCAAGTTTTCGATAGAAAGGACCATTGTATCGCGATAACGCGCGGGAGCGGGATTAGCGTTCGGCCTGCCAGCTCTTTTAATTGCCCTTAATGCCGTAAACAGAGAGGAAAGAGAACGAGAGAAGAAGAGAGAAAGAGAGGGAGTTGCGGGATAATGAAAAGTGCCTCGGCCGCGCATTATTATTCGCTACATTAAGTCGCCAAATGAAATTCACAATCGATAATCATCGTTCTGTTTCTCTTTCTATAACGTTTTCCTCCCTTTTTCGCATTTATCCGGGCACGCGCGATCGCTTGTGTCGAGTTCTCCACTCTCTCTCTCTCTCTCTCTCTCTCTCACTCTCTCTTGAGCTTTTTCTCGCTCTTTTCGTTTTATCTGCGCTCGCGCTCTCTTTCTATCTCTCTTCTTCTACTCGATTTTATCCCTCCTCATCTATCGAGACGCATTTTTTTTCATTATTACGGTATCGCGCATAAAATCGAATGTTCTTATATGGTTAAACGAAATGAATTTATTGGTTTCATTTGCTCGGTCTATCATAAACAATTAACGTTAAAAGAATATCTGAATTACTATTTATTTATAAAGAAATAATAATGGATCGTGATATTTTATTTATTTCGTTTCTATTTTTCGATTAGTTATACTTTTTAATTTTGAATAAGAAAAATTTTAATTATTTAAACAATATATTGAATTGTTATAAAAATTTTATGTCAATTATGCTTTATGATTCTCATTCTTAGATTTAAAAATCATCATCATCTAAATATCAATCGTGTCTGACAATTCTCGGCATTTTCTATTTAAATGTTAAACTACGTTTAACAAAATGTAGAATAATTATAAACACGTATTCTAATGTTTCTTCATAAATTAAAAATATAATTATATTAGGAAAATCATTATATTTTTAAAATATATTTATTCTTAATCTACAAATTGAATGTGAAATTACTAATAAGAATTAAATATGTATAAAATTATCAAAAATTTCAAAGATTTTTTTTTTTTTTGTTTAATTCTGCAACGTAAATAAATTTAATATTATTGATAAAAAAAATTCGAAAATTCAAAACCGCTAAATCGATAAAAATTAACCATTTGTAGAATAAAAAAAAAAACAAAAAAAAAAAACAAAAAAAAAGCATAAATAAAGCCAATTTCCTTATCAATGATCAGTACTTAACCAGCTTAAGTTAATTTACGGCTACGGTATTCATCCTTACTCGTCAGCCGCCATTATCTTTACGTCCAATTCTGGTAGAATAACGCTCAGCCATGGGTAAAGAGCAATAATAACGCAGCGACGTGCATATAATAATAAATACGCGAGCGCGAGAGAGCCGGTTTATCGTAATAATGAGTTCACTGATTCGCGGATGCGCGCCGCGAGCGCAAAGTGCCAGAGCTTTCCGATATTTCGGACGCGATTTCGCTTGGTCGAGTGCATCGGGCTACGTGTAGGTGTGTCCGCGTGTGTGTCGATGCTCGCGCGCCTATACGACTCCCGACGCGGTAAAATTGAGCTCGTAAACGAGTGAATGAGAAAGAGGAGAGGACGGGGAGAGGGGGGAGGGAGAGGGAGAGGGAAGGGATATTTTGGCGGTACGCGCAATATTTTTTCATCGTCCATTCTTCTGTTTTAGTCTGACGCTGCTGTGTGTATTGCCGAGTATATTTGCGCATGTGCGCTTTGCTCTCCCTTTTATTATTGCATCGAGCACCGATGATGATAATAATGAAGCCACGAGCAGCCAAATTCGTTAATGCATTTGAAACTTCGGGGAAAATGCGCGCGTATTCGAGTTTTCAATTATAGTTTTCGAATAAGTCGTTACATGTAAAATTATTTTGCGTTTGGACAAAACGCACGCACGCTGTTCGGTTTTCGGCGCATATTTATTTATACCATTGGCTGTATTCTACCGAAGCGTTTGACGTTTCTCTTTTTGCAGATTAATTGCTTGATTTAATGTTTGTTTGTGCCTACGTCATATGATTATATGAATTAACGATTAAAACTAATTTTACCGAATATTATATTTAATTTACACAAATAATGTAATTTAATTCGCATTCATACAAATATTAATAACTTAAAATATAAATTATATAAACCGTGTAAAATTTGAAAAAAAAGGAGACTGCCAATTTCACAATCGCTCGTGATTAATAATTTTTATGCTTAGATTAATTTAATATAATAATTAATCATTTAAAATTTTTTTCAAATAATTGAACTATAAAATTAATTTGCAACATGTATTGATGATAAATTCGAAAATTATGTAAATTAAAAATTTTATTAAGCATAATAAATACATTCTTAAAGGAAATTTAAATGAAATCCTTATAATAAAATCATGTATAATTTACAAAGATCTATAAAATATGTAGCAAAAATATTCTTAAATTTCATTTATTTAAAATATTATCGCGATCACAATTACGTACAGTGCCACTTCAATTAAATTTTAACAAAATATGAAAAATAATCTAAAATTTCATGCTATTTTCAATAAAAATAAATATTTACCATGTATAAAACATTTTTGTACAAAAAAATAATTGTTAACCTTTGCATACAGAACAAATTTCATTTCTACAACATCCACTTTGTACACTGTCCACATGGAACCCAATCAAAATACCTATTTAATGAATAATTACACTATTAGTTAGATTTAACAATTTTTTAAGCAAAAATAATTACAAACTGCAGAAGCTAGATTTTGATCAAGACAAAGAAATTAAATTAAAAAATATTTTTAGTCGATTTTTAAGGCCTACATTATCGCAATTTGATATGATAAGCGCAGCAGCGGTGCGCGAGTTTCCTTGCAAGGTTAAAAAGCCGGAATATATATACAAGCGAGCGCATGGATGCGGAAAACGACGAGGACGGTAACAGCAGCAGCAGCGGCAGTAGCAGAGGCAAGCAACGCGTGTCCGTCCAACTGTCGGAGGAGGAGAGGGTAGGTTTAGCGTCCGGCAATAAGGGAAATCTAGGAATGAAAAGGCGTTTCCGTACATCTGCCGCGCTTAGCGTCGTCCATCACCGGCCTTTAACCGTGCCGACTAATACACGTATAATTACTCCTTTCTAAGATTTATTTTAATTAGCCTCTACGTCTTCCCTCGCGCGCCCGCGCGAGAGAGAGAGAGAGAGAGAGCTAGCGCACTAACGACCGCCGCTCTCTGATTTAGCGCAAACCGTTTCAAAACCCTTTGGGGGCCTTGGAGAGCCACCGACGCCCGCCGCGGCCGTTTACACACCCACTTTTCTTTCTTTCTATCCCCCTCCCTCTCTCTCTCTCTCTCTCTCTCTCTTTCTCGCTCTGCTAACAACCTTTTGTCGCAACCTTTGCGCTTTCCGTTAATCCGTTCTTCTTATTGCGCTGAGCGAAACAACTTTTTTCTTTCTTTCTCTTTGTATCTCTCACTTTTTGGAAGCTATACTCTTGTTTAGAAATAAACTTTTATATATTTTTGGCTAATTCTTTTTGTTTAAGTTTAATTAGCCGATAGCTTAACTTTTCAAGTAAAGAGTGAAAAGAAAATTTATGAAGATTAACTGTAAAAAGTTTAATCTTTTTTATCACCTAAATTTGTTGATAATCGTTAATTTGTATTCAATAGTGTCACACGAATGAGTTAATTTTTTAGGCTTACTTACTTTATGCCTTTTTCATCATAAATTATTTTGATTTTGATAAAGAAATTTATATAATTTTAAAAAGTTTGTAAGTTTAAAAAAAAATAAAACGGATGATTTATTTACTCGGTGCGTGAAATTAAATATCGCTATTTTTTCCATTAATACATATCTCAAAAACATATCGAATCGATTTTCTTTATTAAATAAAAAAAAAAAAAAAAATTAAAAAAAAAAAAATAAACGTTCCAAAATATAAAACAATTTACAAATGAGCGATACGGAAAAAGCAGATTTTTATCCACGTTATCTAAATCTCAATACAATAATTCGTTACGATATTTAATTTTTAAATTGAAAAAAGTATCTAATTTTTCATGTTCTTTTTCTCGTATTTTTTTTTTTTTTTTTAATGTAAATATTCCGGGTTAAAATAACCGGAAAACTTATTGTTTTACAGCGCACTATCGCCGTGAACGATCGTCATTAACAAATAAATGAAGCGCTTCCGGTATTTTGATATCTACATCGGACCACAGTTAGTTCGCTCGCTCCGATCCCCCGCCCGCCCATCCCGCGTGCCTTCGTTACACCGCAAGAGAAATGTCCCGATAATTTTGCTACCCTCCGTTCCCTCCCTTTAACCGCCCCTTCCACCGGCTCCGCACTGCGACGTGTAATTATTTGCGTTATCGTCCCAAGACGTATGATAATCAGATATCGAATTCGAACTCGTTGCATGCGAATATGACTATGACCCTTGTATATTATTTCAACTCGGTTGTACGCAAGTTCTGCTGTCTCTTTCTCTCTCTCTCTCTCTCTTTCTCTTTTTCTCTCACACCATTGTAACGCCATTATCTTTTGAAATTCATCTATATTTTATTTAATTTCGAATAATCTATTACGTACGCGCGAAACAACTTAACTTAACCGAAGAAGAAATATGCGAATCGAAATCAAATTTGTTATTTAGCATTATACGATTATGTAGGCGTACATTATTAAACGTCGATAAATTTTACTCGTTAAAAGTATTAAAATGATATTCCAATTTTAATTAGGCTTTACTGAAAATTTTAAATTAATTCAGCATTAGAGTAGTTCATTTTTAATGCGTTAAATGCGAGAGAAACTGAAATGCTTTATTTGTAATGAAAAAAATTAAAAAAATAAAAACATTTGATAAATCTTTTTACGAAATTTAAATTTTAAAATTTTCATTTCAGATATTATATTATTGATGTAAATCTATAACAAATTTGAATGGACTATACGTTTTATAATACAGATATGATACAAATATTATAAATATTTTTAAAGCACAATAATATAATATATGCAAATTGTAAATCTATAAATTTCGGATCGTTTGAATATTTGAATTTGCATTATAAGACACTGCGTCAAAGTTATACGGTTATATTTTACGGTAAATATTATCAAAAGCTATGCATTAAATTTTATTTTAACAGATTGATGATCGGTAGTCGATTAATTCGTATTTTTCATGACCCATCGCATTAGGGTCGTTCCATTGAAAATTTCGATACAAAATCATACGGAATTTTGTTCTGATTATAAACGCCGTTGGATTTAATGAACGAAAAACATAAACGTATCCGTCCAAAATGGCCCGTGAAGGAATTATCGCGATTTGTTGCATAAAAAGCAGCATTAATTCTAGTATTTAAAATTCGTGATTATTATCCTCGAATAATGACACGTAGTAAGCGTTACATTAATGGCTGTAAAAACGGCAACGGTAGAAATTGCGTTATATTTTTGTTCATCACTTACGAAATATTATTTACATTGACTTAAATACGCTCGTTTTAATTAAAATTATACAAATAATATTACGAATTTAAGTATTCGAATAAGTACTTTATGCATTTCATTATTTTAGTTGGTTTGAGCAGCCAATAATATTAAAATTTTCAATAAATGATAAACATCTATTGTTTATAATTTTTGAATAATTCATTATTAACATTCTTTTTAGTGAAAAAAAAAAAAAAAGAAAAGTTATTAACTATTGAAATCGTACATAAAATTAATAAGCATTGTGTACAAAAATTTATTAATCACATGTCAAACTTAAACATATTATGTAAATTAAAATAATCATTTTTTTTTTTTTTTTTTTTTTTTTTTTTGGATAATTTTGATATTAAAACGAGAAAAGATATAGATAAAGATACTTTATCACTATAAAAATATGTATTTTAAAAACTTATTGATTAAAAAAAAAAGAAATTTATTAATTGCTTTATTTAAAAATCTAGGAATAAATTTTTTTTAAATAAATTTATTATTCTCAAAATTAAAAAATCGATTCGTTTCAATAGTGAGCAATCGCAATAATGAATTGTCAAAATAAAGCCTAAATCAAACACGTTCTTTTTTTTTTTCTTTTTTTTTTTTCGAGCAACCCTCGTGAAAACTAGCCATGACATCACCAACGAGTGCCATTTTAATCACGCCGATATTTCTACTTCGATATCCAAACCGTACATCATCGTCCCATCCTCTCGCGCAAAACAAAGAAGTTCGGACTCGCATCTCCCTTTCTCTCGTCTCACTCTTTCGTCGAAAGGAATACAAGGATCGTAGAAGCGCGCTTAAGCGCGACAATGGGGAGAAATAGCGAAGCGCGGGGGCGCGGATGTGCGTAATGCGCGAGAGTATAGGCTCGCTCGTTCGCGTGCGCACATGTATGTGTGTGTGTGTGTGTGTAAATATATGTTCGCGTACGGATACACGCGAGTGTTTCTCGCGGCGGACAAAGAGAAGGCCCGTCACCCCAATGATGGACGCTTTCACGAACGACCCTTCGGAGCCTCGTACATCACTTTTATTACGCGGTCTCCTCATTTTCATATTTCATATTTACATTTCTGGACCGACCGTAAATCAGCGAATTTATGGGTAATTAGGCCTTTGTCTGGACCCATGGGGGTCCAAAAGAGAAAGAGCGACAGACATAGAGTACGAGAGAGGGAGAGAGAGAGAGAGAGAGAAAGTTTTCTACCCCCCTTTGGCGCTTATCGAACCTTTTACCATTTTCTCGTTACGTGTACATCAGTTCTCCATCCCTCATTCTCTCTCTCTCTCTCTATGTCTCTTTCTTTCTTTCTCTCTCTGTCTCTTGTTAATGCTTACATGTCGTCGTGGTCATCTCTTTCTCTCTGACTTCAGCCCCTTTTTTTCGAAACCCTAGAGTGTCGTAGTACCTCGACAGGAAGCTAATATTTTCGCATTATTTTTTTTCCTTTCTATCTCGTCAATTGTTGGATAACTTTTCGACAGAACCCATAATCGCATCTCGTCCAATCTAAAATTCTGAAAAGCATTGGCGTTGATTAAATTTGTTCATCCTAATGCCGAGGGATTACGTTGAAGTTGGTAATCTTAACTTTCAAAAGTCTGTCAAATCTTTGGTTAACAAATATCTCTTTGACGAAAAATTTGTTATTTTTAACGTTATTTTTTCTTCGTTTATTTTTTTAGATCGATGTTTTATATTTAATACTATTAATATTATTTATTAAATTAATTTTTTCAATGCTTGAAATATAATATATTTATAAACATAATGAGATTTCTTACGTTATTTTCTTTCACAAACATTATCAAGAAAAAATTTCTCACTTTATTTTATGATATAATTAATAAAGCATTTTTCGATCAATAAAACAATAAATGAGCCCATAATTATGAAAGTGGTCTAAGTCAAGATTTAAAAAAAGATGAATTTATCAGTTATTTCACACCACATTATTTTAAGCTAAATTTATTCAATGTAATTTTTATGATATCGTCAAAAATGAACCTTCAAAATTAAAATGTCGCATAATGTAAAAATATTTTTTAATTTATTCGAATGCAATTCATCAAATATCTCGAAACAAGAAATATATGACTTAGACCACTTTTATAATTATGGGCACAAATAAGAGCCTATTAAAGCAAATAGATTTTCAAATAAAATTCAAAGAAAATCTAATCAAACAAGAATTCAAGATTATCTCATTCGATGGAGGACAGGTTCACTGCACCAATATTCATCAACACCGAGCTCAACTTGCAGCGACGGGAGTGCTATCCTTTGAATAATGAAATGTGCTTAGAGAAGTAGAGAGAGATAGACAGAGAGACGGATTAAGCGACGGTCTATTTTACAAGACGAAACGTGTGGCATTCACTATTTACGTCAATCGCAAAAGTGAGACAAAGAGTGAGAGAGAAAGAGAGAGAGAGAGAAAAGCATCCAGAGCATCTTGACGGTGAAGACTCTATAACGAGAAGGAAGTTGGCCGTTTAGAGAGGTAGGTCACCGCAGTGCGTCATTAACACGTGCTCACGGCGAAGGAGCTTGCAAAGAGGCCGAGCACGTGTTAACACCGGGACGCATCGGTGGGTTTGCACCTGTGTGCGTCATTAAAACGCTTGCCGCCCTTAAATATTGAAACTCAGGACGGTAGACTTTTACGAGGCTGTATAGTGCACCCTGCTTATGCGTTAAGTGTGATCGTCTTGATAATTTACATTATTTCTTTGTATGTATATGCCCTTATGTTTTCTTAAAAAAAGCAGAAATTCTTTTTTTAATCTTTAGTACTATTTACTTTATTATTAACTTACCTATTACTTAATATTTTATTTATATTATCATGCACAACTTATGTATGCGTGCGTCGTACGTAAATATCAATATTTTTTTTTATTTAATATTAGTAAAATTTAAAAAATTGAATATGAGTTTAAGGAAATTTGTAAAATATATTTTGTTGTTTTGTAAAAATAAAAAAAATTTTTAAAAATTAAAAAAAAAAAAAAAACACTATGGAGTATTTGTAATTTAATATATGTACAGAATATATCTTACAAATCTGTGCTAATTGTAAGATATAAATGATACGATCTTAAAACGGTTGTGCTGTTAAATAGATGTACGAAGGTTTAATCAACTCATACATTGCTACAATTAATGGCCGCTAATTAAAGGGCTTAAAGAGGATCTTATAAGCTGATTTGCTTGCGTCATTGCGCCCAACAGACGCTGCGAAATCTTTAAGCTTTGATAAAATAGTAAATTTTGTGGCAAAATGAATACGTATTTAATAAGTATTTATAAACAATAGCTTTATTTATTGATAAATAAATTTTTCATTATATAATTATTTAAGATTATATAAAATCGTAAAAAACATCATAAATTAAATAACATAAAAATGCTACAAAAATCATTGATTTTCCTTAGAATTTTATCAAAAAATTAATTAAAAACATATATTTTATTTAATTCATTTATTTCATGTATACTAGATCAATACATAAAGCAATCGTGTAATAGATGAATTGCAATATTTCCGAACGTTCTAAACAATCCAAATTGACAAATCATCGTTATCCATCGAAGCGACAAAAGAACACGTGAAAAACGTACATGAAAACAGAAAACAACGACTCGTAGCAAGCGTAAGTTGATATATATATATATATATATATATATAGACACGAAACTAGAAAGAGAGGGATGAAAAAGTGAAAATGGAAAAGAGAGAACGGGAGAAAGAGAAAGAGAGAGAGAGAGAGAGAGAGAGAGAGAGAGGAAAAGAGTGAAAAGTCAAAAAGAAATATGGAAAATAAAGAAAGTTCAGAGAGAGAGAGAGAGAGAGAGAAAGAACGCACATCGCTCGCGCGTCATTACTCGGCTCACGCGCTTACGAGAGAAAGAGAGAGAGTATCGGGCGTAGAGTATTGATACCGATATTTATGCTCGCAGGCCAGTTAATCACGTCAGCCGCGTTTGATTTGTCGTTGGCTTTTATGGAGGAGAATTAAAACGTTCATTTCGCCGCAGCAGACACTCGAGCCCCGCGCTTCTGCCGCGTTACGCCGTGAGTTATTCCGTCGTGCTCTCGTACAGCTCGCGCGAAACGACGAAACGAGAGAGAGATAGAGAGAGAGAGAGAGAGAGAGAAAGAGAGAGAGAAAAAAACACACGTGATGAGTGCACGTGTGCGAGGCGGACGGACGGATGGGCGAGCGGTGCTCACGGAGCCATAAGTGAGTGTCGGACGAGGACAGGATAATGACCTTTTTTGGAAGATTGCTTTGTCACGCTGAAAACTCGCGGACGTTTTATACGCGTCGTGTTTCGTTAACAGGGTATACATTATGCTGCGCTTTTTTCTTTTTTCGTGTGCTTGTCATTCTTTTTTTTTTCTTTTTTCATTACGAGTATTTTCGTTTCATTGTTGTTTCTTTGTCTGTTGAGAACAATAATTTTTAGTGCGTTTATTTCTTGAGATTATTAGGTTAATATCGTTGAGTTTTTAAAATGAAAAGTCTCGTTTAAAAGGTGTCATCAAATAAAAGTATTTCATGAATGGAAAGTTTATTAATGCTATTGTCATAGGAGAAATTGAATAATAATTTCACGCAGAGCTATTATTTCAAATGAATGAATCTAATCTATATACTACACTAATTTACTAATATTATATTGGTCAATATTAATGTATTATTTTGAAAATAATGAAGACAGTATAGTCAGGTGCAAAACGTGTTTATGTTTATATAAATGCTGCATAAGATATGGCAAATAATTTATTCGAAACAATAGCCGACTGACTAATCACAAGTTATTTGAAATCTTGCATAACGCCGTTATATTTAATAATGTACTAATTGATTGTATATAATACATAAATTATTTATTTGAAAGTTTTTTTTTTTTTTTGACGTTACCATATAATATTAGAACAATGAGTATATGAATTCAACAGTGAATAGTAATCAATTTTATGAAGCAGATCAAAAATAAATCATAGATTAAAAAAAGTATATATTGAAAAAAAAAAAAAAAAAAAAATGTAAAATACAAGCATACAATAGACTGAAACGTCAATCCAAAGTTTAAACAAACGCGCGCAGAGATTCACAATGAGAAATGTCACAAATCTTTATTTCCTCGAGCGGTTGCGTGTATACTTGGTGCGGTCGCAACTTCTATTTTACTTCCCGGCTTTCGTTTGTTTTAAGCTTTTTTTTTTTTTGCAAAGCCACGGGAGCAACTGTACGCCGGGACATAAAGTCGACTGAAACACACAGAGGAGCAGAGCGCCGACAGAGTCCCAAGTGGGCTGACAGACGTCCGTCAAGTCGACGACTCGACTCGCCTGGAGAATGAAAGCCCGGGGACAAGAAAAAGGTTCGAGAAAGGAAGTTTGACAGTCGGTGAAAAAGAGAGAAAACGAAAGAGAAAGAGAGTGGGAGAGAAAGAAAAAGAAAGAGAGAGAGAGAGAGAGAGAGAGAGAATGAAAGAACGAAAAATCGAAGCCGAAGGGAAGAAGAAATTGGAGAGAAGGGCTGACGAGGTCTCGCCACGCTCTTCTATTTTTTTTTTCGTCCCACTCATCTTCTCATCTCATGGGAACAACTTTGCTTCTTCTCTTTCAGTGGTCGACGGTGAGATGTGTCGCGGCTTACGATTTGAAAACTTCTACAGAACTCGTAGTTTTCAGTGACCATAATTTTCAATATTTTTCAACATTTCGCCTTTTTTCCGTGTACTTGTTTGTTTTTTTTTTTTATTTTTAAATAAATCTTATTTTTAATCTCATACATCTATTGAGTAGTTGATAGAAATATCTTTATATCTTTAAAACTGATAAACTAACATGTAAATAGCGTACTAAATGCGTTATCAAATATCTTTATTATACTTATAACACTTATTGAAAATTGAAATTATAACTCTATTCAAATAGTTTATTAAAATCAAAGTTCTAAAAATATGTATTATATTGTATTGTATCTTAAACAACTTGGGTATTGATTTTAATTTTTTTATTACATAATTAATCTTCTTTATAATAACATTTAGTTATATGCCAATTAATATTAACTTTATTGCTGTTATTACTATTATTTAATTTACTATTATGTTTCTTACAAGTAAAATTGAGCAATTTTTAACATCATGAATACTGAGATTCTTTTCTTATTGTTTTTTAGCTTTTCTTTATTAAGCTTAAATAATTACGAGTTTGATAAGAATTAAGTGCGTAATGTATTAGTATTTTTTTTATAACAACGTGTGATGACAAAAACGTTAATATTTTAGTACATACTTTCTCTATGAACTATTTAAAACTTTTGAATATTTTTATCATTGATATAAAATACTATTTTTTTATTGACATATTTTATATGATCCTTACATATTTATTTCACTTATTTTGAACAACATATCAGATAATTGCAATCATCTAAAAGCTAATAATTTTTGTATCAATAAATACATCATTTAGCTCTTATTATCTAAAATAAAACTAGAAGTTAAATTCAAAAGATTACATAACTTTTTCAAGTAACCCTTCAAAATTTTTCATACACACGATATTGACAATCATACACAGATACGAAGAAGAGGAATCACAAAAAGCAAAGAAGATGGAGACGAAGAAGGTCGGCTCTTGGAAAATTCGCCAAAGCAAAAGAAGAGAAGTCGCGCATGGCGAGCTTCTATCACGCCACGCTCGCGGGCCGAACGGGCGGACAGTTTCGAGGCGATTTGTCTTTCATTTCGGGCTAATTTATTGCAAAGCTCGCTGGCAACTCTATCCACCTATTCTCGAGTCCGCGCTTCCATTTCACTCTCTCTCTCTCTCTCTCTCTGTTTTTCTTTCTCTCTCTTACTCGAGCCACGCCCCGGCCAACTAATGTCCCACATAAAACTTGGTATCAGCGATCCTCAAACGGGGATTTACAATCCCTTCAAGCACGAGAGCATGCGGCGTCCTCCCGTAAATCCTCCCGAGGGCCAGCGGCAGCGGTGCCGACGACGACGACGACGACGACGACGACGACGTCGACGTCGATATATAACTCTAGCGCGGATACTTCTGTGTCCCTAATGGATACAGAGGCCGAGGACGTATCAGTCGGCATGAGTCCAATCCGCGCGATTCGCTGTTTCCAAGAAATCAGACTCGAATTTGCGATGATGTGCAAAAAGCTGACCTGATATTTAACGTAGATTATGGCCGTTATGATTCTTCGTTCAAGTACGCAGGAAGTACTTGATTTGGCTTATTTTTATATTAGCAGTAAATTTATGAAAGAGTTATATTAAAATTAACAACAGTAATTTCTGGCCTTTTATTGTTATAAATAAACTAAATATATATAATTATTTCAAACGTGGATAAATCAGTATACTGGATACCAATAAACTAATTTGGTAACTCAATGCGCAATATGCATTTTAACATAAAGATAGATTATTCGTACTATTAACCAAGTAATATCGTCAATAGTTTAAGTTTACAGTGGTACTAAAAATTTTGAAGTAAAATGAAAATTTTACAAAAAATAACGATTTCACAACAAGGTTATAAAAATAAAAGGACGACAAGGTACGTGGAAATGGCGTGGTTTAGACTTGTAGTCTGTATTTTTAATGCTTGGAAAACGTCATGAATATGGAGAAATAGAGAAAGAACAGAGAGAGAGACAGAGTGAATGAGAAAGAGAGAGGAAGGAAAGGGCGGAGAAGCTTTCTAATGCCGGCTGTTTCGCGAATGTCCTTAAATATATATATATATATATAGCCAATGAGCCTTGAGGCTTCTTGTCGCGGGGCTTGTGGGCACTAAGTCCTCGTTATGATTCAACGCCTTAAGCCGGTCTCTTGCGTCGCGTTTCGCTCTCTTTCTTCTCTCTCCCTCTCTCTCTCTCTCTCTCTCTCTCTATCTATCTCTCCCTCTTTTCCCTTTCCCCCGTCTCTTATTCTCTGTTTCCTACTCGCAGCGCGTTCCTAGCGCTAATTCCGCGTGCGAGTTCCACGTGCGAGCGTCGCCACCGCGACGCAATACCACCGTCGTCCTCGTCCTCGTCTATTTCCTAAGCACGATTTTCTCCCCCGACGCATATTATACGCGCACATACACTCATTGCTCGCGGGAAGTCTTTGCTCTTATTCTCTTCTCGCTCTCCCTCCCCCTCCCCCCTTGTTACGCTGAGTGACTCGCGCGTCGAGAAAATCTGTGCAATAATTTCTCGTATAAGACTTGGGATTTTTTGAGTCTTGTGATGCCAATTATCTTATATTGTTAATTATACTTATGTAAGCAGTAGATTTATTTAAAAATATTAATGGCTATAACAAATAGTACCGTTACAGTTTTACTTTTCCTTTATTTTTTATTTTCAAAAGAAAAAAAATAATTGAAATAATACTTAAACACATCGTGCAAATACTATAAAAATCAATTTAATATTGTTATGAAAAAAGTAAAAAAAATAGTATAATAAGGATAAAACTTGATTAAAGAAAGATACCAAATATTTCTAGTTAAAGATAATATCATCAATGAACAATGTCTCAGAAAAATTTGTACGTTCTTAAGAGTCGTTGTTTCAAATTATATATCTAATTGAATAAATATTTTAAATGGTAAAAAGAGATAATAACTAATTGTTATGAATTAAAAGAATTATAATTAAGAGTTGAAATAATTATACAAAAAATTTATATTAATAGATTTGAATCTATTCAAATTATACATTTTTTTCTTTATTGAGTCATATTTACAAATCTTTATAAAGAATCATAAATATATATCTTTCGAAAAATTTTATAAAATATACTGATCGGGATTAATAATAATAAAAAATATTATTATCATAATATGTCAAAATTACAATCGATAAAAATAACTACATATAGAGTTGAAACAACACTATATAAGTATAGAATTTTGTCGATTTATCTGAATTATAAAAGTATATTAAGCCTTTGTATAACGGTATCCAAGAATATTCAAACCACTAAACGCTTCCGTAACGACCCCACTTTCTTTTTATGTAAGCCAACCTTTTTTCTAAAAGGTAAACGCGCATAATTGCTGGTGATTTCGAAGATTCGATTGGTAGACAATTACACAGCGATCGCGTGCACAAGAAAATTCGCGGAAGATTAGATCGCATCGATCGAAATTATCTTTCAAAGTAAAAGTTAAAAGAAAGGAAATCGCATGATAAAGAGAAAGAGAGAGAATGAAAGAGAGAGAGAGAGAGAGAGAGAGAGAGAGAGAGAGAGAGAGAGAGAGAGAGAGAGAGGCAAGACGGGTACCTTAAAAAGCTGCGTAAAAGAGAGAGAAAAGGCGCGCGCAATCTCGCACTTAAGGCTGCGACTATGCGTCGCGTAACAACCTTCACCTCTCGCTCCCCGTCGCTGTGTTCTTTGTTAAGTTTACCCACCTCTTCTCATTCTCTCTTACGTGCGCATGTATACATACGAGTACATCGCGTCTGCCACGAGAGCGTCGTCTTTTCCGTTTTTAGCCAGTCGCCTTCGTCGTCGTCCTCGTCGTCCCATATGGATTTTAATACTTGCACACGCTAGCGGTAGCAACGGGATAATTGCCGCGACGCCGTTAACGTTCCATTAAGAGGCATCTTATTGGCCTTAAGGCGTTATTGCGAGCGGTGTCTTCTAATTGTGCGAATTGCATTTTCTACATTATTAAACTATATATGCAGGGATGATCTTCTCATTTTCTTGTAGCACATCTTTTTTTTTTCTTTTACCTTCTTCGTTGGCAATATACTCGTATACCTTCTGCGACGATTTTGTCGTGTTAGATTATGTTATTTTTTAGCACTTTGAGCATATGATAATTAACATTATTTATATAAGAATTGTTAATAAATAATACCATACACTATAGCGTATCGAAAACATTTTTAATTTCATTTTAAGAAATTTACGATTTTATTTATTTTAAAAATTTTATTACATATTTTTTAAACAAAAATGAAGATTTTTTGTAACAACTTATTGTTCTGAAAACTATGTTTTCCTATAACTTATGTTATATTACGTTTACTCATTGACTTATATAAATAGTCTTGTATACTCTTTATATTTTACATCGCATTATTGTAAAATGTAAGAATTGCATAGATAAAGTATTTTCCTTTTCCAGTCTTATCATGGCTTTCGATCTGTTACTTAGTATAAACTTTATTTTACGAATAAATTTTTATTTTAAAACATTAGTACATTTCTTAATTTTAGTGCGGTTGTCCAAGCATAACTTATTTTTATATTCGAATTACAAAATGTAATAAGTATATAAGAAATATAAAACTTTCTATCGTATTTAATCGTAAAATTAAATTTCAATAATCATGCAAATCGTAAAGTGCATGCGTATTCGTACGGTACGCAGTTGCAACCCAAATAATCGTAGCGAATCCTCACAATCATTAAATCCAAAAGACTCCTGCGGTGCAGCAAAATCGAATCCATTATCGGGCTGATAACAGAAATGCCCATCGTCAGAGTCCTCAGAGTTCCAATCTATTAACGACCTGGCGAGCGGCTCTAAAAATCACTTTGAAATATCGCTTTGCAACTGGGAGACTGCTTATATCCACCGTTCGTACATACATACACACGTACACGCAAACGCATTTACAAGCTAACAGAGAGAAAGAGAGAAGGACGGCATGCACACACACACAAGCGCGCGCGCGAGCACCGAATCCGCCGAATGGCTAACGAAGCGCGCTCTCGCACCAACCGACGCTCGTAACAATTATTAACCTGATTGTAATTGCACCTGATCATATACGCGGAATGGGCGCGAGATGGCTGAGCATTTGCAACGCCTCCCCTCTCCTCCCTAACCCTTTCCGTAGCGTTATACACGTACGCGTGGGAAAAGTGAGAACGCCACCCTTCCTCTCTCTCTTTCTCTTTCGCCCTTCCGGTACAAGCGATTTAATCCCCGCTGCGGATTCGAGTCTTGGGATTTGCAAATCGGAACAGCTGCTGACATCATCGTTCAGGATACGCTGTGTATGCAGATGTCTATATATATATATATATACGCACACACATATGTATATGGATGTGTACGCGTGTGTTAGAAACGGATAAGAGCTTTGTCGAATAAACGAAAAAAAAATAAGTCGGAAGCTATGCTAAATCGAATGAATTTTCTTTTAAAGTCTTTGCCGTGTTACGCATCTTAATTAAATATTACTTTTCTTCTCCCTCATGTTTGTAAATATTTCGAATCTGGCCATTCAAATTTTTCGTATTTAAAATTATAAATACTCATGTATGGTATATAAATATAATATTGAAAAACCTTTAAATTTTTGCTGCGATAAACAATTGATCTCTTAATAATAATTCTAAATCATTGAAAATTGCTTATTATCATTATACAACTGAAACACATCTTGTATAAATTTACCAATAATAAAAGATAAACAATAATCGGCAATAATCGTGCGATTGCTTTATATTTACAAACACCGCGAAACGCGCAATGCGCGCGCGAATCATCAAAGGCAATCCCTGCTTAAATCTATATGTACAGAAAGAGAGAGAGAAAGAGAGAGAGAGAGAGAGAAAGAGAGAGAGAAACGACATAATCAGGTTCGCGCACACGCACTTCGTTCTCTCCTCCTACCTCTCTGCCGCTGATATTTAGGACAGGCCGAGGGGCGCAATAGATATTCGCCCTCTTTATATTAAATGCGGGCGCGAATTTCTCCACCCACTGTACGATATATATACTCTCTTTCTCTCTCTTTCTCTTTTACATTACGTGGTCGCATCGTTTTAAGCAGACGCGCGCGTGTGTGTATGTGTATCCGCGTATAAGCGGTTAATTGCATTGCCAATAACAGATAATGCAACAATCAATGATTTAAGGGGCATTCGTTCGTTTGTTTGTTCATTCGTTCGTTCGTACAGTTCTAGTTTCGCGACCGCGAAGGTTTTGTTTAGAGTTTAAGCGCGCGCGTGATGAAATGATTTTCAAAAGGGGCGTGAGTTGAGATGATTGAACGCAGTGAATGTGGTCAGTTTATGGTCAGACGTTAAAACGGTCTTTGAAAAATTTTTAAAATATATAAATTTTTAGGCTGAAGATTTATTTGTATTTTTGAACGATTGTCTTTTTTACATTCTGGAAAATTTTTTCTTTCTTCAAGTAACATCGCGTGCAATGTTTGCCGAATGTAAACATAAAATTAAAAACTATTAATACAAACCTTAAACAACACAAGAGAAATTTTGTACAAGGAAAAGGTCGGCTAGTGAAAATAGCGTTCGAACCATACGCGCCCAATGACGTAATTCGCAACCGGAAACCCTTTAATTTAAACAGTCCCAGCAGGCTCGCGGCAGATTATCCTAACAATAATTAGCCCCTCCATTCTCTCTCTCTCTCTCTCTCTCTCTCTTTCGCTTTTGCTTTTCTAAACTACGCGATTTAACTATAGTATGGATTCGCAGCTGCGAATCGTAGAATACCGGGCACGCACTCGATTCTATATACGATTTCCAGGGCACATTCGCGCCACTCGTTCCCTTTTACACGATTTATGTCTTTCCCCGGCGATTTTGTAAGCCGTAAGCGCGAATATGCACGATTCGCGGCAATGTTTAGATTATAAATACCGGAATAATTAGAAACGATTTTCTTAATAACGTTTTAACGCGGGAATATATGAGTTTTGCTTGTTTAAAGTTATAATTGTACCGATTTATTAATAAATATGTTAAATTTTTTTTTTTTTTTAAATCGAATGAAATTTCCGGATTCAAGAAAAACTGCAATAAAAGCCTATATACAAATGAATTATCTTTCCATGCCAGGGAGAGGGCAACAAAAAAAAAAAAAAAAAAAAAAAACGGTCAAAAAGAAATCTGAAGGACGTTAGTTCGTGCGTAATACGTGGCTCTCGTATTTCGTCGGCGTCGGACGTTCTCGTCGCGCAATTTTTCCGTTCTCCTTCACCCGCGTCTCCCTCTGCGAAGTGGAAAGCCAGTCACCACTAGTCATCTCCCTTTCATCCACTTCTTCTTCTTCTCCGTCAGCTTTCTCTTTCTCTCTCTCTCTCTCTCTCTCTCTCTCTCTGTCTCTGCCTCTCTCGCTTACTCACTCTTTTCGCACGAGAAAAAGAAAGACGTAGAAAGAGAGAGAGAGAGAGGAAAAGAGAAAGAACGTGTGTATGTATGTACGTGTGTGGGTGTACGCGAAGCGGGCCGAGAGTTATGTCCGTCAGGGAATTAATATAGGCAAGATTTGTTGTTATTACCGGGGCGACGAGAAGCGGACGCGCGGTAGTAGTAGCAGTAGTGCCGTTGGTAGCAGTAGGCGAAGGGTCGCGCGCGCGGAGGCTTTCTCAGGGCGCGGAGGCCATTACTTACTATAACTGCCAGGCTGGCTCAAGCGTTTGCTTAAAGAGAGTAAGAGAGCGAGAGAGAGAGAGAGAGAGAGAGAGGTATGGCAGTGGAGGACGTTGCCGCTACGGCGCTCGGCTGTCAGGCATCCATCATGCCGACTAATGGCCTCCACTCGCCTGCCAATAACATCCGGCTCGTACGTGTGTACGTGTATAATACCGGAATGACCTACACACAAGCCCGACGCTCGTGAACTTTAGAAACTTCGAGACTTACCGAAAAATACGGCGAGCGGGCTGCTCTTGTACCTTCGTAAGTTTCTCCGTGTCTTTATTGTGCTTGTCTTACTACTGCTATATAAATACATATGTTTTGTCACCTGTATGTTATAAATTTACAGATATTACGATGATTTTTAAGGATTTTTTTAATGAAAAGTACGTCGAAATTATTACATGCTTTAAAAATTATAATTCAATATATTTTATATATAGCTATAAAAAACTAAAATTATAGCGTGTACTCAAAATTATATCTGTAATATTAAATAAATACATAAATATATTATGTTTTATTTTAATTTATAAAAATATGTAAATTATTCAATAATTTTTTTAAATCATAAGTTTCTGAATCAATAAATTAAACCTGTTGATAAGTTATGATACAGTTTTAAAATATTAAGCAGTTGTGGTTTATTTTCAACTGTTTCTTTAGTATAATCAAAAACTGTTCATGCATTAAATATTTTCGACTACCCTATTAGAAAAAATTAAAACAAAAATTGAAGGGAATAATAATTATAAGGTCAATCTAACCAAATTGATATTATTAAAAATTTATTCAATAAAAATTATTTTCAAATATCTCTTTGGCTGACAATTGATACTGAAATTCAAAAATCTGCTCTCGATTTTCAATACCAATACGAAACTAGATTTAAAAATTTTATTACTTCAAAAAAAAAAATAAATAAATAAATAAATAAAAATAAGAGAAAAGAAAAAAAATGTTCCAACCGCTCGTGTCGAAACAATAAATAGAAAAGGAAAAAAAAAAATAAAAGCTAAAATCACGAAACATGTCGAACTTATTCGGTCTTTCGATCAAGCCTACATATATAAGAGACAGAATTATGAAAGGGTGCGCGCGTAGTTGCGAGCGATATCAGCGCGAACAAGCTAACGCCGAGCGATAGATAGAGTAAGTATATATACGCCGTGGACTCCAACGAGAGGGAGAGAGAGAGAGAGAGAAAGAGAGAAGAATCAACGTGTGCGTGGGTACGCGTCGGAAGGGCTGATTGGTGTAAAGCCGGACTGCCGCCGCGGGCCTGCGCTAACGGTCAGATAGTTATTGCTGAGCGATTTGATAGGTGGATAATGACGAGTAATGACACAGACCGCAGCCACAGGAGCGAGTGTGCCGAAATCGAGCGGCGCGACTGCCCCCTCCTCTTTATCCTATTTCTCCTCTCCTACTCCTCTCTCTCTCTCTCTCTCTCTCTCTCGTTCTCTTTGGATATGAGATTGCGTCATGCATATGCAGCCGATGGTGTGCACTGCTTTTGGCGTTGTCGCTCTACTCTCTCTCTCTCTTGCTTTCCCTTACTCTCTCTCTCTCTCTCTATCCCGTACACTCGCAATCGGCACCGACAGCACCACCGCCGTGAAACTTGATTGTCGCCGATTAGCCTCCACGGCAGCGTCGACGCTCCGCGCTCGACCTAATAAAACGCGAATGTTTCGCCGAGGATCGATTGCAGTGAAAGAGAGAGAAAGAGAGAGAGAGAGAGAGAGAGAGAGAGAGATCCGACGACTACGTCAGGCGCGATAAGCGCTTGGTAATAGACTTGCTGGATGTGTATCAAATGAGATTGCTTTATGACTATTGCACGTAATTTATTTTTTAATTTCTTTATGCACATTTTAAGATTCAAATAAGAACCTAATATTTTTAATTAATGTTTACTTTTACAGAAAAATTTTATTTCTTTTAATTATAAAAAATAATTAAGGATTAATTTCATGTTTAAATTTACCTAGCTGAATAAATTTTTATAATTTTATACTGATATACGTCTTTACCACAACAAAAAAAGAACGCGACATGATTATAATATATAAAATTAAATTCAGTTTGCACGGTCTGAAATATATTGGCATAATCCGCAAGATGTAAAACATTCTTACACGCCGTAGATCCAAACAACGTTAGTATAAGTCAAAAGCGAAAAAGAAAATAAAAAAGAAAATAAACACATACACACGAGAGAGAGAGAGAGAGAGAGAGGGTGAAGAAAAGAAAAACAAATCTTTTTTGGCCGTGGGAGTAATCAGCATTCTTTCTACGTCCTCCTCTATTTTTCCTAACTACTCGCGCGCGTTATCTCGCCGGCACACATACACGCATTACCGTAAAATCTGATCACGAGTTTCCGCATGCTGGAGAGGGGCTGGGGGGGGGAAGGTAGAGGGGCGTAGATTCGTGGAGTTAAAAGCTTCGCGGTGGGCAAGCTCTACGACTTTCGTAACGTATATAGATGCGCATAATACGCGTTAGCTCGGCCTGCATTTTCCTTAGAAAGGCCACTACTATTCCCCGGATGATTAACGAAAGCGTGTATGTCTTCTGTTGACATAAGATTACACTAGTTGCGAGAGACCGGCTGATTCTGCAGAGCTTCACCGCGAAAGGCAAACTCTCTACGTTAGCTCCGTTAGCTCGAGGGCGTAGAGGAGAAGCTGGTCAGCAGCTTGTTTTATATACGCTGAATCGCATCGTCGGGCACGTAGGAACATTTACACGGCGCGCTCGCCGCCGCCGTTGCCGTCGCCAAGGACGTTAACCGAAAGAGAAAGAAAGTCATACTGAGAGGGAGAGAGAGAGAGAGAGAGAAAGAGAGAAAAAAAAGAGACTCGCTTTTATTCAAGTTACGAAGCTTCGAGAAAGACGACAATTCGACGCACTTTTCACTTTTTCCAAGCGATAAAAAATTTTGATTCAGAGAATGCCATGTAAATTGCTCGATCTCTTTATTTTTATTCTGGTTAACTAGTTATTTATTTTTTCTTTTTTTCGCGAACGGATAGATTTTATTTATCAATGCTGATGAGGTAAAAAAGGGTGTATATTTATTAAATCATATTAGGACAATAAAATATTCATAGAGAAATAATATATACCGTTTTATATATATAAAAAAAAAAAAAAAAAAAAAAAAAAAAAAAAAAAAAAAAAAAAATTTATTAAAAATTAAAGTAAATACAAGGAATGTTTTTAAAGTTTCAGGAATTTAGCTCTACTAATTTAATAAATTTAAATTTTTTTAAAATGTTTCGAAAAAATTTGTTACGAATTAGAATAAGTGTATTTCATTTAACACTAGATTGCCGGAGCAAGTCAATTTGACACATTTGTGATTTTAAAAATCTGCGCAAAATATATTTTAAAAACAAAATTTATATGTAAAAATCGTTTTGAATAAAGTTTCTTTAAAATAGAATTGTATTTAAAACATTTTTAACATATATATATTCTGTTTTAAAATATATTTTTAGCAGATTTTTAAAATCATAATTAAGTCAAATTGACTTGCTCCGACAATCTAGTGTTAATAGAAATTAGATCTACATTAAAAAACTATCTTCTAATTTTCATGAAAATTAATAAAGTAAAAAAATTATAGCCAAGCACTTAGAACATTTTACTGCGTTTTCTCAATTGATTATTATTTCAATAGCAAAAATATATTTTCATAGTTATATTTACAATTATTTATTATTTAACCATAGTTATATTTACAATTATTATTATTTAACCATACGGATAATTGAATAAAAGTTATTCACTGTACTTTGATGCAAAAATACTTAAAGTAATATTCTGTCTAATCAAATCAGGACTGTTCTACTTAAAACATGAATAATGCTATTGTGTCCGAGATATTTTAATATAACACAATAGAATTTTTAAAATATATATTTAAAAAAACATACTCAAATATTTTAACCTTTATTAATAATACAACTATACTATTAAACAATAATTGTTAAATATCACGTCCCTAAAGCATTTTAAATCGAACTCAAAAGTGAAACAATATTGAAAAAATACATCTGTTTGAAATTTTCACCACAAGTGATCAAAACGCTTTTCACGTATTCTGCAAAAGAGCGGACGAGAAAATTTCGCCAATTTGTGTTTGATAAAAAGAGAGCAGGCAGAGAGGAAAAAAAAAGGATGAAAAAGAAAAAAAGGAAAATAATAAAAATGGAGGAGAAAGAAAAGACACAAGGCGCTTGCGCTCACGAGAGATGAGAGAGAGAGAGAGAGAGAGAGAGAAAGCAAAGGAAAGTTTGCACGTCCTTGCGACGATGAGGGCACTCAGCCAAGGTTTGGCGCGTCAGCAGGAAGGATTCGTTATATCGTATCATCGAAGGAAAACGATATCTCTTGTTGCTCTCGTTTTACGTTATACATTCGCGGATATACGTAGGATATTCCTTCTTCCTTTTTCCAAGAGATGCGTGCGAAAGACAAAACTTCCCCTTTTCATTTTTCCTTCTTTTCTCTCCTTCTCTTTTTTTCTCTCTTCTTGGAAAGAAAAGCTTCGTTGTAAGACGTTAATAAACCGTTTTTATGCGAAAGCATTCAAATGTTGCATATAACGATATTTCTAAATAAAAAAATTGTTTATTTATTTTTGTAATATTAGTTTTAAAATAATTTTAAATTATTAACATTAAAGAGAATAATCAAATGAAAAATTTTTTTACTAGTAATGCGAATTAGAAAAAAATATTTTAAGATTTCAAGAAAATTATATTTACATAAAAAAACAAATTTTCCTTTACTGTTAAACATTAATTGCTTTTGATAAAGAAAAATTCTATTTTCTATCAGAGTAAAAGATCACTCAGATCGTGAGTGAGAATCATTAAAAGAAGGTCAATCCCTAGCCATCACTCCAGAGGGTATATCAGTTCCGTTAACTCGCGGGAGCCCGCTACTAAGGAGATCCAGTCGCGCAAAGGGCTTCGAAGCTAAGAGTACAGAGATAGAAGTAGAAAGAGGAGAGGAAGGCGGAGAAGAGATGAAGGGGCGAGGGGATGAGAAGAGAGACGACGGGGGTCGCCAGTTTGCGAAGGAAGCACGCAAGGGTTATGGCGAGCGAGAGATAGTGTGGGCGCGAGCGGGAGCGTTGGGAAAGCAATCAGAACTTGGGCCATTGCTGGATATTACGGAGACGTGAGAGATGTCTCCTCAATCATATTAATTGCCGAGATAACCGTTGCTTCGACTGCGCCAAGCCCCGCGACGAGATCTCGCGTTCCGTAAAGTCGTTCTTCCCTACGACGTTTCTCCCCCCTCCTCTCTCTCACTATCTCTCTTTCTCTATTTCGGTCTCTTACCACTCAGTACTAAGAATCCTTACCCGAGAGATCAAGACTCGAGTATGCCCAAGCGAGCCTTGATGACTTTTGGCCCTTATTTTGTCTCGTCTCTCGACTGTCCTTCTTGCTCCTTGATCATCTTCCTGCGTTCTGCTTTTCCGACTACTATCTCTTTACTTCTTATTTTGCCGACGCTTATTTTGCAGAGCCACGTTTAGCTCTCGTTGAACCAGTGGCTGACCCGATATTTACTTGGACTACTTGTTTTTGCTTTATTGTTTTATTCCTTCAGAGTTTTCTTGCTTCTTTTTAACAAACTTTCCTTATGATAACGAGAGTTTACTTAATTTATATATATATATATATATATATATATATATATATATATATATATATATATATATATTATCTACAATACATAATACTTTAAGCATGGATGGATCTTACAAATTCTTGTGACTAGCTTATCGAAAAAGCATATTAAAGAGTTTAATTTATTAATTTTGTAGATAAATTTAAAAAAAATGTCAACAACGTTAAATATTGACAGTGTAAAGATAATAAAATAGATAATAAATAGTTTTAAAATCACACTATAGACTTCAAAATTCGAATAAACTTAACTCGGCCATACTAAATTACGCGAGACAATGTTCCCAATAAAATCTCTTCGCTTTGCGAAAGTAGATTTGCGCGCAATCACATGCACCTGCAGTCTCGCAAGTAAACTTATTCCTTTCTTCTCTTTCATTTTACCAATTTGCCATTCCATTATATCCTCTCTTACCTCGTCTCTTTCTCACCGATGCAATAGCTGACGGAGGATTCGAGAAAGACTACGAGCGTACACATTGCGTGTGAAAAGTGAAGAGAAGGACCATCACACTCAAGTCGGAACGTGACACTGGCTCGTGGTTCTTATCAGCCATTTTAGTTCCATCTTCCTCCTTCTCCTCCCTTACCCTTACTCGTCCTGATAATCCGAACATTCCTGCCTCCTTCCACGTTTGTGTCCTCGAACTCTCTCGCTTTCTCTCTTTCGTTTCTTCGCCCAGCTATTGTCTTTTTCCCTCCTACCCTTTATTCTCATTCTCTCTATCGATGCTTCTTTGGAAGTGCTGCTTTTATTGCTGCTACTCCTAAAGGAATATACTAATTCATCATTAATTTTAGATTATTTTTATAATAAAATATTACATAATAAATTTGTTTAGAGAATATGAAAACATTACTTTTAATTTCTTTTATTTATACATTTTATTATTTGAAAAAAATAAGATTTTTTTACATATCACTCTTGCATAATTGAATTCAGAGCATGGACGTGATAAAATTTATTTTTAAAATTGCTGATTTTTTATTATTATTATAATAAAGGTATGTTTTTTTTTTTTTTTTTAATAAGCACTATTAATTTCTAAAATATTTATTAAGTGAATAAAATGTAAATAATTGTGATAACTTTAAATATTCTTAAGAAAAAATCAGCAACTTTAAAAGTGGTTCGTGTATTTGACTGATAATTTGAAAGTAGCAATAAATAATTAAATATTTTTTAATTGTTTAAAAATGATTTTTGATAGTTACTAATCGAAAGTATTATTGAATTAATAAAATTTAGTTGTTGAAAATGGTTAAAGCTAATAAACATAGATATTAATTAAATTTGAATTAATCAAAATTCACTTAAAAGATACGAGGTCGGGCTATTAAATAACGAGACTGCGTGCCTAGAGGGCGCCGTAGAGGGGTGGGGAAAAAAACGAGTAGTGCGTTGGGTATCTAGATATCTTGTCTACGCACGTACCAAAACACGTTCTCGTCACTATTATTGTATTTGTGCAGTAGCGGTTTGAAACGAACGTGTTTTTTTCTCGTGCCGAAAACCATGTGTGACGAAAAACAGGAGCAACGTATCAATCTCAAATTTCTCGTTAAATTGAAAAAAACTCCGACTGAGTGCTGTAAATTGTTGCAAGAGGCCTATGGGGACAATTCTCTATCTCGTGCGCGTGTTTTTGAGTGGTGTAAGCGCTTCAGTGAGGGCCGAGTAAGCACTGAAGATGACCAACCAAATTCAAGGCAATGTTGATCGTTTTTTTTTACATTAACGGTATCCTGATGACTGAATGGGTTCCAGAGGGTCAGACTGTCAACCAGACTTACTATTTGTCAGTTTTGGCAACACTGGGAGAACGAGTTCGTAAGAAACGGCCCGAGTTGTGGAAGAACAACTCGTGGATTTTGCACCAGGACAACGCACCTGCCCATAACGCGCTATCTTTAAAGCAGTATTTGGCCGGTAAGCGCACTCCAGTGCTCGAACACGCGCCGTACTCGCCAGAATTGGCACCGTGCGACTTTTTTTTGTTTCCGAAGATATAATCTGCTTTGAAAGGGACCCGATTTGAGTCGATGGAAGCGGTAAAGCAAAAAACGGCAGAGCTCCTAAAGGCCCTCACCAAAGAAGACTTCCAGCACTGCTTCGATCAATGGAAAAAACGTATGGAAAAGTGTGTGGCGAGGGAAGGGGAGTATATTGAAGGGGAGCATTCGAATGTAGAATAATTTTTATAATAAAACCCTTTTTCGTAACCAGTCTCGTTATTTAATAGCCAGACCTCGTAGTCTAAATTTATTTAGATGAGAAAAATCAATAATATCAACGTAATCAATAAAAATTGTTAGTTATAAAAATGAATCATAGGAAATCCACTTTCAAAACCAAAACATAGATAAATTTTCCCGCTAATTTTAAGATAGCTTGCGCATCTAAGTGCCAATAACAAAACAAACACTAAAATACAAATTCCCTTATTTTATACATATCTTTACATCTTTATATCGTGCCTTCTACTTGCGTCAAAGTATACATGCTCTTATATATACGCACACACCCATGAGCGCAAGCGCATACACATATACACATACACAAACAAACAAACATTCATGTACATATACAGGTAGAAATATCGTCGTCGCTATCTCGCACGATTCGCTCGGATTGTATAAAGGAGACAAGGCGTTGCGTCGTACACGTGCCGCTCTCTCTCTCTCTCTCTCTCTCGCTCTCACACGTGCAGATTACCACGGCTTCTTCATACATTCTCGATATATATTTGCGCGTATAGTGGTATAAGCACATGTAAATATATATACCTATATATATATATATATATATGCTTATGTATACGCATATACGAGTCGCTTTCGCGTCTACGTCACGGTCGGCCCGTAAACTCTCCTAGAGCTTTCCGAGAGAATCGCGAACTCTTCCCTCTCCCTCTCTCTCTCTCTCTCTCTTTCTCTCTTCAGTTTACCCCCGATATTCTCGAGCGGATATGTCCTTTCGCCTTTGTCATATCGCGCGGGAGCGTTAAACGTGCGCGTGCAATACACGTGAAATTGTGTGTACGTACGTTCAGCGTGCGTATCCGTATGCGTGTGTGGGGGTGTGTACGAATGCAGGCTCGAAAGTCGAGAAAAATCCTTTGAGCGAGAACGGAAATCCCAGTGGGGCAAATCCAGCTTGTTTTTTGGATATTTACTTCACGTCACGCGCCCCTGTGTATATCCAAAACGAGTCCGCGTTGGCTTTTTTTCCGACTTTTGATCGTTTTATTTAGCTCTCGCGCAGACCCCTTTTTTCTCGTTTTGTTTTAAGGAGATTTGTTAGTTGCATTGTTGATAAATACTTTGATATATGTATTTTTTTACAGTCACCATCGCGATCGCTGCTGTTTTGTATATTTTTATTTTTTTTATTTTTTTTGGTTTTTTTTTTTTTTTGGTTGTTTTTTTTTATTTTTTTATTTTTTTGCGCAAGATCGTACGACTCGCAGCTCTAACAATAGATAACGAATCAATTATACTCATGGAGTATAAAAGAAACGAAAAAAAATTAAAAAATTTTAATTTGTAATTCATAGATTTTCATCAATTATTTCAGTAATAAGTACGAGTTCACATATAATTTTTTATAAAAACTTTTATAATTTATTATTTTTAAAGTAACACATTGTAATACATATACTCTAATTTGTAAAGTGACTTTGAATATAATGTATTTTTCTTTAAATATTAATAACAGAAAAATCTATTTTTAAATTATTCAAGTGTTATTTAGATATTAAAGAAATTATTTTGTTTGTTATTTTAATTCAAGCGTAATGTATATATTTATATTTATATTTATATAAATATTAAATTAAATCAATATTAAGCAATTTCATTTTTTAGAATAATTATAAAAAACTGTTGTTTCTTGTCAGATGAAAAGTTATGTTGCTTTATATCTATTTTTGAATTTGTTTAGTCATATACCTTAGATACGTTTATTACTTTACATAATTTATTTAAAAAAAGCTAATTTAAAAATGCGTAAAAGTTTTTTATTTATAATTTAAAATTATATATAAAAATCATATTGTAAGACATCTCGCAAATATTATGGTACAAAACTGTAAACGCACATTGTGCTGCCATCTAACGCATATTTACTTTATGTTCTTGTCAAAATTTAAGTGAAAATAGCTAAAACTATTTTAAAAAATCAAAAAATTGAATGGGATTCCAATTTTCTCTAATTGTTTTATTATGAAGAATTTATTCGAATTTTTATTATAAAGTAAAAAATTTTACAATAAAAACAGAAAATATTATTTAAGAAAAATATAAAAATAATTTAATATAAAAATATGATTTATTTTCCTGAATAAACAAATTTGATATTTTATACCAAAACAACATTTTATGAATTATATCGACTACAATGTAAAAAATAGAAAGATATCACGTAATTAGACGAATCTAAAAATATTCATTATTTATCATAAAAACATTGAATAGCAAGTATTTATATTAATTAGCGAAACAAACATAAAGTTACTTTTCGACTATCAAAAAACGAAATTTTTTAATTTTATCGGGCAAATTCTAAAATTCATCGCATTGATTTAAAAATAACGATAAACTTAGAAACCGCATTACCGCAAATTTCCACTTTAAGTACAAGTTCTCCTTTTTTTTTTTTTTTTTTTTATTTTTTATTTTGATCGACACGCACTGCTTTAAAGTCTCGGAAGCTTCTTCCAATTGCTATCAAGGGTCCATTGTTACATCGAGCGGTCTTTACCGTGGAACAAACCGAGGCTTGAGCTTTCGCTCGTTTGCTTTCTCTCGCTCACCCAATCGATTTCTCTTATACTACAGTTCTCCGTGAGCTTCGACTCCTTTCTCTTTACCAACCGTCCTTACTCTCTCTCTCTCTCTCTCTCTTTCTCTCTTTCGCTCCACCCTGGGGCTTCTGCGTCGGCACATACACACACTCTCACGCGCGCAAATTTTACGCACGTAGCCGCGACGAGGCCAAGATCGGAAACTTACCGTATAACTCTCGGAAACGTTTGAATATGATTACGATTAATGTACCTGTAGTTAACTTATGAGCCAAACTTTCAAGCGGGTTAATCCGTTGAAAACTTAATTAATACGCGCGGGGATCAATTTTTTTTCGATGCGCCTTTTTTTTAAATTTATTTTTTCTTTGATTGATCTGGTTAAATCGTAAACGATTCGAAGAGATATTCATAGGTATGTTTACACAATGTTACATAGCTTTAAAAAAATAATTGTAAAGAGAGAATAATTTTTGAAACGAATTCAGAAACGTTTTTGTAAAAAATTAAAATTATGATAAATTATTGAATGTAATAAACAATATATTTTATTACATAAATATATCAATAAGAGACGCGTGTATTTGAATTAATTTTAAACCATTGAAATATAAATTTTAAAGTGATTATTCAAACCGAAATAATAACACCTGTTAAATTATTGCAAGTAATTTTATGGATTATACACAAGCATTAATAATAAAAATTTTTATTAAATATAAAACGCGAACAGGCGCGAAAAATAATTTTCAAAAACTCTGAAGAATCTTTATTTGCTTTTGCAACAAGAGAATAAAGAGAGCAGAAAAAAAAAAGAAAGCTCCGAGACAAGATATGTACATGCAACGGTCTTTTCTTTGAAGGAAAAGAGAAGAATCTTGGTTACTCCTTGTCATGGTTTTCATTACTCAGAAAGGTCGAGAGAGGTAAAGAAAAAGAGGAGAAAAGTAGCCGGTAACAGCCGACTGCCGCTTCTTAAAGGCAGAGAAGTAGAAGAAAAAGTCCATCCTTTCTTCGGCGCGCTCAAATTGAAAATTTCGCCGGCGGTACTTACTTGCGACCTTATTTTTATTCATCGCGGTACGCTCGAACGAGTCTTACTCCTTGGGTCTCTCTCTCTTGCTCTCTCTCTCTCACTCTCTCTCTTTTTCGCCTTATTAAACATTGTCGAGTCCCTTTGAGAATATCTACTGGCTCTTGTATTTTTCGTCTTTACCGCGTTAATTCCCATCTTGGTCTATGATTCTCCAAGAAAAGAACGCGCCGATCTTGTATTATTTCACCGAAGTGGATGGTTTTTTAAAAGGATGTCCATAATTCAATGTATTTTGATGGGTAAGAAATGGAAAGTTTGAAAAAATTTTTCTTCGCCGTTTCAATCAAAAATGAACTTGAAGAAAATTACGTATAATATTATTTATATTATGCACAGGCATTTTTATTTATTAATTATTAAAAATAGTAATTTCTAAAAGAACAATTATTAATGTTCAATATTTTTCAAAATATTTAATTTTTTAAAGAAAACAATATTGTCTTTATTATTTATCATTCGTACATCATAAATACAATCGAATTTGATTAGTCCATAATCATTATAAAATTAAATTATTTGAATTAAAATAACACTTCAATACGACGTATCAGCCAAAGTGTACTTTCTTTTATTTTTCGTCACGAATCCTTCAAAAAGCAAACCAATCAAAAAAGCGAGAAAAGCCTCGGATATAACGATAAAACGCTATATGTGAGCGGAGGGTATGAAAACCACGAAAAACGCTCGTATCGTTTGTTTATCATCTTCGTTCATTCGGCCTCGAGAGCGAGAAGATGAACTGCGACGTCCATCTCGGCCGCAATAAAAAAGAACGCCGGCGCATCGAAGGCACATTAATCGCCGAAACGCATCGGCGACAGTGCACTTGTCCGCTCGCTTGTCGGCAATCAAAAGATCGATTCGCGCGTGCGGTCGACGTCTTTTTTTTTCTCTTTATCTCTCTCTCTCTCTCTCTTTCTCTCTTCCTCTCTCGCTTTCGCGCGTTTTCCTTTTGTGTTTTACTATACGCGGGGACTTGGTCCGCATTGTGTCTATTTCGCCGGTATGAATAGTGGCGACAAGAGCGACGGCGGAGTTTTTGATGCGCGGGCGCGCGAAACTCTTTCCCGGCATGCCAAAACGATAAATATCCCGACGAGTGACCAAGGGGAAAGAGTTGGATTAATCTGGCTAGTGGAGCTTGTCCACATTTGGCAGCGCCAACGCCGCGGACGCAACAACGCTGCGCGTATTGATTTTTGTAAACGATCGTTGAAAACTTTCTTGATGAAATGTAATCGAGTACCGAGTGCGAGCTTTTTTTATATACTTGATGATTTACGGTTTATCAAAGATCGATTATTATTTACACATTTGTTTATAACTTTACAATATTTATGTATATATTGATATATTTAATACAATACAGTATGCAAATAAATTATAAAAGAGCAACTTTTCTATCTATCCAATAAATTTTTTACATACATAAAATAATAAATGACAGCATTCTTCTTCAAAACAAATAAACATACATAAATATAATATTTTTGATACACCGTTTAAATTTTTATATAAATAAAAAATCAAAACTAACGCAAAAATGTATTATCGCAAAAAAATTATTTACTTATGCTTGTACGAAAATTTAATTTCATTATCAAAAGTTATTTTAAATCGTTGAACAAAATTCATATAAAAAAAAAAATATGTTTCAAAAAATGTCGTTCATGCAAAAATATAAATTTAAGTTAAATATAACAAAAAGATATAAAGGGATAAAAAGATGTTAACAATATTGAGAAAACAAACTGTAATGTAATTGCGTGAAAATTAAAAAGACGAAAAAGCTCAGAACTATGAAAAAATGATAAAATGGAAAAATAAAATAAAAAGGTGAAAATGGAAAGAGGTTAACGAAAGAGTTGCCAGATAGCAAGAGTTAGAGGGAGAAAAAGAGAGAAAGAGATATAGAGGAAGAGGAAAAGAGAGGAAACGCGAGGGGGTAAGAGAAGCAAGAGGGGCAAACACATGTCCACGTCACCGCCATCTCTCCGGTCCCCTGGATCCCGAAATTTATGTCGGCCAGTGAATCATGTCAAAATTTGATTTGTCGATGGCTTTTATGGCAGCAAGTTATTGCGGACGTTATGTACAAATTCGCGTGATGGCGCCGCGACGCGAGGAATACAGTAAAAAAAAAAAAAAAAAAAAAAAAAAAAACAGAAAAAGAGAAAGAGAGAAAAAAGGTAGAAAAAGAGAGAAGGAGAATGAGAGAGAGGGAGAGATAGCGATGAAAAAAGAATGTATCGTAGATTTTCAAATGAAACAACCATTCGAAAAATACGAGGCGTTTCTGTTTTGGCGCTATTTTTTGTTGGATACTTATTTGGATTTATACGCGTCGCCATTTCGAATTGAATAGTCATCGCGTATAATGTCACATCTAGTGGCTACCGACACCGTAAACTATCAATTCTTCCATAGATCAAATAATATGATTTTAGACGTGCCATCATACGTTGCATCGTTTTTTTTTTTTTTTTTTTTTTTTTTTTATTTGGTAAATAAATAAATGATGCAATTGATTATTATTTTTTCATATAAATTATACCGCTTATTTTATATTTACAAATCAATTTAAAAAATAACGATTTAGTTTTCGACTCGTAAAAATTAAGACCTTCTATACAATAAATAGTATAGTAAGTCTAATAATTGCTGTATAAAATAAAATTATTTTACTGCATAATAAATTATTATTACTATAGCATTAATCGGTACTAAATAATACGAAAAATGTTAGTGTTATTTGCAGTTATACTCTAGTATTGAGAAAGTAAATTAAAGTAAAAAGCTTTACATTTAATTGTAAATTATTATGCTCTTCATTCGGTTTTTAATTTTGCGAAATCAACATACGAGTACACTCGTAATTATCCAAAAATGTCAAAATTATCGTTCAAAAAGAAGTAAATATATTTTATTCGTAATCGTATTACAACATGAACTTATATATACATTATTTATCACCAGATTTTATCTTCCAAAAAATATTTTTCTTTTCAAATCTTTATAAAAACGAATACTTCCAATAATAAAAGTAATCGTTAAATAAATAACATTTAACCAACAGAAACGATTGATCAACCCGTGGACGACGGACAACGAAGAAGGGAACAAGACCACTGAGATTGCAATGGCTCGAATTCCCTTTCTTTCCTTTTTTTTATTTTTATAAACGTAAGTTTTATCGAGGTCGCGTTTTCTCTCACTCCAAAGCATTTCGTCGTCCTCGCGACCTAGTGAGCAGCATGCAGTCGCGAGACCGAGTGTTGCATCTCTCTTCTCCCCTTTTCCTTCCTCCCCATCGTCGCGCTGTATATACGGTATAGCCGAACAAACTGCAACTGCGCAACGAGTCTCTCTCTCTCTCTCTCTCTCTTTTTCGAAAGAGAGAAAGATCCGCGTACTCACGCGCATATATCAAGCGCGGACGACTAATATATCATTCATAATTTGTTTGGAACAGTTGATTTGTAGCTTAGCGACGTGCGGCGTCGACTTGTCGTCTCTCTTTCTCTCCCTCTCTGCCCTCTTTCTTTCTCGCTTTTTCTATGCATACGCGTGTTATACCATCGTCGGGACTGTCTCTCTTCTCTCGCGTGTCCGTCGCGTCACGAGCTCGCGTATGTGTAGCCACGGCCGCGGTGCAGCTCTTGTTTCGATATACACGCGCTTAACGCAGATTGAAATTAATACCCGATAATACCTGTAAATCATCGAACGTGTGAGAGAGAGAGAGAGAGAGAGATGCAAGCCGCGCGAATGTGAGAGCTTATCAACGCGAGCGAAAAGTATGCGGTGGCGGTAAGAGTATAAACGATGGTGTGTATATCGTTTGCCTCTGGTGCTACGATTGCGTGCGGATCTATTCACGCGTGTGCGTGAGCGCGCTTGCGTGCTCGCGAAAAGTGCGGAGCCGTTATTTTGCTGCCGGCGAATTTTATCGTAATTGATTGTTGTCGGAGATAATTTTAAAAGGCGTATTTTACTTTTTTTTTTTTTTTTTTTTTTTTTTTTTTTTTTTTTTTTTTTTTTTTTTATCGAGTATAGTCGACCGTTATCTATGATTCTAAACATGTGAAATTTATTTTATTAAAAAATGATAAAGAAAAAATATACGTCTAATCTATAAATGTGTCTTTCTGTAAAAGTCAGAAAGCACATCTACCATTGATTTTAATGCTCATGTTTATTTATTTATTATATTGAAAAATTAAAGTAATGGAATGCCTTCATTAAAACACGTTCTGAATAAATGTTTCATTTGATAATTAGGAAAAAAAAAAATAAAAAATAAAGGAACAGCGCGATAGCAACCAGGAGTTGGTTAAAAATTAAAGCACGATTAGTAAAATTCAAACGTACTCTCTGGACCCTATTAAGCCAAACCCAGACATTATAAACTATCTGGTGCTAAAATATTTCGCGGCCATAGTAACTTCCTTAACGGGCTGCGCATACCTCCGTTATACGAAAAGTTCGTCAGCTCTCACTTATACCGCGCGCTAACGTCGCACATCAGCCACATGGAATAAGAGTCCGCGGGGCGATAATTCTCCCTCTTTCTCTCTCGCTACACACGCACGCACGCACACACGCACACACACACACACACACACACACACATTTATATATATATATATTTCTCTTGCTTCGTCCGCGCAAAAAAATGCAAGAGAACGACGCGTAAGCCGAGTCGGACGGCGAGTTGACTCCGTCAATTATGAAGGCAGCCCCTTAATTATGAAAGCAGCCTCAGAGTCGAGAGGAAGGAGTAGAGTTCCCCTGGGCGGCATCACCATCTTTCATGCTTACCGCTTAACGGCCCGAAAGTCTGCATAGTTGCTTGTGCGTGTACATATAACACATATACCTGTAGACACTTTTGTAAAGTTGGAGAGAGAGAGAGAGAGAGAGAGAGAGAGAAGGAGAGAAGGAGAGGAAATGGAGGATGAGACAAGCGAGCAGTCAACCCTTTCTTTGCATTAGGGCTAGTGGTGCAGCAGTGTAGCAACCCTCGAGAAAGCCTTTTTTCTCTCAGTTTTATCTCGTTATTATTACGCTCTCTTCTGAACGGCCTTTTTTGGATACTTTGGTTCTTCTGTTTGTAAATGAGCGAGTAAGCCTTGAGTCGAGAGAAAAATTTTACTTGCTAAAAGTGCTTTCTACTCTACGCGATATTGCAAGCTGTACGAGTGAAAATTATATATTTATGTAATTGTAAATCAATAATGATAAGGGAAATTGTAAATTTGGATAAAGTTAAATATAAGTATAAATATTATTTTAACAAATTGAATATACGTATTTCATAAAGTAACATTTAATAATTTATATTTTGTAATTACTTTTTAGAAGTAACTTTAGCAGGTAAAATGACGAATTGATTAAATTAAATTTTAAATCACTTAATAGGACGGATAAGGCGATTTTAGTGCTGTAAATCTGATAATATTGTTATCACTAGTGATTAGGAAAGAGGGTGACTAAGTCAAAGCAAAATTACTTGGATACACAATTACTATAAGTATAGGATTGAACGATCCTGAATATACATCAGCCACATCGCGCTTGAAAATTTCTAAAATAATGAAATAAGTTCGTTTTAGTGTAAAATTTACGTATAACTGCATGTAGATGTTTTAAAAATATTTTATAATTCATAATTAAGTGTTATAATTATTTATTTTTACATTATTTTATAATTTATGCAAAATTACCAAAGACGGCATCAACAAACTTTAATACTTACACATCATATATGCAAATATATCTGCAACTACAAGCTAAAATTAAGTTTAAACACGTTTAAATGTGCACATAAGTATATTAGATACGTTTGTGCCCCATTAGCACTTCTTCATAGACAATTCGACACCGCAGTACACGTAGTTAAACATTGTACTATAGCTTAGCACGTTTGCTGCGATGGATCATATTTACATCTTGAAATCTCAAGCTGCTACTTAATCAAACATGTAATGCTTATTTTCTTTGTGGCTTGGTGTTTACTTTTTATTACTTGTAGATTTTACTAAGATTTTAAACAAATTTCCTGTAACGAATTGCAAATTAAAAATAAATTTTGGTAAATTGTTGTACATTTATTAAATATAAATTTATACATTTTTGTTTTATACAATATTATTAATTATTTCTGCATTTTTATTAGTTTTGATTTGTTTACTTTTTAATTGTTAAATGACGAAAAAAATAATTTATTACTTAATAAACTGTTATAATTATTTTCAAATCGGTATAAAATGTATAGAAAAAAATTTGACATAAATTTTCAAAAATTCTATTGATACGATAAACACATTTTCATTTTGACATATTTAAAAATCGTTAATTACTATACCATTTTCTACCATAAGACATCGACAAAGATTAAAGATAGTCAAATTTGAATAGAACCGAAGAGTTTTATTAAAGTTAACTTATAACGGAAATTCCCATATATCAGTAAGAACGGTAAAATAACTGGTTGCAGGTTTCTCATATCTCGGAAGCCGGAATAACAAACCTTACCTTTGCGAGCTAATTCTCGAAAGCCAAGTCAAAGACAAACGCGCGAGGGATAGAGCGCAAGGAATCGCGCGGCGCTCTTCTCAAAGGTTCGGCGGCCGTTAAGATCGCAAATCCATAATCGCCGTAAACCACCGAGACTTAAGCGCGTGAGAGACCGAAATTCCCTCTCGCGCACACATACACGCTCGTGCACGAAGACCCGCAACGACACATCGCAGTGCCATGCTTCTTCTCAACGGCACCGCGCGATTCGGTATCCTCCGAATCTTCTCGAGTTCTCTGCGGCGGTGCGCAGTTCGCCCGGAGTTCGGAGAGAGCGCGTATAAATTTTCGAGGGGATACTTGAACGTTTGATATGCCACCGGGTTAACTAATGCTCAAAAGTTATAGGACTGAATTATTTGAAAGTTGTTTCGCGTTCTGTTTTTAACATTATCATAAGACATTTTGGCGCGAAAAATTATTTTATATATATACATATATTTTTTTTTTTTTCATACATATTTTAATCAATGTTAATAATTAGTAGCCATTTTAATTTATAAATAAATATTTAAAATACTTTAAATAAAAAAATGATGATTAAATTTAAAATTAAAAATATGTTAAATGACAATTATCAATTCCTTTTTCGGCTGTATAATTTTAATAAAGCGTTAATAATTTTTTTAAAACATAATAGCAAATTGAAATTGATTTAAAAATTGCATACTGATTTTATCTTACCTGATTGCTTTTAGATGTACCAAAGAAGCTTCCATCTTAAATTTCTATCATGTAAATATAGTGAAAAAGATTAAATTTATTTTAGCATTTTTATCGATAATGAGATCAAATTATTTTCACTTTAAAAAATATTTAAAAAAAAAATTGCACTTACGTAAAACTTATCGAGTTGAAGAGTAAGAAAAAAATTAGAATTTTTTGAAAGATTCTGCTAGTATTTTTTTTCAATTCCTTTCAAGCCATTGTTAATTACTTACCTTTCTTTTCTTTGACTTCCATTCTCTTTTCTTTTCTTTCTTTTTCTCATACTCTCTTCCCCTTCCTCTTTCTCTCTCGTAAGTTATATTTACGTTTGACTTTCTAGCTCATGTAGCAAGGAGAACAACGAATCCTCTGCGGAAGCTTTGCAGAGGAGAACCTCGAAGAGAAGCAGAAAGAGAGAGAGAGAGAGAGAGAGAGAGAGAGAGGAAGAGGAGGAGCTGGGAGGTCGCGCACATTTCTCTGAAATACGATGTCCCCAGGAGCATAAACGCCGTTACTATTCCCACAAGTTGTAACTGGTGTTAATTATTGACCTGGTATATGCATATAAGAGGAACGACCGTAGAGCCGGTGTATACGAATGATCGTGCGCGCACGCTCTCGCGCGTCTTCTCTATACATATATGTACATATGTATATACGTGTGAGGAAGGATGAGAGAATTAGAGAAGGAGAAACGGATAGTATATTTGTACCGCGACGCTAATGAGAAACGGAAATGTAAGCTTTGAACGAGTAAGTGTATGATGTGCATTGATTAGGTCATTAGTTAATAATTTAGGCTTTACTTTATCATTAAAACTATTTAAAAATTTTTAATTAGTTAAACAAAAAATTTCGTGTTTGAAATAATTATTTTTTTTTTTTTTTTTTTTTTTTTATTTTAATTATATCATTATTTATTTTAATATTTTAGAAACAATTCTTTTTTTTAATATTTCGTAAATATATAAAATATAAACACACAAATTTTATCAATATAACAATCGGAAATGCATTTATTTTCATAAATTCTTAAATAATAAGTGATTCATCTATATATTATTTAAAACTTAAACGTTAAAAAAATTAATTATTTAAGACGAAGTACAAAAAATTCAAATTCTGTGTTTATTTTTAACTAATAAATCTATATTCTTTGGTATCAAAATTACACAAGCACACATAAGAGCGGTCTGTACATTTAACCAGACCCATTTATCCATATGTATTATGACGTGCCGAATCTAGATCCGGAGTCAGTTTAGCTCGTAAAATTTGAGTTTAGTCTTCAAAATTTTGAATAAATTGCGATTTTGAAAAAAATTATGAGTTTGAAAAAATTTTATAGACGTCGATCAAACTATAAAATTTGTTGTGCTATTCTTCGCAATTCTCAATCGATTTCATTCAGAACCGATAGAAATTTTAGTATAATTTAGGAGAAAAAAACTATGTCTCGCCATTTTCTTGCTATTTTTAAAGATTTCTGTCGAATATATGCATGGTCGAGAATAATAGCCTCCGGATTTGAATTCAGCGTATTAAAATATATAAAAAACATACTTGATCAAGGTCAATAAAATTTTGTTCATACTCTATTTATAATGCGATTTTTTGCTATTTTTAGCGGTTTTTTTGCAATTTGCTCAAAATTGGAGGGTGTACGAGCTAAACTGACCCTGAATTCGGATTCAGCGTGTCAAAATACATATAGATATGTATGATATATGCAGATCTTCTCATTAAAAATAATAATTCGTAAAAAACATGATGAATTATTTTTATTTAAATAATATGACTTATTGTAGATGTATTAAAAAAAGATTATTTAAAAATGTTTTAATAATTGTGGTGAATTAAATTTTCAAATGCTATCTTTAAAATAATTCATATTATTTTATAAAATTAAATATAAATTACTGATAAGTTCATGAGAAAATTTGCATATTAATATAAACATAGACTATACTATTACGTAAAAATAGAGAATGTAAAGTATGAATATAAGATACAGTAAGAATTAGTGTCACTGTACCAACAAAAAAATTTTATTCTATTATTTTAATATATGAACAGACTTTTGTATATGATTGTAAAGTGAATTACAGCAACATAAATATAATTTTTTTTCTTTTATTGTATTGATTGTTTTATAAACCCTACACTAACGGTTTAAAATATAATTTTTGAAAATAAAATAAGCACAAATAACAACTAAACTGTTAACATTTAGATATAAGCGCAAATTACATAAATATGTTGGAAATTATTGCATTATATTGAATAATAAAAAAAATGTTTCCAAATATTTAAAAAAATTTATAAACAATTATAAACAATTATAAATATGAATTATAACATAATTTAACAAATTATAATACAAATTATAAAACTAAACTAAATTAAATTAAACAAATTATAAAACAATTATAAACAATTATAAACATAAATTATAAAATAATTTATAAACAGTTATATCAATAATATATGTGATAATTTTTTATTATAATACTTACAGGATTGATGTTTTACCCCCTAAATGTAAAAAAAAACTTTTATGTAACAATTAAAATTTGCTTTTAAATTAAAAACAAAATAAATTTTAAAAGATTTTCAAGCGAATATATTAGTAAAGGAAATTAAATATTTATTATGGTATGTAAAATAGTGTAATTAAAAGTAGGATAAATTACAAATTTTAAATTTATAATTTCACAAGTTACGCGCTAAATCAATGTTGCCAACAATTACAAAATAAAAGTAATGTAATATTAATATTTTTATTTCAAATTTACTTCAATTAAGTCTTAAGAAAAATAAAATAAAAGTTAATTATTAGGTACAACTAAAGAGTCTTAATTTTTTAATAACATATTATTGCTATTTAAAATTACTGTTATAAGATTATTCAAAATAAAATCAATATTATTTTCAAACGCATCTATATAAATTAATATAAAATTAGCCTTAGAAATTCAAATTTTGAAATTTAAATTTTGAACAATTAGTATCATCTTTACCTGTGCAATAACATTTTTAAATTTTTGTAACAATAAAGAAAATCTTAAAATTAATTTAATGATTAACAACATATCTTAATTTAAAATTGCCCAATTTTTTTCATCAATTTATAAATGTGACGTGTCTGAGCAAGAAAGAGATGGAAACTGCTGTGCTCGACGTGGCACAAAATAACCTGCTACAACTGTACTAGTTTTTTTAATACTGTCAGCGTAAAAGTACATTCCAAAGTTTCATTTTATGTTTACAACTTTTTTAAGTACTGCGGTTATGAATTTTATAATACATAATTAATAAATAAAATGTGAGTATTTAAGGTACTCTTATGTGCATTTTTAACGTTTCAAGAGTGAGTATACGTGGATGTCAGGTTTATTTGCCCCTCGCACACTGTTATTTTAAATAGTGATTTATTTGACATTTGATAGTTACTATTTTATTAAAATTTATTATAAATATTAAGTAAGTAAAAATTATCGTTGATGTTTTAAAAAATACATTTTACAATACAATAATAGAATTAAAAATCTTTGAGTTGCGGATTTTGTAACTATAAACAAACACCATGAAATACAAAGTGTTAATGGGGCATAATGCGTTTACATACACGTACATAAAAACTTGGTACACTTTCATATGCTACAATAAAATGTGAATGCTAGAACTTAAATTGTTACATCTTTTCCAAGTTTTTTTTTAATATATTTTAATATCGAAAAAATTAAAGCTTTTTTAATAAATTCTAACTTTGTTATAAAATTTCGATACTTACTGCAAATGTGAAGTTTTTTAAAATTGTGAAAAGTGAGAGGTTATTTCTTTAAAATTTAAAAACATTAAAATAATTTTGTATTTATCAAGTTTATATTTATAATTTTTGTTGCTTACTAAATTAAAACATAATAAATAATACTATTACATATTTTGCACACATAATTTTATGTAAACATAGTTTATAAAATACTTTGAAAATTACCATATGCCTTCAAAAAATACTTATCTATATTGCACTACAGGTTTTAATAACATTGCTTTAATTTATTTTAAAATTCTTAAAATCTTATAATATTTTTATCAAATTTTTTTGTAAAATTATTTCTTTTTAACTTATTTGACAGATAATAGAACATTAATGTTAAGAATATATTTTTTAAACATTTAGAAATACTTTATATTGTGTTAATTTTATATTATAAATATTTATAATATTAAATTTGTTTTTTAGATTAAATAATGAATCCACAGTTTTTACAACAGAGTCCATATTATGGATCTCAACCACCAAATTTATATGGAGAGCCAAACGCTAATCTTATACCAAAAGGATCTTATGAATCACAATCCTTTTCTCCACAAAAATCTGCAACAGGTCTACCAACAAGTAACGTCCAACCTATGGCAAAATTACTGTATGAAAATGATTCACATCGTCCACCTTTATCACAAGCAAATCAAAATCAACTTGTAGACCAAATGTCAAATGTTTCCTTATCTGAATCTCAAAAGCATTCTTCTGCGGTAAATAATATTTATAACTTACAAATAATAGAATAATAATATTCAATAAAAAATAATTTATACATCCATATATTTTATTTTGAAAATTTTAAAAACAGTACAACTGTATAGCTATGTAGTATAGTTAAATCTAATAATTTTATTTTTATTTACTAAAAATTATTATAAAGGAATCAAAATTATTCTTAACAAATTTAAATATATTGTAATTATAGCAAGGCTTTGCAACACAAACAGAAAGAAATGTACCTGAGATGCCTTTATCATCTGTAAATGGAACAACTAATCAAAATCATTATCCATTACAAGGTACTTTTCTATTCAAATAAGTGACAAATTTTCACTATTCGAAAATCATAAAAATCATATATATAGCTTCTAAATATTTATCAGGTGAACCTAACTCTGGCAATTTAGCAACAGAAAAATCTATTCATCCTTCATCTGAACAGAAACCATCTAACTTTACATCCAGTCTTCCATATTCTTCTTATGGATCTTCTGAAGCATCTCAGTTTTCTGGTGAACAGTATTCAGCACAAGTACCTTCTATGGGATCATTTTCAGGACCAAATATTTCTAAAAACATATCTCAAGCTTTACCACTCACTCAAACTCAAATGACAGGTTTATATCATTTCATTATTTAATCAAAATATATTATAACTTATTACTTAGTTTAGATTAAGATAATAAATATGTTATAGGGCAACAACAGAATTATAATGCACAAAAAAATCAACAAAATATTACAAATTCTGCAGCATTAAATCATTCCCAAGGAGTATTAAGTGGTCCTCCTTTACCTGGTCAAATACCTTCATTGCCTTCTGCATTGAATCAACAAAACTTATCTAATTCATTAATGCCTGGGCAAAATCAGCATTCAACATCGACAATGGGTCAACAAAGCATTTCAAGTCAAACTCTTTCTAGCCAATCTTTTACAGAACCTCCAATGACAGGACAACAAAATTTATCTAGGCCCCCACAATCAATGATTCCACAAAATTTATCAGGACCCTCTATATTAAGTAAACAAAATTTATCTGGATCTCGAATACCAAATCAGCCAAATTTATTAGGACCTCCATTATCAAGTCAGCAAAATCTATCGGGTCCTCCATTGCCAGGTCAACAAAATTTTCAACCACAAGTTCCATATGCTAATCAAATGCCTGGACAACGACAATATCCTTCTATACCAGGACAGCCAAATAGCATGTACAATCTGAATCAAGGTTTTCAACAACCAAATTATAATTCTGGACAATCTGTAAGATATAAAACTTAAAAATTTTAGATATAAATCTTAAAAAAAAAATAATGTTTTAAGTATAAGTTATGAAATGATTAATTTGTACAGCCAATATATGGAAATCAAGGAAATTTATATCAAAGTGGGATGCCAAGTGGTCATGGATTCCCAGGTGACCTTCAAACGCGGCAAAAAAAACCTGATCCAGATCTAATGCCTCATCCTGTAGGTTTTGTTAAATATAAAAATATTATTTTTTTTAAATTTAAATATACATTAATTGAGATAAATTAATTTTATTAATTAATTAATAAGTATTATATTAATTTTTATGTAAATATTAAAATGAAAAAAAATTATTTTTTATAGATTCAAGTTTTTCAAGAAGACCAAGTACTTAAAGGTGGAGATTTTATTACAAATCAAAAAGGGTTGGTTCCTCCATTAGTTACAACAAAATTTGTTGTCCATGATCAAGGGAATGCATCTCCCAGATTTATCAGATCATCAATGTACACTGTTCCAACAATTTCTTCTATAATGAAACATGTACATATAATAATTCAGAATTATTTTTTATTTCTTTACTTATGCTCGATAATAAATATTATATTGTGTTTTTAGATCCAGATACCATTTACATTAATCTTAAGTCCTATGGCTAAAGTAGCAGAGAATGAATTTGAGCCACCTATTATTAATATGGGAAATATAGGACCAGTTCGTTGCATTCGCTGTAAAGCATACATGTGTCCATTCATGCAATTTGTCGATGCCGGTAGACGATTTCAATGCATGTTTTGTAAAGCTACAACAGAAGGTATAATTTATAAAAACTTAAGAATAAAACGTTTTCAACTAAAATTTTTTTGAGTTTTATTGTGAATAATGTTTTTATTATTATTTTCAGTTCCACAAGAGTATTTCAATCATTTAGATCATACTGGTCAAAGAATGGATCGCTTTGAAAGACCAGAATTAATGCTTGGAACTTATGAATATCTAGCAACAAAAGATTATTGTAGAGTATGTAAAAAATGATAAAATATTCTGTTAATTAAAAAGTAAATAAAATATATTTTATTTTTTTTTTTTAGGATAATGTTTTACCAAAACCACCAGCTATTCTTTTTGTAATCGATGTATCTTATAATAACATAAAATCGGGCCTAGTGAATTTACTTTGTTCTGAAATGAAAAAAATAATTCGAAATTTACCTGTAGATGCAGGTCAAACAAAATCTAACATGAAAATTGGCTTTATAACATATAATAACTCAGTTCATTTTTATAATTGCAAAGCTAATCTTGCTCAACCTCAAATGATGTATGTTGGAGATGTTCAAGATGTTTTCATGCCACTTTTGGAAGGCTTCCTTTGTGATCCTGAAGAAAGTGAAGCGACAATCGACAGCTTGATGGCTCAAATTCCTATCATGTTTGGAGAGACGGGAGAGATGGAATCCATTCTTGGTCCAGCTATTCAAGCTGGATTAGAAGCTCTCAAAGTAATTCTTTAATAATTATTTAAATTATATTTTGAAATAATTTTCAATGTATTTCAATAAATTCTCACAGCTTATGTATCATATATACATTTTTAGGCATCTGAATGTGCTGGTAAACTTATGGTATTCCATTCATCATTACCCACTGCTGAAGCTCCAGGAAAACTTAAAAATCGAGATGACCGCAATTTTCTTGGGACAGATAGAGAAAAAAGTGTTCTGTGTAAATATTGTTAAATGTATTGATATTATTTGTCCGAAAATTGTAATTTTTACAATTTATAAAATTCATTTAGTAGCTTATTATTTATTTATATTTAAACTGAAAAAAAATATTTAAAAATATTTGATTCGATTCATTTAAATTAATAATTACTCGTTTGATTTTAGCTCCTCAAACAAACTTCTACAGTATTTTAGGACAAGAATGTGTAGGTGCTGGATGTAGTGTAGATTTATTCCTTTTTAATAACTCTTACATTGATGTTGCTACTATAGGTCAAGTAAGTAGACTTACAGGTGGTGAAGTCTACAAATATACTTATTTCCAAGTACGTATTAATATTCTAATTTTTATAAAAGAACAACGACGAATATAATGTTTTTTTTTTTTATTATTATCATAAAAAATGCGTTATTTTCTTGATAGGCCGCTGTTGATGGAGAGAGAGTTATTACAGATATTATAAATAATTTAAAAAGACCTATAGCATTTGATGCTGTAATGCGTGTACGAACTTCGACCGGTGTTAGACCAACTGATTTTTATGGACATTTGTACATGTCTAATACAACTGACATAGAATTAGCTAGTATAGATTGTGATAAAGCTATTGCAATTGAAATAAAACACGACGATAAATTAGCTGAAGAAGAAGGTGTATATATTCAAGCAGCGCTTCTTTATACATCCTGCAGTGGAATACGAAGATTACGAATCATTAACTTAAGTCTAAAAGCTTCGTCACAAATGATGGAAATTTACAGAACTTGTGATTTAGATGCTATGATTAATTTTATTTTAAAACAAAGAAAGTATTTAAAATTTTATATCAATCATTTTAATCAAACAATAAACAAATTTTTCTTTTTACGTAACAATAGGTGTATCAAAATTGGTTGAAATGTCTACAAAAGCAATAAGAGATGAAATAAATTCAAGGTGTGCACATATTTTAGCTGCTTATAGAAAGCATTGTTCACCTTCATCAAATGCTGGACAATTAATCATTCCAGAATGTATGAAACTTTTACTGCTTTATGCAAATAGCTTACTCAAAAGCGACGGACTAACTGGAGGTAAATAAAATAAAATATTTTACTATACACAAAATTCGGATACTATTAAAATTTTTTATTAATTAAATTTCTTATTGTTTGTTGAACCAAATAATATTTACAAATAATATACAATATAAAAATTTAATATTTTGAAAATAATATCTTTCAAAATTTATTTATTTTATGTCCTTAAAATTAATTTCTAATTAATAATATTTCTATTTTAGGTGCTGGAATAACAGTAGATCAAAAATCTTATGTTATGATGGCAGTAACTTCAATGCCTATCATAGAAACTGTTCGCCACGTGTATCCTCGTTTAATATGTTTAGATGAAGCCGATCCTCAAAGTACAGAACTCCCGCCAATGGTATATTGTTCAATAGATAAACTTAGAAATGATGGAGCATATTTGCTAGGTAATAAAAATGGAAACAATATATCATATTTTTTTATAAACATTTTGAATTATTTTATTTTACAGAAAATGGAATCCACATGTTTATGTGGTTAGGTTTAAATTTAAATTCACAATGGGTGCAAGCTGTTTTCGGAGTAGCATCAGTTGCACAAGTTGACACTGATAAAGCTACGATTCCTGTTTTAGATAATTCTTTAAACGAAAGAATTAGAAACATAATTAGTAAAGTTCAAAGTGAAAAACGTTTTTGTTTGCGGGTAAGTTAATTTTAATTTAAGAACGTTTAACATATTTATTGAAGTCAATCTTAATTTTAATATACTAATTAAATAAATAAAATATTTATCTTCTTATTATGTTAATTGTAATAATTATTTAATAATTATTCTTAGAATAAAAAAATTGTTTATCTTTAAATAAAATTTTCAGTTGAATATCACGAGACAGCGAGAAAAAATGGAAATGGTAATGCGACAATTCCTAGTAGAAGATCAAGGAATTGATGGTAGTCCAAGTTATACGGATTACCTTTGTCAAATGCACAAGAGAATTCGATCGCTTCTCAATGAATAACTAACTAAAAAATCAAATGCAATTTTTATAACACTCACTCATTATACTACCTTCGTTAGAGTGTTGAAATATTTGATAGAAAAGAATTTATAAAAATTTTATTTATAATATATTTATAGTATAATTTTAAATTTAGTCATAAAAAATTTTGTATATTAATTCGTTATTTTAAATTTTGTATAAAATATGGAAATATTTGTTTGGATTTTTCAAAAATCAAAAATACAAAATTTTAAAATTTAAAATTTTTTTAGAATCAGTTTATACGTAAAATATGATTGAATAAATGAAAATGTAACGATATGATAATGAAAACTTATATTTTTATATGAAAAGTACTGTGAAAGATAACAAATGTACAAAGAATGTTGTTAAAAATTGTTTGAAAGGAAACAAAATTTAACATAAGTCTTTGAAGTTATCTATTTTAATTTTATGATTTGATAAGAAATATTCGTTAAATAAATGAAATTTTTATCTTTATGTTACCATTTCTAACTATATTACATTAATTTATGAAAATAAATCTTTTATTTTCATATGAAAAATATGAATGTTATAATTTATAATCTATAAGAAATGTGGAAGTTTATTAATAAAAAAAAACAGTATCAAGTAAATAATATTTATGATTTAAATATTATAAAGAATTACACAAATGCTCATTGCAGTTTCGTAAATATTTTTATAAAAGTATAAACATTTGAATAAAGAGAAGATTTAACATACTTAAAACTATTATTTTCTCTATTACTTTCCTCTGGTATAAAATTGAGAATGCTTCTCAGTTTCTCAATTAGTATGTTCTATTATCCAAATAATGGCATTAATAATTAAATCGATTTCTACTTCATCTTTAGTTAGTGAATGATTATCATCGTACATGAGCAATCTAAAATATATTTTATTTTAATATAATAAAATTTAATGTTAAAAAAAATATAAAACTATTTGAAATATTTACTTAGTTATTACACCATTTGAACATAAATGATAGAACCACAATTTACCCTGGGACGAAGGAACTCGCAAATCATTAGATCCAAGAGCAATTAATGTAGGTGCTTTTACTTTATCTACGTGTAATATAGGAGAATGTTCTAACATTTTTTTAATTAATTCAGGATAATTTGATTCAGAAGTTGTTTCTGGCAGTACTCCAAGATTACGACAACCAGATTCAGCAGAACACCTATAAAGCAAAAAATTTAATTTTGTGTTCGACGATTATCAAAAATATTGAAAAAAACTAAATAAATAAAAACAATTTTTTATTTAAATGAAAGTTCAAAATTTAATTGTATTTTTATAAAAGGATTAACTTTTTATTTTTGTCAACAAATAAAAATTTCTTAAACCATCCTTGAAATTTGATTCTTTCCTCTACTGTTAATGCACTACGTCTACTGAAAAATGAATTCAGGGAGTATAAAATTATAGAATTGATATTTTAAAATTACATAAATCCACTAATGCCCATTTATCAAATTATTAATTTTGTTATCAATAAATGATGAAACTAAATATTAAATAATATTTGTTACATAAGATGAATAATAATTTAGATTCAAAACAACTTCATGCTGCAAACTAGAATTGCATGCATACATAAATCTTTTATAATTAAGTTACTCTATAAGTGTTAATCAAGTTTTTCAACATCATTTTAAATAATAAATTACATATAAGGTTTGAAAACTTTTCATTTAATATTTTTATTGCGCATCTACATTTTCGATCAAATTTACCCAAATAATTTTCAACTCTTTACAACGCGATAATTATTTTTATTTTAACATTCGTGTAGAGACATTTTTTGTAGGAAATTGAATCTGCTTTCATGAAGAACCATTAGTTTTCAAAATAATAATAATAATTATAATAATAATAATAATAATAATAATAATGATGATGATAATGTAGAAAATCCCGGTAAAATCAAACGATGATAAAACAAAATGTAAGATAAGATAAAAATCGTCTGAAATGTATTCTATCCCTTGTGCTGAATAAGAGTCGCCAAAAAAATTTCGAAATGTTTGAATTTAAAGTTGCATACGTGATTTATAATAAATTTTACTAGGCTTTAATGGATCAATCGTAAAAATAAACAATTACCAATCCGGAATGTCCGTTATACTAAACATGACTGCTAAATCAATTACTGGATTTCTCATCACTACCGCACTAAACATGTCCTGCAATTTAAAGAAATATTTTAAAAGAAAGATATTAGAAAATTCATATCATTTAAAATTTTTCTTTAGATGAAAAAAATAGTTTTGACATAATGTATACATTTTGAAAGGCGAGTTAAAAGTCAATATTCATACAATGCCAAAAAAATTATTCTCAAACGTGTTAAAAATTTATTATAAAAAAAAATTGAGTTTAGTAGAAAGTGCACTTGAAACGCCAGCTTATAATGCCGCTTTGCGATATTTCATAGTTTGAAATTTCAATTCGCGCCTAATAGTATCGCGCGCCACCGCTAAGAGGCGATGCCTCCATTTCTGCAACCCTCTAGTAAGAAAGTAGGGTGAGTGTATATAAGGAGGTCCGTCTTCAAAGTTACATCCGCCTGCAAAGCCCTCCTGTTGAGTTCTCTCTTGCTCGTAAGTTCTTCTAGGAGATAAATAACAATCGATTGAGACGTGATTGGATCGAGCTTTCTCATAGCCTTTTTCCTTTAATTACCATTCTGATTTTTTTAGTCTTTGATCGTTTTTCAGGGCAGTAGTATATTGAACTTTGATTGATCCTCTTTGAACCGATCATCTGATGCAGTTTCATGTATTTAAACTTGTCACAGTAGATTTCTCCGAATCATATCACACTTCTATACGTACATGGAGCCTTAACTCATCGCATTTACCGTGATGGTAGCATCGTGAGTTCGGCACACAGCCAATCCTAGGCCCGGTGTGGACTAGGTAAAGAAGAACAATTCCACCCACCGTCTTGTGAACTTCTTCGACTCATCGCGACGTTTAACCATAATGGTAACATCGTTTTCAAGCTCGTAGAAGGCTAGGCGGAGGCCAGTTCTCCACCCATCTTTTTATTTATTATCTTCTCACTAAGGCATTCATCATATCCAGCTTATCGTAACATTTCACTTGAATGGTTGAGACCATGTTATAAATTATCTTTTGACCGTTTATTTAAATATTTTCAACTAGCCTGCATTCTAACCACAACTAAAGTATTTTTTATTTAATATAGCTACATATATTTAATTTAATGATTATTAAATTCTTATAATAATTATGATAGTATGTAATTTGTTTTTAAAACAATAATTCATGTAGATCTAAGAAAAAAAAAAATAACGAATTAAAAATCTTACGGGATATTGTCCACTGAGATGAGCGCTTAAGAAACCACCGTGTGAACCACCGAATAAAGACACATTTTTCGGATCCAACCATCGATACTTGTTTAATGCCTCCTTGATTGCTGTTAAACAATCGAGAACGTCGGATTCGCCAACTCGCCCAAGAATATATTCAACATTATTTCCACCCATGCCAGTGGAACCTCGATAATTTACATGTAAAACACCAAAGCCTTGAAATGGCAAAAATTTATAAGTTTTAATTAATTAATGTTGATATAAGTTAATCAATATAAAGAGTACCAAGGAGAGCAAATATAACGTGGCCCATATTGAAATCATTACTCAACGTTGAGTGCGGACCTCCATGAGGTACTACTATTAATGGCATTGATTTTTCGGAATTGAGTTGTCCTCCTAAGTACGTAAAATTGAAATCTTCTGCAAATAGAATAAAGCAATATACAAATTAAATAGATTTTATAAAAACAAAGTTTTATTTTAATAATATTAATCATCAATAATTTAATAATATTAATAAGTTTTAGATTCCGTTATTAAAAAATAATTCAATATCTCAAAAATTTTTAAGTTTTTAAAGCTTTTAACACTAGATTTACCAGACCAGTCATTTTGACTGGTCTTGCAAGGTATATTTAAATAGTTACATTTAAATAAATGGTAAATCTAGTGTTAAAATCACAAAATAATTTTTTAATTTTTAATTTTATCCATCCTTTTATATATTAAAATTAATAACGTCTACTATATAATGTATATATTAATTTTGAAATAATAAAGATTCATTAAGATATGTAATCTACTTCTATTTTTAAAAATTTCATAAATATTCATAACCATTAGATGCACGTGAGATTTTCATATATTAATTAAAGATTTAATATACAGAAATTGTAAGAGAATATTCTCTAGATTGGACGATTAATATTTTATTTATAAATAAAAGTATAAATTATGCAAAAAAAGACCGAGTACTTAGATTTACACGTGATAAACGGGATTTTTTTGACTATTTATTTGATATATTTTTCAATTTCCAATTAATTATTAAACTGAATATTTCACATTAATTAAAAAAGGCATCATTTTTTTTTTTTTTTTTTTTAAATTACAGTACTTACTGACTTCTTCATTTGAATCATAAGTATATTTTGTATTTTCATACATTAGACTTTTCCCTATTGGGATTTCTAATGCAGTCGTACAATATACCAAATTAAGATCTCCAATATTTGATGCACATGAATCAAATTTTCCAATTAATAATTCTGACGATAAAAGAACACACGATTTCGAAAAAAGAACGAAATTTTTTTTAACATCCAAGATCATCAAGCTACTATCATCAATGTTTTCTATTTCAGTCACAACTTTAGTTTCTATAAAAATTAAATTTAAGAATGTAGTGATTTCTTAATAATTCTACAATATTATTCATTCACTTGCCTAAATTAACTATATAAGATTTAATGTTGAATTCTTGCGGTGTGCTGAATAATATAAATTTTGAATCTTCGCTCCAACAACGTTTTGATAAATTTTCATTATAAATTCCATAGAATTTTTTATTTTTATCAATTGTAGCACACGAGTTTACATCGTCGACTAGAATCTCAGGCTAAATAATAACAAAATTTATGCAGACAGCGCGTATAAAAAAAAATATTTTATAAAAATTTAAATTTAAATAATGGGATTGTCACATTTTTCGGAAGTAAATTTATTTTTTATTAAAATAAAGCATATCTTTTAAAATTGTAGCTATACAATATGTTTAGATTAATTTATTTAAAAATTTGTTGAATGTAACAATGTTACCGTTAAATTTACCTTTCCAATATTATTCCATTTCAAGTAGGCTAGTCTATGAACGTGATGATGCGGAGGACTGATTTCTCGCTCTAGCCACGTAAGATATTTTCCATCAGGGCTAAATCGTGGTGATTTACAAGAAAGACCTTCTTCTGTTAATTTTCCTGTAAATTGATTAAAAATATATTTTCTCTTTTTAATAAGATTATTATCTCATTATTACAATGAAAATTAAATAAATAAATATAAATATTTAAAGTGGAATTTTGTTATTTAATTATTATCAGTATTAATATCAATAATATTCAATTACTAATCGCAATTTTATTATCGGTAATGAGTTAAAATATTTCAAATAAAGAATTCTTACGAAATTCTGTTCCTTGTAAATGAAAAATATACGATTCTCGATTAGTACAAAACATCAAACCAAGATATCTCGGATTTAATTTGTAAGCAACGCCTACAATATCGAGACCATTTGGAGCCCAAGTTACTTGCGCTGGAAAGTATTCATCCGGTATAGGATCTAAAGGTACAATTGTATCTTCTTGAATATTCAATATTACAACGACCGATCGATGTTTTCCAATCAATTGTTCACCCCATTCGGGTTTGAAAATATACTCCGTACCCTAAATATCAAATGAAAAATATATCGCACGGATAATTGAAAACAAACTTTCTCCTTTAACATTTTTTATTAGGAAAAGTATCAACTTTTGATTGTTTTTTTATTCAATATAACTTATAAGTAAAATGATAAATTTTCAAATTATTGCATACCGATAAATAATATAAAGTTTGTCCAATAAATAATTTACTTTAATTACGTAATGTTTATCTTACCCGCGATGGTTCTTCTTCATTCTCGTTCTTAGATTTTGGTTTTGATTTTTGTTTATAAAAAGGTACAGACTTGGGTAATTTTTTTTCAGCAACATACAACAATCGAGTGTTATCAGGCGACCAATGAAATGCGTGAAATATCGCTAAATACAAAAAATTCAAGTATTCAATCGATAAAATATATTAGAAAGTCAATGTAAATATACGGAAATATTTTCCTACGAGTTGAGTATACGTCGCCATGAACGTCATAAGCTGATAAATCATACGATTTAATAAAATGTTTTTTATCCCAAATTTCAATAAATTGTTTTATTTTTCCTTCAAATGTAACTTCTCTCAAGACAGCTTTTAATTCATCATTTTCAGAAGAAGTTGTTAGAATCCTGTAAAGTTGTACAATTAATAAATGTGTTTATAAAATGAGCTTTGGCAAATTGTTTTAATTTTTTCAGCTGTAAAGAAAAAAGATCTTCGTCGAGTCTCTATATACAATGGAGAAAACATTATCTGATAAACTTTAAGTATCTGATAAATATTAAATTTTATTTGTAGCCATTAACATTATATACATACATTGCAGACAAACAATAAAATATTAAAGCACTTTTTAAATATCAAGTAAATTTATGATGTAAACTTTATAATAACGTTTTTTAGAAACAAAAAAGATTTTGCAATACTTTTTTACTTTGTAAAATATTGAGACGAAATACAAAAATATTTACAGCTAATGCTGTATTATATTAAATTATTTTTATTAATTTTTAAAAATTTTAAATAAAACTTACTCAGAACTGATATCGTAGGGAAGACCTTCATATATAAGTTTTAGATCGCAATCAAAACTAAAATCTAGTACAAATTTTTGTTTTTTATTATATTCTAAATTTTTTTGTAACCAAACACTGTTTACAATTATTTTATTTTTTGAAGAAACGATTCTAGCAGATGAAAGCATTGGATTCTGAGCTACTTGCTTATAAATATTTAATATTTCATCTATCTATAAATAAAAGTTTACGTTTTATTATTGTCTACTTTTCTCAAGTTCATACTTATATTTAATAAATATTGTTCTTCAATTTTTGCGTTAATTTAAAATTAAAGATGTAATAAGAATGAAATAATTTAACTTGAGAATTGCAAAAGCGAATATTTTTGTAAGTATTGCAACGAAGTAACAAATGACGTGTTTGCAAAAAACTGTTTCTTCTATATTGTATCAGTTGATATCTTCTAGATAAAAACAGTCGATGCAAATGGTGTGTAAAAAACCTCTTGAAAGAAAATAGTATATTAATTATATTCAAAATAACAATGAGCATTGATTTATTGAGAAATAGAATATTTATGTAAAAACAAACTATTTTACACGTTTACATAATTAAGAATATACTGATCATTATTTTGATTTCGTCTACACAATAAAAGACAGTTAAAAATTCTTCCATATAATATAACGTAAGATGATAAAGGTTATTATACCACTAATTATATTAAAGGTCAATGTGTTACACAATACAAGAAAAATTGAAAAATGTAAATTTTTAAAAAATATTACTAAATATACTACACGCTACTAATAAACATACGTAAATTTTTTTAAAATATTTTTATTTTTTTTTTCTTATATCTATTATTAAACGATTAATGAATATTGACAGTTTCATCAATAATTTTTTCAACTTACTTGAGTTGATGACATTTTCTGTTGTTGAAATCGGAATACAATTAAAAATGCCGATACTAATTTTATAATATTATCGAACGATAATCACAAATGACGCAGTGCTCCGAACTAAAAATAAAGAAAATTCAAAATCAAATCGTTGAAAAATTCATTAATAAAATAATTTGTAATTTTTAAAATAATTATTTTCGTTATTATAGTACATTTCGATACCAGTGAGAATGTGATCTTTCACGCGTGTATCGAACAATATTTTTCAATTCGACGAGCACGAATTTAATAGTTTATGCGCAGAGTATTATAAAAATGTAATTTTATTAAATTTTTTTATTTGCATCTTTAAGAAAGCAACATTAGAGATAACATAATTTATGAAATTGTTCCTATAAAACACCATGGTTTTTTTCTTTATACGACCTAAGACTGATTATTTTTTTTTACTATTATAAAATTCAACAAGTAAATTATGATAATAATAGCCGCTTATTTTTGACTTATTACTTTACAAGATTTTTTGGTTTCCTTAATAAATTATATAAAAATTATTTCAAATTATAGATTATAATTAATAATATTAAATGATTTAAATGACAAAAATTTTAGTATAACTATATTTATTTATTAGTATTTTGATTTTGTACAAAATTAGTATCGTTACATTCTTATAAGTAATTTAACAAATAATGTGTGGTGATGAAAATAAAATTTTGACCGATTTAAAAGCTCTCTCTTTTTTGCACTTTTATTCATCTTGCGGTTTAGCTCCTTCTTTTGGTACTTCTTCTACTAATAAAGCAGGTTTTGTATCTTGTATTGGTTTATCTTTGATATGTTCTAGCAACCAAAGTGCAGCATTGATGACAAAATCGATTTCTGTCGTATCTTTAGCTAACATGTGATTATCATGATATATATGCAACCTTAAAAATGATATACGATTATTATATTTTTTATTACAATTTATAAGATTACGAGCATCTACAAACTATTTTACTAACATAAATATTTATAAAAAACATACCTAGCTTTAACATTGTTCGCCAGTAACCGATTGTACCACAATCTTCCTTGTGACGCAGGACTTCTCAAATCTTGTGTACCAACAGCAATTAGCGTTGGCGCTTTGACTTTATCCGCATAACGAACGGGAGATCGGTCAAACATTTTCAAAACTATTTCGGTGTATTTAGTATCTGATGTTGCTGGTGGTAATGATTCAAGGAATTGACAACCAGTATTGGCAGGACACCTATACAAATAACATTTTTTTTTATATGATACTTTATTTTTAAATTAATTAAAAATTATTATTATATAAATATATTATTAAAAGAAATGATTTTTTTTACGAATAAATAAATAAAAATGATAAATTACCAGTCTGGAATATCTGTTTGCGTATACATTGATGATATATCGATTACAGGAGCTTTCATCACTACTGCCCTAAACATATCCTAGGATAAAAAAGTTTCAATATAGTCATATTATTTTTATAATATTTAGAATAATATTTATCCATTTTGTAGATTATTTTATATAAAAACTTATTAATATTTGATTAAACTTTTGATCTTACAGCATGTTGTCCACTAAGATGTGCGCACAAGAATCCACCGTGACACGAACCGTACAAATTAACTTTTTCTGGATCGAGGTGAGGGTATTTTTTTAACGCCAACTTTATTGCTGATACACAATCAAGAACATCAGTTTCACCGATTCGTCCACTAAGAAATTCAATATTGTCTCCACCCATACCAGTGGAACCCCGAAAATTAATTTGTAAAATTCCAAAACCTTAAAAAATTAATAATAAATAACCCATAAATGATAAAATTTTATTTTAAATATATTGGATAAATACCTAATAGAGCAAAAATTGCATGATCCATATTAAATTGATTGCAAAATGAATAATGAGGCCCTCCATGCGGTACGACAAGCAAGGGCATTGATTTTTCTGGAGCTGATTTTTCTCCAAAGTATGTAAAATTGAAATCCTCTACGAAAAAATACAATGATTACAAAATAATTTAATGCGTGTATAATATAATAAATTTACAGTTGCCATTGAATTATTGATGTTTTGTATAAAAATATAGCTACGTACTGACAGGTTCGTCAGTTTTGTATACGAATTCCGTATGCTCGTATATCAAATTCTCTCCATTTGGTATATCAAGAGGACTCGTGCAGTTGAATAATTGTAAATGCCCAACATTTTCAGTATTAGGATCAAATTTACCAACGACCAATTGCGGGGGTAAGATATTGGAAAATCTTGTGAAAGCTACGCGATTTCTCCTAACGTCTAAAATACTTAAGCTGCTGCCATCGGGATTATCTATTTCGGTTACAACTTTTGTTTCTATAAATAATTTAAAATTATATAATTGATTTATAATTAATATTACAATATTTATGTTAGCCAAACGATTGCTTTACTTCTATAAAGTATATACTAACTCACCTAAATTGACTACATATGATTTTATATTTGATCTTTGTGGTGTACTAAGAAATAAAAATTTTGAATCATTGCTCCAGCAGCGTTTAGGAATAGTTTGACCGTAAAAACCATAAAATTTTTTATCATTTGCAATAACCAGATTAGTTTTCACCAAATCAACAATCATATCAGGCTGTAGTATTAAAGATTTTATTAACATTTCATAAAAAATAAAATATTTTAATATATAGAAAAAATAAAAGTAAGCTAATAATTGTATTTTACTTATAAAAAATTATTATTATTTTTTTTTTCAGAAAATATTATTTTTCAACATTCAAATTTAAAATATTCCGATTAAAAAAATTTAAAATCTTTATAATATTTACAATTTATATTACAAAATAAAATATTTAGAAAAGATATTTACAATTTCAACAACATTCCATAATATACGCATCAGCCTTTGAACATTGTGATGTGGTTTACCAATATCTCGTTCTAACCATATAAGATTCTTTCCATCGGGACTAAATTGTGGGGTTTTGCAAGCTTTACCTGGACCGGTTAAAATACCTTTACCCGATAAAAAAATATTTTACAATTAGTTATGAATATATTTTTATCATAATTATATCTATATTTTTAATATAGTTTATAAAATTGATATGCAAAATATTATCCTACAATTAAATCTCAATAGCTTAATTCAAACCGTTATATTCGCAATTAAAAGTATAAACGTGTAATAATTGTATCATTGTACAATGTTCAAAATAATAAAATTAATTCAAAATTTATTTTGAATTTATAAAAATTTAATAATGTCTTTTATCAACAGTTAAAACCATACAATAAAAATTCTTAATTCTTACGGAATTCCGTTCCTTTCAAAAGAAATATATACGACTCTCTGTTGCTGCAACCATATCGGCCAAGATATCTTGGGTAACGTTTGTAAGCTACGCCAACTATGCATTCTCCATTTGGAGTCCAAATCACTTCAGCTGGAAAATAATCATCTGGAATAAAAGGTAGCGGAAAAAATTTGTCCTCTATAACGTTCAAAAGCACTATAACAGTTTGATGTTTGCCTTCTAATTGTTCACCCCAATCGGGTTTATAAATGTGTTGAGCACCCTGAATGTAATAATATGAAATGTATCTTTCAGACGTATCTTAAAATAGTCAAAGCGAATTCTTTTATGTAAATAAACTGCAATCTATTTACCCTCAATGGCTCTTCCTCTTCATCTTGCGGTGGAGGTCTGTATTTAGGTCTTTGTTTATAGAATGGCTCAGTTGGACGCAATTTTTTTTCAGCAATATACATCAATTGCGTATTGTCAGGTGACCATTGAAATGAACTAAACATATCTGCGTAGATCATAAACAAATTATTGTCCAAGAAAAATGTTCTATTATTTAAATAATATTTTACTTTTCAAAGTATAATTTTGTGTGAAGAAAAAAAAAATGAAATGTACATATATATTAATTGAAAAATGAATGCAGAACAAAATATTTCTTACTATCGGTATAAATGTCTCCATGTGCATTATACGCAGCTAAATCATAAGTCTTAACAAGATGTTGTCTATCCCAAATTTCTATAAAATGCTGTGGTTTTCCATCAACAATAACTTCTCTTAAAATTGCTTTAAGTTTTTCGTTCTCTGAAGAAGCCGATAATAGTCTATGAACATTAGAAAATATTATCATACTTTATATATAAAAAAAAAAAAAAAAAAAAAAAAAAAAAAAAATACAACACATGAAACAAATAATTTAAATTAACGAAATTTCTTACTCAGATGTTACATCTACAGGAAAACTTTCCACAAGCGGTTGCAAATCAGCGTCCAAACTAAAATCTTGCATAAATTTTTGTTTTATGTTTCTTTCTAAATTTCTTTGGGCCCAGACAGTTTGTATTGATATTCCATTTCGAGCTATTGAAATAATCCTAGCTGACACAAGACTTGGATTTTGACTTAAGCGTTTGTATAAATCTAGAATCTTATCCATCTACAAGTAAAATATTGTGTTCTTTTTTTATATTACATATAAAATATTATTGATAATATTGAAATAAAAAAATCTTTTTGAAAAATAAAATAAAATTTAAAGACAAATTAAGAAAACACATATTAATTTAATATTATTAAATTATTAATCATACTTTAATTAATATATTTTCTCAAATTGTCTTGGGCAAAAATAGATTTTTAAAGATAAAAAAACTTTTTGAAATTGTGAATTTACCTCATTAACTTCGGCATTTTCTTCCGTCGGCTCTGTCGCCATGTTTAATTAAGTTGACAATTGCTTATGTTATATAAATCCAAAAATTCATCGGGTGTATATTAGTTTACTAATGGTGCTCTCACTGGCTTAATCTATTTAAAGTCAGTGCAATAATAAATTCAATTGGTAATAGCTATATAATAAAATTATGTAAAGCTTAAAAATCATGAAGGTAATGGTATTCATAAACATAATTTGTTTAAGATAACTTACTGTTTCTGAGTAAAAAATTGATTAAATTAATTTTTCAGAATCATTTAATAATTTTATGAAAAGAATTTACTAAGAAAATTATTATCAAATAAATAATAAATAAAACAAATCATTCATTTTTATAAGATCAAATATTTTTTTTTAATTTACATTCTTTATTTTAAGTCTTAAAACATGTAGTAATTTATATGTTCAAGTATAATTCAATTGTTAATATTAAAATTATTTGATTATTAAAAAAATTGCATTGAGAAATGTAATCTGCATACTTACTGTGTATAAATGATCATACAATGCCGCCTTAAAATTTTTGTTTAAATACTTTCCAATTTTGTAGACATCACTAAACTGCATTTAATTTATGTAAATGATTTTATTTAAATTAAAATAAAATTTATAAATTATTAAAAATATTAACTATGTGGCTAACTAACTACTGGGTATTTATTTGTAGGATTAAATGGAGGGGGTCAAAGATCTCATAAATTAAAAGACAGGAAAATTACAAGGAAAGCCAATTAGACCCCGCAAATAATCGCGGGCGACTGATCAAACATTTCGAATTCGGTTATGATAAATAAGATCGGCAATAGTTGCGCATGCGCATTGAGAATAAAAATTTTTCACCTCGAAGTAAATTATGTTTGGCAGCCGCGTCGAACGCAAGATTACTTAGCCATGGCACGCGACATAATCGACCAACAAGGAATGCAATCGGGTTCTAGTAAACAATATTACTTGTCAATAAATATAAATGTTGTTGCATAAAAAGTTATTAATTAATTATTGACAATTTAGACAAACATAAATTAAAAAAAAATTATTCGTTTTATTAATTTTTATTAACGATTTTGAAGTGATATACAGTTGTTACAAGTGTTACAAGTTAGATGCACTTAAAATTCAATAAATTTCAATAATTTTTTGTAAATGTGAGATCGCTAAACTTATTTAATCCAAAATCTTATTATTCTATGCAAAAAAATTTTTATTTTTCAATCAAAAAACATCCCTTTAATACTTAAACACATTTGTCTTTTTGTCAATTTAAATTTATAATGAAAATAAAGAAATTTATGGTTTATCAATAAAAATACTTAAAAATTAAAGTTATTTTTTTATTATTTATTTTTTCATAAAAAGTACAAAAACTAACTTTGTTTAACAACACAAATTATTGTATTACTGAAGATTTTAAAAAACATCATACGTATTATTTTCGAATAATAAATATTTATTTCTTAATTAATGAATTGATTTGATATTAAAATAAGCAATTTTTTAAATGGATCAATTCATTATTATCAGTTTAATACAAAGGATCTTAATTTTTTTTTCTTACAAAAAATTAACGCAAATCTTTGCTGGCATTTATCCAGATTTCTTGTCATTTCTCCTTAATTAACTTAAATAACACTTAAATAAAATTAATTTAGATTGAAACATTTTTAAAAACTGCACACTTATAAACTAGTAAAAAGTGTAGTTTTTGAAAACTACATTTTTTTAAATTAAATTTGTAATAATTATAAACACGTTATTAATATAGTAATACGAATTTATAAAAATATTGTTTTTAATTAATATCTTTACTTATTATGAAATCTCTTTAAGTAGTTCTCTTAAAATCGTAAAATCCCTTTATGCAGTTCTAGTAATGAAGTTCTAGCATAAATGGAGCATAGATAGACCAGGTCAAGATCGATCCGTGATCGACCTGCGATCGACATCTGATTAAAAATATACCGATGACTCTATAGCGTTAATATTTCACAATGCGGACTATTTTGATAGTTAAGTGATCATCTTAAGACTGCTAATTAAATTCTTTATTCTCCGGGTATGCTATTACACATAATTAGTGCAAAACAAAACAATGGTAAATATAGCGTTGAAGCGTAGCTTATTGATATAATTATTATCTAGTAATGAATTAAATTTGGTATAAATTTTTACACAATTACGAAGGTGAGTTAGGTATTTCCAAAATTCTAGGAATTTGGCTATAATTTTTTTATTTTATTAATTTTCACCAAAATTATGAGGTAGTTTTTTAATATAATCTCCATTTAATTGGATATATTCATCCAAACGTCTAACAAACTTTTTTTAAACCGTTTTCAAATTTAAGTTTTACATATAGTTATAGAGTCAAATTCCTAACATTTTGAAAATATCCCTTGATTATTAACATATTTAAATATTTAGTTAACTTTTATTTAACAGGAAAATCTTATGATTGCATTTAACCATAAATTATTTTTTATTACGCGAATATATCTTATATAAATTTCTCTTCAAATAAAAATTTATTTATTATAGTAAATACATAATTTTTATGTTTATTGAATATTAGAACATAGTTCATAAAATGATTGTTATTATTTACTTGCGAAAATTTGTAAAAAAAAAATATCCGAAGAAAACTATAATAAATTGCAAAAAACGGTTAATAACTATTGAAAACTATTTAAAACTATTAAAAACTGTTTGATACTAATGAAATTTTTATTTCAATTTAAAAACTGAATATATCATTTAAATATAAGTGAAAAAAAATTGATTTGTGAGTCCTAATTTCTCTTTTATAAATTAATATCTGTTTCTGAAATTATAAAACGATATTATGATTGTAGAAATACCCTAAAATTTTGTATAGCAAATCTATAGGTTATGGTACTCATAGAAACACGCGCACTGATTAGCTTGTAGTAACCTAAATTAGATTTTTATATTACATAATATATATAATATTAACTGTAATGTAAAATGCTTTATTAAAATTTTCATATATGTAATATATTTAAATTAATTTTTTGTGCACATGTGTATATATCTTGCAATACTTGTATTCTTATCGCCAGTCACTATTCATTTATTCATTAACTTTAGAACAAATTATTCAAACTAATATTTACACATGTGAATGAATATAAAATTAATTTTATTTTTTGACAAAATGCAAATTATTTTTTAAAAAAAGTTCTTATCTATGTTAAATATACACAGCCTAAAAAGTGTTAATTATAAGTTCAATTTTACTTTTAAAAATGATTGTAAGAAAACTTTTTAGGCTATCTGTGCCTTGTAAAAGATTAATTACTTTAACTCATGTTCATACTCAAATTTTACATCATTCTGAAAAAATAGGTACGTTTAGATTAACAAAATTAATTTTATAAATTTTTTCCTTGATAAAATATTTATATCTATTATAGATGAAAATAAAGTATTTGATTCAGAAGATACGAATGACAAATTATTTAATGTATTCAATTCTTCATTTCCAACAAGAATCTTACTTCATTTAGAAAATAATATAGAAAGCATAGAAAGTATGCATATTCTTGATGCAATAGCAAATTTTCACAAGGCATATAAAAAAGTACGATCTGATTATAATTATAAAGCAGCTGATGAATGGATTCAGCAAGATTTTTTCAAACAATTTTGTTCTATAATAAATGTAAATATTAGTAAATTATCGTCATCAGAAGCTTTGCAAATTTTAGATGTATTAAATAGAATGAAAGTATCAAGTTCAACGGAAGTTGTACAATCCCTTCTTGAACATATTCATCAAGAAATTGATAACTTATCATTTATAGAATTTAATTCTTTATTATTATTAATTAAAAAAATGCCAGTTACACCATTAATTAACAAAATACAATCTTCTTTATCGAATAAGTTTTTTATAAAAATGGCTGTTGATTTTGAAGAAGACAATATCGAACATCTTATAAATATCTTATCTTTTCTAAATCAATGTCCAAACTCTAAACAACAAAAACTATTAAGAATTTTTTTTAAAAAATTACAAAATTATAAACATGAAATAACGGAAAAAAATGCAATTTTAATACTAGAAATACTTTGTAATATGAATACTCTTCCAGCTGACTGGTTAAATGTATTACATAAAGTTCAAAATGAAATAATTAATAACATTGATAAACTCAACTCAGCTCAAGTGAATTTTATAATATTTATCATAAGTGAAGGAATAAAAACAAATTAGTATGTATGATAGATCTTTGATACAATTCACACATAAAATAATTATAAAATAAGTAAGTATAATGATAAAATTTTAAACATTTATTATAATTCTTTTACAGTCTGGATGAATTATATAATGAAGAACTTATGGATAAGTTAGTGGAAAAAATTATTAATGATGACCTAGGTTTTGAAAACGCAGTAAATGCTCTCAAATGCTTATCTTTCATTAGATACGTAAACATAAAATTGCTCAATTATACATGTGCTGCATATTTTGAAAGAACAACATTAGTTGAAAAAGTAATTTTAGATGAAACACAAAAACTTTTAATTCTAATAAATGGATTAGCTGCAGCAAGATATAAAACATTATTTTGGAATGATTTGGAAAGTTACATTCAAAATAATAAAACTTTGTTGAATTATAAATTTGAGACACTTTGTATTTTGGCCTTAAATTTACTGTGTTTAAATTGTTATCCCATACATATATTTGAGAAAATTTTTTCTGTTAAATTTGATGAATCATTTAATAATTATTTGCTATGGTCATTCTGTAAAATTTATCAAAAACTGAAATTGGAATCACATTACAAAGGTCCAATGCCTTCAGACTCACAAATTAAATCGTTACAAAACTTATATAAGAATGTTTATATCAATGGAAAAATTACTCATAAGTTACTGTGTAATCTTGAAGAAGGAATGGGTGCACCGGTGTATGTGAAAACTAATGTTGCTACAAAACTTTTTCATAACATTGGTAAACATTTCTTTATAAATATATACATATATATATATATATATATATATATATATACATATATATATATATATACATATATATACATATATATATATATATACATATATTTTTTTTTTTTTTTCTTTATATTTTTAAGTTCATTTTAAGCTACCTTAACGGCTTTTCATTTGGAATGAAGCCTTGCAATATGATAGTCATAAAAGCAGATGAAACCCCTTGAAATTTTAAAACTACACTTAAATAAACAATTTCTTTATTTTGAATTTTTATTTTAGATTATGTTGTTGTTTTTGATAAAAATGGAGTTGCAGTTCCAATAAACAATTCAAGTATTATTGATGAAGCACATAATAATATAGAGTATTTAGAAGATTTGAAAGTTCCACCAGATAGCCAAATGTAAGTTAATAAAGAAAAATATAATTATTAAATATTTATTAAATTTAACTAGCCATTTAAATTTGATTTCTTTTTCAGAATTGTTATTTTATATTTGCCATATTTTTGGTTTTCTAGAAATACTAATGAATTATTAGGTACACATAAAATGCAAATAGAAACGTTAAAAAAAATATCTTATTCTGTAATTATTATAAATGATAAGACATGGAAAAACATACCTGATAAAGAAAAAACTTCTTTTATCATGAATGAAATTAAGTCAAAAGTTAAACACAATAAAGTAGATGAAATATGATGTAAATAAATTTTTTTAAAGTTTAGTGTATATTATAAAGAAACGCATTATGTTAATAAAATATGCAACATTTTGTATGCAACTTCATTAATAATATTATAATTTATTATACTTTAAAAATATTATAATTAATTATACGAAAATATTTAATTAACTCAATATAAAAATATTAAATTTAATAATGTTTCTTATATTAAAATATACCAAGTAGACATTTTATTATATAGAGATTATTGATAAAAAAATTGTTTAAATTTACATAGTTCGTATAATTATGCTAACATAACGCATTTGTGTACATTCATAAAAGTTAACTAGATGGCGAAAGATGTCCTATCTATGTTTCGATGTTACCCGGCGACAATAAAACAAAACAAAGCCGAATAAAAGAGCAATGAAAGTTATCTATACTTTTTTAAACTTTTTTATATATTATGTTAAGTAATTTACGTAGTAAAAATGTGGAAAGCTTCAGTAATAACAGCTTCAGATCGTATTTTTCCCGGATTAGCATGTCATGATAGAAAAAAAGAATTTTATGATGTAGGTATGTAAGTTATTTATAATTTGCTTAAGTATTACATTTATTATAAAATAAAAACTATTTATTTGTTTTGTTTTTTTTTTTTTTTTTTGCAATAGTACACACATTGTCGGTTTAAATTTTCATTAAGAGTGATACATATAATAGTTTAATATATTGCAATAATTACATTACAAAAATATATTTAATCTTATGCTTAAATTCATTGGAATTGGTATATAATTAATACAAAATTTAATTAACTTTAAATAATTTCTAGATAATATTGTTATAATTTTAATACCTTATTAAATGACTAAAAAGTATTATTTAACTCTTTGCTCTCGAAGGATCCGTTCCGGAGCCATTTAAAATTTGTCTTCAATTCAATAGCTCCGCTATAGAGTCAATGCAAATAATGTTCAGTTCAAAACATAAGGACAAAAACAAACAGTAATAACTTCGTTTATTCTGTTAACAATTACAAATGAAATCTGTTCAGGAAAATTTTGTTTCATTAAATTTTGAAAATAAAACTTCGAGTGCAAAGCGTTAAAATAGTTAATTAAATTAAATTATAGTGAAATATTTACTTATTTTTTATTTTTGATCATATAAATTGGAACAATAAAAATATATAATCAAATTTTCTATTGCAGGAAATAGAATTAAATCAAATTTGCCGCTACAAATCGCTCTTTATTTGAATGTTCGTTATTTTCCCGTATGGTTGTTAATACTTCTGTATTACTTGGATTTAAAAGTAACTATAACAATGATTCTCATGCTTGTATAGAATTTGTATAATTTATTGATAATTATTTAAAATTTATTTAAAAAATTTTTTTATTTCAATAGTTAAGAAAATATTTATAAACTTTTAAATAAATTGTAAAAAATTAGTAGGCTTTGTCGATACAAAATTTATAAATTTCATTAACTTGTGTAATCTATAATTTGGGTAACAGAGTCATTATTGACGTTTTATATTTTATTTATAATATAAAACGCCGATGCATAATAGCAAAAAGCACAGCTGTTACGGAGGTTCAAGCGAAACTAGTCAAAATAGAGATAATTTTTTATTTTAATCTTAATTCCGAAAATTGTTCCGAAATTTTATAATTTTTATTTTTAGTAATGTACAAAGTTTATAAATCAACAATGGATTTGCATTTATTAAAAAAAAGGTTAAATGGTTTCAGAATTTCTAACCTATATAGACTGATAAAATGATTTAAGAAACGAATGATGTATTTTGAATTAGAAATTCAAATAATAAAGTAGAACACCTTTTATAAATTTCAAAAATAGTTCAATAAAATATCGTTAATGACGTGTAGAAAATTTTAAAACTTAATATTGAAAAATCCATTTTTTCACAAGATTCGCTTTAATCTGTTTAAATATAAGATATTTATAGAAAAAATATTGAACATGTTGCTAGTACAAATTCGAAATTAAACATTATAAATACAATTATTTTACAAAAATTCTATTGATGATTTTAAACGCAGATAAATGATATCAAATTTACCAATAAATATTTAACTTCAATTTATAATAAAATACTTAGATACTCACTATTGGTTAGGTAAATTAAATAAAATATTAAAAATTACCTAAATTCGTGTTACAGTATTACGATTTATCGGAAGTCTACAAATTTGTGTCCGTTGCAGTATTTCTCATCGTTACCTGCTTGGAATGCGCAAGACTATACTTAGGTTATCTCGGAAATCTCAATGAAAAAGTAAACAAATTTAATAGTTCATAGACGCAAATTTCGCAAATGTAAATGCCATCGTAAACAAGTGAAGTTGCCACGAAATAACTTAATATAATAGAACGATACATTTACATGCATTTTTCTGAAGTTTAGTCTTCAACGGTTTTACTTTAGTTCTGAAATTTATTCTGAAAAAGAAATTTCTAATTCATTATTGTTTATAATAAACTATAATCCATATATCTTTTCATTTATTCGCTTAGGTAATTAAATAAATGATTTACAAAAATAAGAATTGTAATGATGATGCGCATTGTACAAATACCCTTAAAATATTCTTATATTACATGAATGAATATAAAGCTACACTTACAATCTTATTTAACTATCATCATCATTGTGTAACTGCGAATTTCTTTTTAAAAATTTATTAAATTATAAAATCATATTTTATTCTATGGTTTTATTTTAAATTAAAAATAGGATTTAAAGAGTTTTTTTTTTTAATTTTATTTTTTACATTTTTGTACTGTGGTACAGATGATAATTTATAAATGAATAGTAAATGTTTACATTTTAGATACCAGAGTTGGCAAGTTTTTGGCTAATTTCTACACTTCTACAATTCCCTCTCGAAATGTTTTTATTTTTTGATAAAAATTCAATTCATCAAACAAATGAAAGAATATTTAATGGAATCGCTTTGGGCTTCCTGTTGATTGAAATAGTAGCAGGAACAATTGTTTTAAAAAAATCAGCTGATCATCATGCAAAAAGATTTTACATGGCACAAATGTATGGGATTGAAGACACTATAAAATAATTTGATACATTGTAACAAACAAATTATACACAATAAGTTATTATAAATTATATTTACAAACATCGACGTAATTGTTTTTATTTTATTAATAAATAAATCAATAAATACTCTAAAATATTGGATTTCTTAAAACTACCCAAAATATTAAACAGTGTTTAAACTTCTTTTTCATATTTAAATAAGTTACTATCAAATTTCATCGTTACTTTCCAAGTTGTGTTCTTCATAAAAATCTTTAAGAATCATAATATTTTCTTTTAATCTGGTTGAAAACCTTTCCATACATTTTATTATTATTTCTTGATTTACATGATATTCATTAGCTATTGCTCGAAAAATTTTCGTCCGTGTAGGTATCATTCGAGATAAAAGCTGAAAAAATTTAAATTTAATAAAACTTTGTTTTAAATATACACTGTTTGTTTTTACGCACTGAAAAAAGTTGCTGCGCCATATATCCATGATATGGTTCTAAAGTTAACACGTAAGATTTGTTGAGACATGCAAAAAGATCTTCAGAACCTTTACCTGATTGAAAATCGCTTACTATAAATTCAAAGAATAACTGAATCATATGTAACCCTCTGGAATGATAATTTATTTTTTAATTTTAAATTTGTTTAATGAATACCAATATTTGCAAAATACGAATTAATTTAATTAAAATTTATAATTGTTTTTAAATCTACTTATTATTAATTAGAAACCATATAATTCGAATTAAAATAAAATTTATCCATTATATTTTCCATATTAATTAGTATATTATTAAAACTATTTTTCACTTATCTTATTGCTTCAAAATATTTTCTAACTTAGTTATGTATAATAAATTAATTAAACCTTTTGAGAATAAGCAGCTTATTTTTCGCTTTTTTGCAAAAAAAAAAAAAAAAAAATTTTTAAACAGGAATAAAACTGAATTTCGGTATTTTTAATAGCTGATTACAAACAGTGTTAAAATTAAAAAATTAAATACAACAATGCTACCATACTAGCATTCTCTACGATAGTAATGATTAAATGTTAAATTAGATAATAGATCTGATAATAGAATGGATAATAATACTTTGCATACGTAAAGAAACTCAATAAAATAAATCTCGATGCTTGACCGGTATTCTGGCCAATTTCGTTCTCAAAAAGTTAAGCTCAAATATCTCTAAATATAAATAACTTTTAAATATAAAAATCGTATCTCTCATTATGAAGTTATGTTTTAAACACATAAAATTGTAACCTTCTTAGCCACAATAATGCGTCGATCGTTATTGAATTTTCCGCCTTATTCTTTTCTTCGATAATCATTTTTTGCAACGTTGCATAATTTTGTTTATCAAGTTCGAAATTCTTAGTCAATTTCTACAAAGAATAATTGCTTAATATGTGTAACAAAAAAATTAGCTAAAAATTCATTTTATTTATTTAGCTGCTTACATCAATATTTTTCTGCATATCGAATTTTACATGCATGAAAATCTTGTCGAAACAATCTATTTAATAAAATATGAAATCAAATAATTTAATAAAATTGTATTAATGATTTTCTTTTTGATATTTAAAGTATAATATTTAAATTTCTTTTTTATTTTAATATTGTCAAATAAGGTGCATAAATTATTTTTCCTTCATGATTTAATTTTTTTACAATACATTATTAATACTTGATAATAACTAACTTTTATTTTAAACTAATCGCCTTAAATTATCGTACACGTATTAATCAATTTCAAATAATATTAAATTTACAACAGGTGTATAACAATTTTTTTATAAATTATTGTATGAATTTATAAATAATAATAAAATCAAAATTGAGGTTAACGATCGTATAATTTAAGTAGATTGCACACATACCGAGAATTTTTAGAACACTTTTCGAAGCTGCCAAGAAATTTTCACTGGCTATTTCGCCGTTTATTGGTTCTGGAAACATTGGTAAATACTTATCATCTTGATTAACATCCTGATCTTTTATTTTTGACATTTTCTCCAAAATAAAAATATTCTTGAAACAGTAAATACGAAAAAACAAGTGAATCGGAAATAAATACGTTGAACAATATACGTAATCTGATCACACAGGCTTCTACATACGTACCTGTGATTTGAGATTGCAAAAAATTGCAAAATATTAAAGAACAAATCTGTATGTACTGTATTAAATAATAGAAAAACAGTTAAAATTGAAATTTTAAAAGAATTTTACAATTTGAACATTCAATTGAAGAAAACAAACAACAAAAAACAGTTAATAACTATTAAAAACTTTTTAAAACTGAAGAAAACTATAAAAATCTTTTATTATGAAATTTTTTTTCTGATTTTATAACTGAATATATCACTTAATAATTAAAGAAAACTGATACTAACTAATTTACGCAGTCTGAATTCAAACTTTTTTCTACATTTTTTTTAGTCATTATTTTTTTTCTTCAGTTATGTATATTTATTTATTCGATAGGATATATTTATAAGTATATAATGTGCTTTTAAAATGTTATTTTAGAACCAAACACATCAACACAACATTATCTTGATTGACAATTTTTGAAGCTTGAAGACTTTGAAGTTGCGCTTTCCGCACTCAGATTTACGTATGTGCTGCAACATTAAGTTATAAAATTCACTTCAAATTGCTCTAATATTTTTTCTTTTCAACTGTATGACAAGTTATTTTTTTACAAAGTTAAAGTGGAGACATTATACTTTAATTTTACATAAAATCAAATATGCGCTACGTTTAAAAAATTTAATTTTATAACTTAAAGTTGTAGCGCATACGTAAAGCTGAGTGCGTTGCGATCGCGGAGCGTTAACTTTAAGTGGCTCTAATATTTTTTCTTTTAAACTGCCCGACAAGTTTTTTTTATAAAATTAAAGAGGAGACATTTAGCTTTATTTTAACATTAAAAAATCGAAAATCGTATGTGCCTTTTGATTAAAAAACCTAATTTGTTTATAAAAAATGGTTGTAATTTTTTTTTTTACAAAGAAATTTTATTAAATTATATATTTTTCAAAAGTTCATTATTATTGATATAATGCAAAAAAAAAAATTATGTGATTCCAATAATTAGCATTCGAGATATAACAGTTTAAAGTTTTTACTTCTTTTTCTTTCAAACGCGCATAAATTTTTAAAAAATTAATATTTTGAGCTAATACAGGAAATTTTATTTTAATATAATCTAAAAATTGACAAATTTAAAAAAAAATAAAAAAATAAAACTCGACTCTAAAATTAAGAATTCATTGGAACGTCTTAGTTATACAAAAAGTCTCAATTTTTAATAATTTATAAACTTAAAATAATTGCAGTACATTTTAAAGCAATATAGAAACATTTGAATTTTATATCTCTATTGGTACACAGCAGAATTAAGAAAATGCTTGAAAAGATAAAAATAATTGTATGAAAAAGAAACGGAGATTAAAATACATATGGACTTTTTGGACAGTGCACTAAAACGATGTAGGGGGTATGTAGGCATCGCGTTTATCTTCTGGAGGCCTTTATGTCAGTATTAAACGAAAGTTTTGAGAGTACAGTTCTAATTAACATAGACGTATATAATATTTTTACTATTATCGTAATAAAAATAAAAATAAATAATAATCAATATTATTTAAGTGCTTCGTTAAGAAAATTAAGAAAAGTGTTTTCTAATTACTATTATGATACTCTTAATACGTACTTATAACAAAAACTATAAATATATTGTAACTATAAATGTACAAAACAATTTATTATTATAAATAATTAATCTTATCAGAAATCTTTTATAATTTAACAACATTAAAGTTTGTGATATAAGTTTTAAGAATATACAAAATAGTAAATACTATATACCAAAACTTAGAAATTGCTTTATAAAAAATGGTAAAAAAAGGTAATCCAGTAGTTAAAGAAGCTCCAATTGAAACTCACGGTGTCGGAGGTGTAGGATGTTGTTGTTTTCGATGTTGTACTTGTGTTCATATCGAATTTCTCAAAACATTGCCAGGAATCGTTAAAGTATTAGAGGCGGTAAATAATTTTTCTACTTATTTTCTTATGCATTAGTGACAAAAAAATGTAAAATTAAAAGCTAGTTTGTGACAATATTATTATTGTTAAAAAATTTTTATAGGTATTAAACTTTATAATTCAAGGTCTGCTTATTAACTATGGACTAAAGTATCATGCACAAATTGGATCAGCTTTTGAAGGAGCATTAACGACTTCTTCGGCATGTTTTTTAAACTCATTTGTTTTATTAATTTGCTACGTCTTTTCTGAGAAGTCGTACAAATTAATTCAGTCTTCGTATTTTGTAAGTAGAAACATAAATTTATTGTAAAAACGTACATCGATTATAAAAATAAATTAATCTATATTAGCGATGAAAAAAGTGTGTTTTTATAAAAAAAAAGTATTAATAATAAAATTTAACTTTTAAAAGAAAGAGCTCTTACAATGAAATCAAAGTCATGTTTAATATTTTATAATTTATTCGGAATTTTATGAAAATTTTATAATATTAATTATTTAAAATTAATTTTTAATAATTGAAATCAATTTAAGAAATAACTTGCCTTTAAAATAAAATTAATTTTGTTTTTAGGAAATTATGTTTAATTCCATCGCCAGCTTCTTTTGTTTGAGTTCAGCGTCGTGTTTGGGATTCGCAACTAAAATGTTTCTTTGGCCACTTTATGCTATCACACCAGGTTTTGATGTTTATCCTGCTATGTCAGCGGCTTATGTAAGTTTATAATGATCTAATTACAGCATCAAATTATATTAAAATTAAAAAAAACTGCCGTTTACTGAAAAATTTTAAAAAGTTGAATAAAAAAATTAACCGTTGCAAGGGTTTCATTGAGTATAGAAAAAATCTAATATTGTTAAATAAAAAGTTTATAAAAAACTATCAAAAGTTTAAAACTATTTAAAATGATTGACTAAGATTACTATTGATAAGTGTTTTGAAAATTTTTAAAACATATTGAATTGATGTTATATTAGTTTTTTTCAAACAATAGATGAATTTGTTTTTGAAAATACAAAAATTTTAACATAAATATGTTTAGTATCAAAATTTAATACAATTAAAATTGATAAATAAATAATTATTACTTTTATAAAATAATGATAAATAAAATTTTTCAAATTTTCAGTTTTTAAGTGGAATTGTCGGATTTTTATATGGAGCAGATGCTTACTTTGCTTTCAGAAAATTTAGAAGATAAAGTTTAAAATAGTTATAACAGTGGTCACATTTTTTTTTTTTTTTTTTTTTTTTCTTATTCTTAAGGTTTACGTATGTAAAGTAAAAAATAATTTTCAATTTTATACTTATCTTTTTAATTTATATTGATTCGTATGTACTTTTGTATAAATAAATGTTATATTTTTTTATAGAATTTGATGTATTATAATTATTTGTGAATTTTATAACTTTTTATATTATTATACCTTTAACTTTAAATGAAAAAATTTTTTGCGGGAATATAGGTGAATATAAATAAAATAACGCAACAATATTTAATGAAAAAAATCACTCATTTATTTCTCGTAAAAGAAACAAAGATTCTAACTAGAAATAACGTAATTATCCGTTTACTTCAATTCTTGTAGAATATTTGAATCTCTTTACATGCACTTATCAATTGCCGATAACTATATCATCAATTGAAGTTCTTTTAAATCGTGTTGTATATTGTCTCTGAAAGTGTATCTTATACTATATGTAACTTACGTGTTACGAGAATAAATTATTATTAAATAATAATACTGTACATGCGGGGTATACAAGTGAGAATCATCACGCCTCAATAGGCTCAGGTCATATACGTATATATTATAAGTACGCAATCATGGCATTTACCGATTGAACTCTTTTTAGGCTTTCCTTATTCTTTATTCGCAATCGCTACAAACTACGTGTGTGTTTTTTTTTCTTTTTTCTTTTTTTCTTTTTTTTTTTTTTTTTTTTCTTAATATTTTATCTCACATTTTTTAATGCGATTTTAAACGCTTTTAACATTATCTTCATCATTTTATATTTCTCAATTATAGATTCAGCATTCATAATGTTTTGTGCATAAATGTATATAGTTGGTTAAAATACACATCGTCTTTAATTCGGCAACGATCAACGAATTTATTTCCATGTTCCGACAAACAAGTGATAGATAAAGTGTTGTTTTAATTAGTGCTAGGAAGCATATTTGGCGTTTGGTGCAGCTAAAATGTCATTGCTGACAGAAAATCGGAATGAATGATTGCATTGATTTTCTTTTTGTTTGATTCAGAGTAGATACGGAAGGAATAAAAAGAACACAATATCCGAGGAGGCATATGACTAGATACTGTAAAATTTAATTAACTCTTTTTCTTAAAGCACACATGAAAATTTTCATTATTTAAACGATGTTTTCTTTTTTAAATAAAAATAATATAATTATTGATTTTATGCCCAGTTTTGATATAACATTGATTTATTGAAATGTTGACAATAATCTAAAAATGCATATCGTTTTAACAAATAATAATAAATAAATATTAAGTACATAAAAAACAAATTGAATTGTACGTAAGTTATAATATATTTAATATTATATTAATAAAAAGTTATTTGATTTCGCTCACTTATTTTGTAATTTATGTAAATTTGAGTTAATGCAATTATTTGGATATATTCTATAGCCTCCTCGATAATTCCAAAACTCATAGGAACTTTTTATCTAAATCAAGTTCTATAACTATGTGAACTATTTGAGTTCATCAGAATAAATGCATTTTCAGATATAATCTTAGAATGTATCAAAGCGGAAAGCGCATTAAAGAACCAAAAAAATCGATTCTCGCTCCTTGTACTTTGAAAAATTTTATTTTTGAATATAATCTATTTTTTCATGCAGGAATGGCTTTGTAATTTCTTATGTATAGAAAAGTATCTAAAGGCAACTTTTATTTTCTCGAACGAAAAAGTTATCGTCGATCTCGTTACAACTTAAAGGTTTTAAATATAAAAATTAGTTTTCACTATTCTCGAATGATTAGCGAGCCGGAATTCAATCGATTTTTCAAGATCATAAAATCTTTGCTGTAAGCATTTTAATGATAAGGAGTACGTGATATAATATTCGATGAATAATTGCAGCAAAACTTAGCTTTAAGGAAAAATTATAAAATTAACATTAAAAATTGAATTTTTGATTTTAAACAAGTAATACTTGTTCTCATTTAAAATAAAAAACTATTAAATTTATATATTAAAATTAGTAGTTTCAAATCCGTAAAGCATTGTTTGAATAAATATTTTCTGTTTAACTTCAGTAGTATAGAATATTACTTCGTACAAAAGAGAAGACTATTATTTAGTACCTTTTTAATTATGTTTTGCTATTTATTTTCTTTTATTTCATTATATGGTGAAAATAAATAGCGAGGCCGCTTATATCAATAATATTAATATCGACAAAAAATTTCAACCAATGAATCAGTGAAGTATGTCAATTTTTCTTCTTTTCATAAAAAATCTGACATCTATAATCTATTCATGTTTCAATATTTATATATATATATATATGTATATGTATATATTCTATTTAGAATCTACTTGATTAATTGAAATTCATCTCTGTATTAAAAATAGAAGCTATCCTATAACAAATAAACAACGTTTATAGCTACTGAAATCCGTCGTCCTCGTGTACATCAAAATACTTTCCAAGAATTTTCGTATAAATTTAAATATTTCACAATTCATCGATTCACCGGTTGATAATCTACATTACGAACATAATAAACCCGAAAACGTGAATATCACGAGGTGACGAGCACGAATTCACGTATAAAAATAAGCGTAAAATGTATTAGCGGCCTTTCTTAAAAAATCACGTAGGAATGATCTCAAGCAATGAAATGTGAGGCATTGGATGCACAGCCGTCGGCGGCTCTTGCGGTTCGTCCCTAGAACGCCGTAGGCAGAGGATGTTTAAGGACACAACCGACCGAGTCCTCGGCTACGAGGGTAAGCGCGGAAATGCAATGAGGCGGCGGTGCCGGCACCATCGCCTCCAGAGTTAGATGGTTACCGGAAAATTGACGGGACGCTACCACCATTCCACCCGACGATTCCCTCAGTTCGATTACACGAACGCCGTAGCGGGATCGGACAACATTTCTGGAAAAAAATTTAAATATTTTGCTTTCGTTGTACAGTGCGTTTTAGATAATATTTTGTTGTTAATATTTATTATTACATGAAATATGTAAATATATATTTATTGTGAAAGATGACCGATGAGTCAAGAACAAATTTTTTTCAAAATCAATTACTTTATTTATTTTAGCATTACATTATTGTTAAAAGTTATTGAAACATTTGAAAATGTTTAGTTAAGGTTAAATTTTACAACAATTTAATTTTAAGCATCGATTTGTAGGTTTCGAATGTGATACACAATTCTTGTAAGAGTTTGCTATTTAAAAATATGTATTATCTTTTAAAAAGAAAATACATTCCATTTACTTTATAACAAAGTCAAAAGTTGAAAGTTTTGAATTGGTAAAACTTCAAAAAACATTTTATTAAATTTCTCATACTGGGTCAAATGTTCCTTGATTCTAAATTTGTTTTCGCACAAAGTACAAGAACACTTACGAAGTTATTTTTATGGTAAAATTTACAAACGTGCATAACGTGCTATAACAAGAATAGAGTTTTTTAAAATATATTTTTATATTTTTTTAAAAGCCTATCGAGATGTAAGACAATTTTATTTTGCTTTTTTATTTTAGTTAACTAACAATATTTCATTTGATTTTTTAAACAAATTATAATTAGAAGTTTAAAGTTTTATAATCTATTATTATTATTTATATAACACAAGTAAGTATTATAAAATTATTTGAAATATTAATATTATCTGTTTAAAATATAATTAATGTTTCATTTATAAATGAATGTTGATATATAATGTTAATATATAAAAAAATGTTCGATATAAAAAATAAAAATAACTATTCGAACGTTTTATATTTTAAAAAATCAATTATTGAACTGAATAACAATATTGTTATTATTTCTAAATATGTAAATATGTAAAAATTAATAGTAGACAGATTCAGTGAAAAAAAAAAAATGAATTAAGAAAAAAATGTGCATGCAGAATGCGCCGATAACTGTCATTAAAAGGTCTAGTCGCATTAAAAAAATGCATGCAATCATAATATTTATTTAGTTTACTTCTTCCACATGAATTTATTGTGTTAATTTTAATCAAAAACATTACAAAAAATTTTAACCAACCTCTTAGCATCGTACTTCAAATCGTTAAAATTTTGACATCGCGCGTTGTCCATATCTATGTTGAACCACCGATGATAAGCCAATAAAGTTGCACACGAATTGCCCCAGAATGTCCGATCCGTCTGAGAGGGCGTCTCGTTATTCGAAGCGATGCTCTTGGCAAATGATCTGTTGAGTTCGGGACTAGCGGGAGCGGAAAGACGTCCCGGTGTCGACATATTTTGCTGGCCGAATCCCATGGACGTGGGTCTTGAGGTCTCCGAGAGTAACCGACCTCTGCGTGGGCTCGCCATTACGGGCTGCTGCACCGTGACCGTGACACTGAGCGGCCGACTTAGAGCGACGGTCGTGTGCTGCGGTTCGCGGCGCACGGGATTGCGATTGGAATCGATGCTCGCGGCGCCCACGAACACCCGATCGACGTAGTCGAATCCACGGCCCATTATGCCTTCTCGCGTGTGCCCGAGGTCGAAGGTGTGTCCGAGCTCGTGGAGGACCGAGCCGAGAGTCGTTGCGAGGCATCCCCCGTGTGTGCCTCGATAGTTGCTATCGTCCATCAGCTGTTCCGTGTCGATTATCGTCGCATCGAGGAAACGCGGCAAAACCTGTCGATACCAATTGTACGATTAAGCGCGAATAAACGGGGCATGTGCTACGAATGCGGATATGTGTATGTATCGATGTGCTTATGCGTATGTGTGTATGTATCGTTGTGTATGTACGTGTATCTTTTATTGGATTAGGGAGAAATTGAGTGGAACGGTCTCTTATTGAGAAGATGAGCTATTTGACATTATTGAAAAGATGTCGATAAGACTTCAAAATATCGTTTGCCTGCGAGCATCGATGCAATATAAAAAAAAAAGGACGTATCATATATTTACAAAAGAAGAAATTGCTATTTATAATAAAAAAGATGAAATAATTTCAAACTTTTAATGTTATTTATTTCTATTGCATTGCATTTATAAAAAAAAAGCAATAAATTGTATTATAGATTAAAGGTAAAGAAATTATGAAACTAGTTCATTTATTATTTAAAAAGAGAAACAAAAAATATTATTGTAACAAAATTAATGTATTTTTTTGACAAATATTTAGATAATGTTCGAAAAAATTTAATAATTGATGTATTTATATTATTATTTATTTATAACATTAATTTAAATGAAAAATAATTGAATTTTACACTCAACTTATAATTTAAAAAGAAATTCAATTAAACGCAATATTTACTTTCCCTTTAAGAAATAATAAAACAAAGAGATTGAAGCATTAGAATATCGAGGTCGCAGCCCTGAAATCGATTGTTTGAATACAGTTTACTTGTTCACTATTCTTTCGTTTGTAATTTTAAGAGTTTAAGCTTTAGTACAGTTCGTTTGTAAATCAATATTTTCTTACTGCTAGTGCAGCGGTATATTTGTATACATACAAATAGTATATACGTAGAACGTCAATTGTTGGTTGAGATTCTGGTAAAGCTCTATGCAACCTTGCGGCACAAGTGTTACAGGGTTAACACTTTGAAAACTAAAAAGCTTTCTGCCAAAGACAATCTTTTGAGTTTTGAATTAGAAAAAAAAAAAAAAAAAAAAAAAGAAGCTGGAATAATACTGTACGAACGAAAGCGTGGAAAAGCACAAAGTACAAAGTAAATGTCTTCTGTATACAAGGGGTTGTTTTCATTAACATTTTCTTTGAAAGCCAGCGGATATATTGAAAAACCAGCGATATCAAGTTGAAAAAAAAAAAAAAAATTTATAAATAGCTATAATCTCATTAAAAAAGCGCCCTTTTTGTTCTTAAAAATCGTTCAGCGGTAAAAATTAAAGTGATAATTCCATTTACGAAAAGCAATATTACGATTTCATTTAATTTATTCATGTGTGATGTTTTATTTTTTTTTACGTTTCAGATATATATTATTCATAATTCTATACATAAACACTTGTTTAAAATAAATAAATAGAAAATAAATATGAAAATAATTATGAGAGAAATATGAAATTTTTTAATAAAATTTCAAAATCGTACGTATTTTTATACATTTTATTAAAAAAAAAAAAAAAAAAAAAAAAAATTATTAAATAAAACATAATTGTTTTAATAATAAAGATATTTTAAATGTCATATTTTTAAATAAAAAACTAAACATGTACTTGCTACTTATTTACATAATATATATCTACTTTCACAAGTTTAAAGAGAATTGAAAACCAATAACATGTAATATGTTTCTTAAAGTCGCTATTGTTGTAAAACTTTTTTAATATCATGAAACATAAAAACATGTTCATTTATGATACAAGTGTGAAAGAAGTAATTCTTGTATTGTATACAAATGTGCGTTTTAAGCTCAAAGGAAGCGAGCGTGACATTCACGTGATTCGAGAATCAATTTTCTCATGTAAGGGTATATCGAACAAAATGTTTCTACGCGACGAATTCAACATCTGATTTTGCGCATGTTTGCTTTAATGTATTACATCAGATGCATGTTTAGTAAGATTACATGTATTGAATGATTCGAACTTCTGCTTCTGCCAAGGGCTCGTTAAATTAAATAATTCGATATAACTTTATAATGAAATATTTCGAATATCAAACGTGGAAAATGACATAAAAATACCAATGAAAATGTCAATAAACAATGAAATTTATTTAAGGTAATTGATAAAGTTACTCAATGATACGTTATTAAAAAAATGTTTAGCATTTGTTTTTAAAAATAAAAACAATCGAATATCTATGAATTGCACTTATACGTTTCTTTTTAAAACAAATATATTTCTCAATAATATATGTCGTTAAAATGCAAATTATGCAAGCTAACATAAATACTGAATCTCGAAAGTGGAAGGGATATTCTTTTCATCTAATGCTTTATTACCCACCCCCCCCTACCTTCTCCCTCCCTTCATACCCACTACATACCCGTCGAGGGGCCAAAGGACGAGCTCTTCCGGTTAGTTGAAGACGACAAGTCACACGGATCAATGAATTTCTAAGCTGACGTAACTCTATTACAACTGTTCTACTCGCGTAAATATTACTTCTGTATAATGAAAATCTACAGTTTCGATCTAGTACGTGAAAACATATCATGTATTAAGTAACTTTTATTTTATAGATTAGTTGAAAACTATTTTTTATTTTTTAATAGTTTATTAATGGTATTTACATTGTAAATAATATTTGTCTTATCTTTTATCTTTCAACCATGAATTTAATAATTATTTCAAAGCAACAAAAGATATATTGATGGATAAAATTATCAAAATAAAAATATTAACAAAAAATCTTGCAAACGCCAAAAAAAAAAAAAAGTAAATAAATAAAATCGCTCACCTGTGCCATACAAGTTGGCCACGTGTGTAGACAAGCCGATCCGAACAGCGCCAAACCTCCACCGCCGAGAGCCGCGTGTCCTTGAGTCCTAGCCAAGGTATCCTCGTGCGTCCTAGGATTCGGCGCGCCCCTGTATCGCGTGCACGATAAGAAAGCCAGGTACTTGCGGTCCTTGGAAGCCAACGGTCCCGTCATCAACTCCCTGCCGATGCACTCCCAGAGCTCGCGTTGCGACAGCGCTCGTGCGCGATCCACGTGCAAGACGCTGTGCATCACTAGGCATTCCGGGCCGTCGAGGTCCCGCTCGAGCTGGAAAGTCTTGCGCCCGTGGCCGGCCTCCCTTAGCTTTTCAGCGGTTAGCGTCTGCAGGAGTCGCGCACCGAGTCCTATGCGCGTCGCCGCGCTCTCCGCCGAGCGATTTTCGCTTCTGGGGCCCTGCGATTTTTTCAATAGGTTACTTGTTAGATTTATTGTCATGTTCCGTGTTGGATTTATTTTGCTTTTCCCATCGAAGAATTATGTGAAATCGAACGGTATCTTTGGGTTACGTATTTGGACATTATTATTTTTTTTTTTTTTTCATACAGTCGGCACAAAATGAAAAAAGTATTCAATTTTTGTTGAATTGTAATAAGGTTCTAGTAATAATTTATAATTATAAATTTAATAAAATAATTGAAAATATTTTAATAAGTGATTATAGATATTTTATTAAAACAAGTATAAATAAACAAATTTGTTATTTCTGCTTCTCATTAATACCTTAATTAATATTTGAAAAAACTTTTCAAATGATTTTGAAAATTAGCATAAAGAATTAAAGTAAATTTTTATAAAAGCTTTTTGCATTTTTTTCTGATAAACGAGTTTTTATTTACACAATGGGTAAAATAAATTAACTTGATGTAAGATAAATTATTCATTAATTTTTAATAAAAAGTTTCTTGAAAAATTATTCTTTTATATTTTTTTTTTTTACTTTAAATTATTTTTCTGACAATATATCTATTGTTTTTCTGAAAAAAAAAAAAAAAAAAAAAACAACATCGAAACTTGCAATATAACTAAACTAAACATAATATAACTAAATAAATTTTCTTATTAAAAATATTTACAACAACAAAAATTACAATATTTTTAGACTTACTTTAAAGAACGTACTTTATTTTAAAAATATTTAAAATATTTACTCTAAATTTTCACAGGGTTAGAAAGTTATATGGTTACTTTGCCATTAAAAGTTCTAAATGTATTACACGCCGCGGAGACATCGTCCATTTCGTCGGAAAAACGTTTTAACGCGCGAGACTCATAATTTATTGCTGGCGATTATAAAAGTGATTAATTTTCTTGAAAACCAAGCTGTTTACATAAACGTATACCTTGTATTATAGTCATTTAGCGTAAAATGCGGCGAATTAGGCAACTTCGACCGGTGTTATTAAGTAATTATTGTGCGCAATATATCTTAGCATTTAGGCTCTTGCTAAAGTTTAAATTAATCTATATTTAGGTACATTCAATAATTAACGTTGCGTTTGTTTTTTCCAAAACGTTTTCAGAAATGTTAAGATATCTTAGTGTAAATATTTATTCTTGACTTTTGTAATTCACTATAAACGGTTACAAGGAAGTTGCCTATTCATAATATTTTCTTAATTAATTTTTCAACAAGAAACGATCGAAGATTATCGATATGCAATTTTTTTAATTTATTGGAACAATAATGGCAATGCATTATCGTAAACCCAAATACTAGAAAATCTTATCGATTTAAACTTTTCGCATAAATGGAACAGTCACGCACTGATTACGTTTCACATTGAACTCCGCGTTACATACGAGTACTATATGTTCAAACAGTTGCACGTAAAAAGAAGGTACGAAAATTGTAACTGTGCGCATCGGCGCAATCACTTTATCGTTTGGGAAGCGTTTTTAAACAAGGTCACACATACACGCACACACATATACATCCATACAGACACATTTTTATTTATCTTTACACTTACTTTTTTTTTTCTTAACGCATAAATTAAATTAAAAAAATTTTCACCGGTTATGCACGATGTTTTTTTTTTGTTTTGTTTTTTTTTTTTTTTGTATTTTTAACGAAATAACAATTAAAAAATTACCTGAAAGTAACCATCGTGGCCGGCGCAAATCACGTAAACCGGAGTAACTCTCAATCTCGTCTGCCTGGGCTCGTAAGTGAGATTGAATTTCCGCTTGAAGCCACCGGCCTCGAGCTCGAGCTTGTTGACACCGCGTTGCAATTCAACGAGGACGCGAAAGTCCCCGTTTATTATGGGCCATTCGGCCGTTTGATTTTTGTGACTCCCTCGTATCCTTATATACGTACAGGCGAGCGGCGCTTTGCCACGTACGAGGGCGAGACTGTAACTCAACGTCTCGCCTTCCAGCAGATTCTTTACGAATATGCCATCTTGGTTATTGTTGGCGGACAGATAGGAATTGCTGCGGTGATGGTGCAGATGCAGGTTGTCTGTCATCGATGTGTCCGCCAGCACCTGAAATAAATTTATTAATGATTTTTTTCACTTTATCTGCGAAATTTTTTTACTTTTAAACGCGAGTTTTTATGTTTTAGTCAACGTTAACGCTACGAAAATGCATTTTTTTTCCTTGACTACAATTTTTTAATTCAGTTTTTTCACCATAAATACTTACTTAATTTTTAATCGGAATTTAGCTAATTCAATTGTTATTTATTATTAGTTATTATAGAACAAAAGGTTAAATTCAAATGTATTTTTAAATTAAATATCCGAAATAAATAAAATAAGAAAATAAATATTATTTCCGTTTCAGGGTGATATCACCTTCGATGTAACAGATTAAGAAAGACTGTAGTTACTGTAGGTGAGTCACACGTTACCCCATAAAAAGAGGGTGAAAATTCCCGTTACTAAATCATGCATAAGTTTGACAAAATCACTTTTTTGTTATCAGAAATAGAATAGAACCAATTTTCGTTCAACAAATAATTTTTTTTACGCTAATTTTTCTTAAGAAAGAAAAATGCTTAAAAAAATAAGCAATATTAGGTAGATATTTATCAATTTAACAATAATAAAGGAATAAAAAATTAAATTATTAATAATTTGTAATAAGAATTCAAAATTTTTATGAATTTACGATTACACTTTTATTTTATTATGAAAACATTTTAATATTCTATTACACGGTAATTATATTAAACCAAATATTTGCCGTCGGTTATTTATACATTTTATTTACTCAGCTTAAAAATGTATGTTATTTTTTATTTAGAATAGATGAATGTCATGAGAACAATTGTCTTAATTCTTATAAAAAAAAATAAATCTAAGAATATTTGCTTTTTATAAGAATTGATCTGAATATATTACATACTAATTTAATATATTAATGTTCTTTCATTTTTCGAATTAAAATATATATTTAATCAATAAAAAACGTACTATAACTTAAAAAAAAATTATTTCGTACCGTACAATATTATAATTAATATTTTATAAGTTTTATACATAACGTAAAAATGTTATCAATACTTATACTTTTTTATTCTTTTTTTTTTAATTTTTGAATTAAAAAACTATAATTTTTTTTTTTTACATAATCAATTTCATATTTAAAATTATGCGCAAAAAATATCAAATTTTGAATTTCATTCGGAACGTAGGTGTCGAATGGAATTCATATAAAGCAAATTCATATTGTATGATTGATGCTATGCATAGATAATTTTCAAATATAAATGTACATATGCATTCCGATTTTTATATTGATATATACTAATCAGAATTCATATAATCTGAATTACAAGTAGTTGCAGTACATTATTCAATGTATATTCTTATAAAAAGAAAAATGGAAAAATAAATTATTTTCGATGGAAAAACAATGTGAACGCAACTTGTAATTGTTTGATAAATGTTTAAAAATATTTCTAAATGTAAAAATAATATAATTTTTTTAATTTTTAGAAGAAAAAAGGAAATCTTTTTTATCGTTTAAGTAAAGCGAAATACATAGCCGGAAGGTGCTGCAACCTGGTGGTATAAAAGGACACTTAGACAATTAACATCTTGTTTCTATTCGCACACTATTACTGTACAGTGGAATAATATTGAAAATAACATTATCAAACAAAAGTGAAACTCCTTAACATGATTTAAAATCCTATTAGTAACTTTACGATCGCACCAGATGAAAAAGTCACTTTTAATTTCCTTCAAGGAAGTGAGCAAAATACGCAGAACCTAATATATCTCAGAGTTTATCCCTCGACAAAAACGAAAATCAATAATATGTCAGTAATAAATAAACGCGAGCGATTTCAGCTAATCGAAACAAAACTCACTGCAAAATCAAGATACACTAAGTATCGACGATGTAATCGTCTGTAATCCTTCTAGTCACGATAATGAATCGCGACCTTCTGCGTCTCACGCAAGCGCGAGAATTTTCCCCGTACATCCTTGAACTCGCACGTTCGAGTACGCAGCGTTCGACAACCATCAAACTATCGCGATAAACCAAATAAATAAAGCGAAGAGAAGCTCTATGATGAGGCTAGGCATTAGCGACCTTTAGAAGAGGATAAAAATTCGGCGCATCGTCGCCATCCCGCTTTCTCCGTGCGTCGCTGTATGCGACGCGCATTCTAACACGTAGAGCAGACATGCATACGGGCATACACACCCACCAAGAGGCAGCAGCAGTAGCAGTACATGCGGCCGTCGCGAAAGCTAAAAGCGAAGAAGAAAAAAATTGATGAAAAGAGCAAGAGACTCACCATCGCGATGGTGTGCTTGGATTGGCGTGTTCGCGCGTGTGGGACAACAGAGGGAAAGCGCGAGCGGTGCCCGCTGGCTGTGGTGGTGGTGGGCACACGTCACCGACCAGGAAGCAGTAGTAGAAGAAGAGGAGTATCGCGACTGCCTCGAGCGTCCGTCCGCAGGCAGGGGGTTGCCGAATTACAGCGTTGTAACTAAGCGGTAGAAGCAGCAGCAGCACCTCGGCGCTTGGGCGAACCGCGGCCAGCCGGCTCCTAACATGCGGCGGACTGCGCCGCCGTGTGTGTGGTGCGGGTGTCGAGGCGCCGCCGCCGCCGCCGCTCGCGGCGCTCGCTGCTGCGGCCTGCGCCGCGCCGGTGGAACGAGAGGAGAAGAAAGAGGAGGAGGAGGAGGCAAGTAACGAGAGGAGGGATCGAAGCGCCCGGTACGGCAGGCGCCGGTACTATAACCCACGTCAAATCGACGACGTATGCGCTCGTACTCGGTACACAAATGCGCGGGAGGATGCGGCATTTCGGAAGCAAAAATCTACTTGGCTCGAACATGAGAAGTTTTCCTTGAAATTTTCGAGTGCTCGTTACGAAGAGAGTGGAAAACTATTATGGATTTCTGAGTGGAATCAAGGATACTACTTTTGATTCGATGAAATTTACTTAGTCTTTATTAATGGTTAATGAAATTATATTTCACATGGTAATAAGCTTATAAAATTATCGATTTTGCTTTTTGTAAAATGAATAATTTTCTATAAATTTATTAAAAATATAGCAACAAAACTGTAGATTTATTTGTTTATCTTCAATTTTACACATGTCATTTTCAAAGACGTCATTTAAATGTATTTTTAGTAAACATTATTTAACTTATATAACATCAGTATTACAAATACATCTATTTTGAGGTTGTTCTTTATACGGTAAAAAATAAATGAAAACTGCATACATTCATTTATTAAATCAATAAAAAGATTGATGCACTTATTTATTTTATGAAAGCTCACGTTTTTAAGTAGATCACGGATGAGTTTAGTCAGACACGCACGTTATTTCTAAAATTCTCATATTTTAAAAATTTTCGTCGACTGATCAATAGCGAATATGTAAAATTTAAAATACTCCTACGTTATTTTCATTCGTGAAATTTGAAAGTTTAATTCTATGAAAGCAAATTATTTACTTTTTCAAGAAAAATTAATGTTTCATTAAAAAAAAAATATTAAAAATATCTTGAACAAATAGTTTTTAAATGAAAACATGACAAAAATTGTAAGTTTGTTTTAATTATCGTCATTTTATCAAAATATTTTTGTCGAAGACCGAAACATTTAAAAATTCTGATATGTATCTTTTACATCGGTTGAAAAATTTACTTTAGAATTCTCGAAAAAAGTACACACCCACATACACACAAGTTGACAAGTAGGAAGTGAATCTTGGTCTTCAAAGAAACCAGTGTATAAATCATTCTTATAACAATTTCCCAGCGTAATACTCGTCTTCCGTAGAAATGTTCTCCCAGCCTCTCGTCCTTTCCGCCGCAGTGGGTGGCGCATGATGCCAATGAGAGTGAACCACCCGTTTGCGCTTATCTCTATCTTCTTCTTTCTACTCATTCTTTCTCTCTCTCTCTCTCTCTCTCTCTCTCTCTCTCTCTCTCCTCTTTGGCCCTTGCACGTGATTTCCTTTCTCTCTCTCTCTCTCACCCTATGTTGACTTCGCGCCACCCGGGCGCCGCGTGCCAAACTTTATCGCTTTGCGCACGAGAAACCACGGCTCGTGTGTGAGATCATTCGTACAGATGGGCGAGTTTCTGTATTTGTGACTGTTGTTTCTATCGGGATGCTATATCGACGGTTTTATTCAGGCCGTAAATGCATTTAGTGCGAAATCTATTATAGATCCGGAAGTACTAAGCTGATTCAGACATCTTTTTACAATTTACTCATAATTAAAAATATATAATTGTCTGTAATACTATAAAAATAATATTATCATAAATTTTTTTTAAGAAAAAAAACAGCAAAATTAATAAAATAAAATTTTTTTTTTCGTTATATTAACCTTTAACCGAGACACAGAGTAGTCTACACCCCAGACTAATTTCAAATTAATATTTTTCAAATTTATATTTTAAGAAGTAAATTGTTTATTATTATTTATACTATATTAAATTAAAAATTTTATCATAAAATCAAATTGTCAAATCAAAACAAACTTATTATTTTTCTGTATTCAAAACAAAAATAGCAAATCGAACAATATAATGTGTAATAATTTTTTTTTCTATTATATGTATACACATTAAAGTAATTTTTTATTTTTACTATGAAACGATATTTCAGTATTAAACATTATATAATTATATTATTATAATATTTATTTTATATTCAATAGAATTGTAGTAAATATTATAATTACTTGAACTAAAATGATCAAGATTTTTTCTTAGTTAATTTAATTACTGTACGCAGAAATATTAATCTTTTAATCGAATTATATAATTATTAGGAAATGAAGAAGTATTTTCATTTTTTCACATTATTTCAATGAAAATCGTAGAATATATTCAATTGAAATATTAAAAATAACGAATATAATAATTTCTTTTTAATTTAATAATAATTAAAATTTACTCAAAATGTAATAATGAAAAGAATAATTTTCAATTACATTAAATAATTACGTTTTAAACTGCAATGCGATTTTATTTATCTCGATAAAATCGGCTAAAATTACTAATTAACGATAATAAAATATTAAAATTTGTGCGCGCATTTTAATCAAGTTAAGAAGATTATGAGAAGCTCGGAGGAATGTCACCCTGTCTTAACATGTCAATCTAATATTGACGAAGCTTAGATAAGTAGGTAACACTCTTGAGTAAAGTATCAAGTAAGTGTTTCGTCAGCTTTTGATGAGGCCTTGACTTACAGAATGAATCGATTATTCCAGCAGATTTTGCATCAATTTGAAATTTGCTTAATAAATTATTATATTATACCAATAAATCATTCGATATGCGTAAATTTTGTTGATTAATAATACTTCTAAGACTTTTTAATAACACGCAAAGTATTTAATTTCAATAAGAATCAGTTCAAATAATAAAAAAATTGTCATTTGACATCTTGTGATAAGACATTAATTTAAAATATTTTGGGCAACTTATAATAAATATTTATGCATAGAAATTTTCAATAAAATAATTAAAAATTAATTTTATCTTCAAAATAGGTTTCCTTGAAGTTATTTTTTCGTTGTAAAACTATTTCAAATGAATAAACATTAATTTTATATGATAAATTAAAGGATTTCAATAAAAATTAAATTAGATGATATCTTGAAAACTTGATTATAAATTTAATAACTTTTCTCATTATTATAACATTTTATAAAAAATATAATATTAAGAAGAATTTAATTAAATATAAAGTATAAAGGAGATGATTTAATTCAATGTTAAATAAAGCACGTATAGTATAATTGCAAAATTAGAACTCGTAAATTATCATAAACTTTCATGTAAGAAGTAAAATTTCTAATAGTAAAGTACCAGGAATATATTTAGCAATAAAACGGAAATATGTCGAAAAAACGATTTTTCAAAAGTCACTTCAGGTTCACTTACCTTTTCCCGTCAAGCGATTTGCGATTTATTATTACGTGTTTTCTAGCCATCACTTAAAACGGAGAGAAAAAGTGTAAACAAAATTATTTACTCACCATTACCTCGGCGATTTCTCTAAGCGAAGATACTTGTTTCGTTTCGCGCTTTTAAAACAAAACTGCACAAATAATAAATCACAAAGAGAGAAGAGGTAATGCATGCACAAGAAGGAAAGGAATATAGGAAGTTCCCTCGCGCGCTCGCTCTGGCTTGAAGAGAAAGAGAGAGAGAGAGAGAGAGAGAGAGAGAGAGATAGATAGTGAAAGAGAGAGAAGAAAAGAGAGACATGCACACTGCGGTAAAATGCTTTGACTATAGCTATATTAGACTATGTGACGCGAGAGACTACGGCAGCGTATCGGCCATTGAACCTCTCGACGATGCCGTGAACGGCAAAGAGAACTTGTGAGTGAGAGAGAGAGAGAGGTAGAGAGGTAGATACAGGAAAAGAGATAGGAGAAGAGAACGTTTAGAGCGATTTCCATTCCCCTCCCCCGTAAAAAATTTCTATGGGCTTTCATTGGCGGCTAATCTCTGCGCGAAGGGAAAATCGTGCCAGTAGGTCAACGGCGTGCAGTTTGCGTTTGTACCGATACATTCATCTTTTTATATACGTATGTGTACGTATATACACACACGTATACAAATTGACGAGTAAATAGGTGTACTTTTCTCTCCTCGCGCGCATGCACTTTCCTCCGGTAAGACGCTGCAGGGAAACTGTTTCTCTCTGGGCTCGGAAACCGTCAATCTTCACGGGAGTTTTCAAGTGCGACGAGCGTCCCTTTTTTTTTTTTTTTTTTTTTTTTTTCTTCTTTTTTACTTCTTTATTTTACGTTAATATTGCCTTATTTTATTTACCTCAAGCTTGAAGTGAAGAGTAAGCAAACACTTTAAAAAAAAAAAAAAAGGAAACTAAAAAATCGAAATCTTATGTACATACGCTCGGGATTGTCGTTTTTTATATATGTACGATACATGCAGACAAAAACGTATTATTTCACGTTCGCGTGCTCATCGAGATTGCATCGAGTGACGATGTTTTTTACGTTTATTTTCGCGTTTAATTGTCGAGCTTTGAAAATATTTGTCAAACATGAAAATTATTTTGTGTAACTAAAGATAAATGTGCATGTATCGCATGTGCTTTGATTTATTATATTCGTTTTTACGATACACTTTTGATATTCTAAACGCGTATCTCAAAAGCGTAGATAGCTTGGTAAATGAACAATACATCATGAACGATATATGAATACGTACTTAGAATTTGTTACATTTTTAAAATAATGAATGATTTAATTCAGTTTGTAGAAATTTATTCATTTTTATCAAGTTGATTAGTAATTAAATTATTATTAGCTATTTTTATAAATAATGCGAGTATGATTTAGTAGATTATATTTATAATAGAAATAAATTTATTTCCGTCATATTTTCATAGTATTATATAGAAATTTAATTTTCTAGTTACTTTAACAAAGTGTAAAAGTAAATTCATTTATTGAAAAAAATCCCCACAAACGTTTAAAACTATAAAGATTTATAATGAAAATAAAATTTTTTAATTAAATCGAAATATTCAGGAAATCAAATTGTTCAATGATACATAAAAATATTAGTAATGATTGGTCACATACTCGTATTTTCATTAAAATTACATTTATATTGAAATTAAAATGTTGTAAAAATTTTAAATAATTTTAATCGTTAATTGAAGTTTCATAAAAACTATTCATTTAATTAATTATTAATAGACTTGGTTTCAAATTAAATTTTTTTCAAGCAACATGAACAGTATCAATTTTGAACGAGTTGGTAGAAAATTGATGTATTGCGTGAAAATAAAGAATCGATATGTGTAATTTTGAACTTCGTGTTACTTTAGTATTAAATGATGCTAGTAGCTAGTAAAATAACTGGCATATTTGTAGAATATTTATTTTTATTTAAAATTGTAAACAATTTTTTTACACAATATACTGTGCTTAGCTTGACATTAACTATAATTGTATGAGTATCTCAATATTATGTTTTTTCATTTTGTTCTACCTTTTTTTCATTTTTGTCTCTGCAATATTTATTATAAATGACAATTATAAATTTAATAGTTAACGATAAATATTACAACGTAAAGATTGTTTATTAATAATTTTGAGGTCGATTGATATACGTAAATTGCATTTTATTGAATCTATAAAATATTTTATAAAGATTTCTTTAATGAAGCTATTAAAATATTAAATTTACTAAATTAAGAGGATTTATATATTAATTATAAACAGTTTGATATTAGAAATAATAAATGTTATATAATAAGGCGTGGATACAATATATTCTTTTATTTATTGTCTATATGAAATAAAATACACGTGTGAAACGGCGATTTTAAAAATACGTTTCATATAACTGCATTTGAATAATATTTTAAAGATGATTACATTAAAATGGTTTTCCAAATATCGTTCAACGTACCTCGTATGAAATAAATTTTATTATAAATATATGTCGCACTCTGCACTTTCTTCTATACTTATAACTAACTCCTTGACACTCGTTGATGTAGAGCTTCATATTTATTAAAAGTATCGACATTTTTTTTCCGAAAAAAATGCTAAATCAGCAAAGCTATTATTAAGCGTTACGACGATGCAACTAAACGCAACATCATCGCTCGTAGTGGCAGTTACGAGGCACCCCTTTGAACTTCTAACAAAAAGAGTGCCAAGGTTAAAGGGTGGGGTGCACCGTCGAGGTACAGGTTTTAGGTGCAGCGAGGTACTAGCCGTTGCGCGCTGAGCTCCCTTCGCGTGTCTTTCCGCTGTATAAGAACCGAGCCAACCTAATCACTCACCGGCATAACGGCCGTACTCATTTCTCTTTCTCTCTCTCTCTCTCTGTCTCTCTGTCTTTCTTTGGTTCTCGGTATAAGGCAATAAGCGCAATCGTAATCGCGTTATTGCTCGAACAGTTTTCGTTTGGTTTGACCGAATTGTTTCCGGCCCTTTAACGCCACGCGGCGGTCGAATCGAGATTTCGCTGACTCGATAAAAAGTAAGATTGTTGTTGCGGAACTGCACTTTGTGCGCGCTCGTGCTGAAGAGAAAAAGAAAGAGAAAGAGAGAGAGAGAGAGAGAGAGAGAGAGAGAGAGAGAGAGAGAGAGAGAGAAAGGATAATATTTTCACTTTGGATTTTAGGCTAATTACTTGGAAGCATTCGAACGTTATATTTCCTATTTGTGACTTTAAATGCTTTAATTTTGAGTTATCTGAAATTAAACAACGAAGTTTTTAAATGCATTTTTAAATAGATGTGTTATTTTTTTTTTTTTTTTTTAAACTTATTTTGGGTTAAATTAGACGGCGATAAAAATAATAAAATTTTAAACAAGAATAATAAATTTTACCGATAACAATGACAAAACTTTACCAATACATATTACATAATTACGAACAAAATTTCAGATTTGTAAAATTTTCAGTTAATAAAAATAAAAAAAATTCGTATTTGACACAATTCTTTATTGCTATTCCCAATCGTAATAAATAATATTAAAATAATAATAATCTTTTCACGATATTCGTTTCGAATATTTCATATTCTTTGGTTTTTATGAGTATGCTAAAGATGACTTGCTTCGCCGTTTATGAAATACAAAGGTATCTTATAGCTTTGCATGCATTGCAATTCTAGTAAATTATTGTGCAGAAAATGTCTGGTAAAAGTTAGATTAAAAAAAGTTTAAAATTATCTATTTTAAAATTTTAACAAATTCTCATGACAATTGTTGTTTATTTATTAAAAGAATTAAAAATTAATTTTATAATCTCATATTAAAAAAAACAATTTATATTTTCAAAGATAAAATTGCTGTGGATAAATTAGATAGAGAGAATTGGTTTAATATATTTCAAATGAAAACCCAAAAATATCATACTCAATTCAATATTTTTATATCAATAATTAAGTTGAAAATTTATTCGTAAATTTGTTTTAAATGAAAAAATTTTTTTTACTACATGCACATGCAGATGACACTTTTATAATACCTGCTTATTAAACAAACTAAATTTTAATAGTTCATTTCTTGTTTTAATGTAATTTTCTTTTAAAAAAATATACATTTAAAACTATTTATTTATGTTAAATGACTAAATCAAATTTTTTTAAATAATTACGTTCAAAGCAACACGATATTTTGACAGTTTATAATCTAATTAATATTTAAAAAAATCAATAATTGTGCGAAATTCTAAATTACTTTAGCAAAATGCAAATAAAAGTCTTTTTTTTTTATAAAACCATCGTACGAAAATATTACAAGGTATTTTTTACAACCAGTAAAAAAACGTAAGCCTAGCATCTTTTAAATGCGACTTTTATCGAGCGGAACTATCGTAAAACTCACCTAATTTCTCATGAGCATGGATATAGCATAATAAACGTAAAAGGGGTTGTAGCTCGCGCGAGATATCTTTTCATTGACATATAAAAACCCAATTCCACGGTTTCAATCAGGATGATATAGCGTATAAACTCTACGCGGCGACTCTCCATCGCCGTATCAAGCATCGATCTGCATTTTCTCGCGCCGTACTACTTTCCGTTCCAGGTGCGATTGCCCCGATCCTCCGTATACCTATACATCCACGGATCTCTCGAATCGAAGACTTCTTCCCTGTCCTCCTCCCTCTTTCCCCTCCCCCTTTCTCCCTCCGCGTGACTCTCCGTTAACTTATCCGTCTTGCTTTTACGCGCAACCGGTGAGTTTTTCCCTGTGTGGAAGAAAGTGCCGCGCTGAAAAGGTGCGCTTCGAGAGGAGAAGGACGAGGAGGAGGAGGAGGAGGAGGAGGAGGATAGACGAAAAAAATTGGAAAAACAAGTGCGCGCACTTTGAGAGGAAAAGAGAGAAAGAGAGAGAGAGAGAGAGAGAGCGTAGCGGTAGCCGATCGCTCGAGAGAGCTATCTCTTCGGGGTTAGCGGCCGTGAAAGTAACTCCCTGCAAGTGGGTCGAGCATTTTTCAAAATCGTCGCGTCGATTGCGTGCGCCCACAATCGACCTACATCCGCGAGGTCGAAGCCCTCAGTTCTGTTTGCCGCAGCGGAGGTGGCCCCGGACGCGTAAAAGATCTTCGGGAACGGCGTCGTTACTGCGCCAACCGATGTTCTCCGACCATTCCTTCCCGACTCTTTGTCTCTTAGTCGATGCATGGAACAGCGATGATCTTGTTAAAGAATCTTTGACAAAGAACCGACGAATAATGAAGAAATAATGAAAAATTGAAAATTCTAGATGCTTCGAGAAATAAATTTCGAGAAAATCTGTGTAAGGGAATAGGTAGAAAGTTTATTTTTATTTGTCAAAGGCTTTTTTATCGAAAGAAAATTATTTTTTCATATCATATGAATCGCAATGTTGTTATTTAATTATAAAAGCTACTTATAAGTATGTAATTTCATCTTTTTTCCAAGTAGCTCTTTATTGGCTTTTTTAATTTTCGTATTGAATTTCATTTGTGACACACTTACACAGAAAAGTGTTACATGATTAATTATTTTTAAAAATTTCATCTTGATTATTTAATTTACGTTCTAAATTTAATTATAATAAATTTATTTAATTAAATAAATTCTCATAAAGATTTGGATATCCCACGAATAACATATACGCATTCGTGTAAATTTGAACGAAATATTTTTAAATGATAAAAACTTTCAAATAAAAATAAAATTTAATGAAAATTCATTAATAAAATGCAAGCAATACATTTTTAAATAATTTACTTTTATTTATTTAAAAGTATAGAAACATTCAAAGGTATTTTTAAAATTATAAATTGTTTATCCAGAAATGAAACGCGTGGATTTTCTTATTTTTACCCGTGTTTAGTACATAATGAAATTAACGAAAGTAATTGTATTTTCATAAAATTAATAAAATTAATGCATCGAATAACTAATTCAGGTAAAGTTTTTCTTCCCTCCTAAGAGATTCGTGACTCTTTCTCTCACGTGTCGGTGGATCTTCCCGTCGCGCTCGTTACCGTTTCGGGGCGCGAGCGAAGAGAGTCAAAGGAAAGTGCAATTCTTCTAAATGCGCTTCTACGCTTTAACGGATTAAAACTCTCTCTCTCTTTCTATCTCGTCTCTTCCGATGCTCTCGCCGCTGCACCGGTTAGCTTTTCCTTTATGTCGGTTATGCTATTCCCTTTCCTTTTTTTCGCTTTTTTGTCCATCTTTCCCTCTCTCTTTCTCTCTTAAGCTCGTCGAGAGAGTCGAGACGAGAAATTCGTTTATATACTCGTGCGAGCGCGTGCCGCGGATGTTTTGACCTAATGCGTGTACATTGCACTGCACTTTAGAAATCGAGATCGATAATAATAGAAAGACGAGAGAGGAAGACTTTGGTCGGCTACGTTTTTTAAGTTTTTAATACATTAGATGTACTAATGCATCTTGTACCGAAAGGAATTTTTTTTTTTTTTTTTTTATAATTTATATTAGTTTTTATTTTACACTGCGATATTTACAAATAATATTGACAAAAAATTGATTTTTATATTTACCATTTTCACTGATAAAATAAAAATTTGCTTTTTTTACTTGATCGCTGCTTGACATTAAACATTTCGGAAAGAAATTGATTAATTGCTTGTAAAATTAAAATGAATCGTTATAACCTAAATTTATTGAGAAATTATCTAATATTTTAGTTTTTGCAAAAAAAATTTAAACTTATTTCCTATTGTAATTAATAATAAACAAAAAAAAAATTAATTTTCATGCATCTATTTTAAATTCAATATTTTAATTTTATTTATTTATTTATTTTTTTTTGTTTGTTTTAATAAACAAAGGAAAAAGTTGAGATAGAACTTTCCTTTAAAACAATCACCGAGTTCCGGTGCAGCAATTTGATGCCGGCAATTTTTTTCGCACGAAAGAGTTCAGTGACACCTCGGCGCGCTCCAATTACAGCGCGGCACTTTCCTAAGATAGTTTGTAAAAAAAAGGCATAAGTAGGCAACTGCTATACAAGTTAGAATAGATTGAGATGATACCGAGTTAATATGCGAGTGAGAGGGAAAAATTATCTTTCGAAACGACGCTTTATCCAAATAAAGCAACGTTGATGAGCGTATTTGCATCGATGGTACATTTACACGCGTCTTTTCATTAAAAAATTTTTTGCTTTAAACTTAAATTAAATTTTCAGAAAGTTAAGATAAATATACGTAATTTAAGAAAAATAATTAGAAAAAAAGTAAAATATAAGTCAAATTTAAATACATTTTTGAATGCTTTGATTCTCATGTACTTAGATTAAAGTTATAATTAAAAATTCATTTTATTAAACTAATAATTTAAAAAAAAATTTTCATTAATTAAACAGATAAATTTTTTTTTAATTATTTAATTTTTAATTAAATATTTTTTATACGATGTAGTTTAATTATTTTTTTTTTAAATTATTTAAATATTAGAAATAATTTAGTAATTCATAAAAATATTTAATGACTTTGAAAAAGATTATTTTAAATTATAAATGTCTAAGGAAATTTAATAATTAAATACAATTATTAGAACTTATTATTCTTAATCTTATCAATAAAAATTATCATTCTCAATCAATGAAAAAAATGATAATACAATTATACAATCTAAAATTCATAATTTCTGATGATATAAACTATTTTTTATTTTTATATGATAATAAGTAATTGTTTTATATAATCTAAAACCTGAATATTTTAAAATTGGAGCATAAGTTGAATTAGTATATAGTTAAGGATAGTTTGAATAAGTTTTATTAATTTTAAAGGCACAACTTTGGATTGGTACATCTATGAAAAAAAAAAAACTTATATTAATTATAATATTTCATGTACGTGTAAATATACTCATTGTCTTTTACGTTCTCTTTTGTTAAATAATATCTACATTACAATATTTCTACAAAGTGCAACAATTAATTTTTTTATTGTTTACTCTTGATATAAGTATATTATTATCGTCTTTCCATTTACTCAAAGCACAAAAAATTATTTATGAATTTTTTTGTTTCCGTTACATATAAGAACAGTACAAGCTCGCAAACAAAAGATAGATTAGAACCGTTTTATAGATCGTTTTACCAGTCGCTTTACCAATGACTACTAAATACACAACTAAATCGTAGGAGGACGTGAGAGATTCAAGAGCAAGTAGAGCCGAGCAAGACCGTGATAGAGCTGATGTTGCAGCGGCTTTACGAAAACGAGGTCGGGCTTTTATTCCGATATCCATCGACTAAAACATATATATATATATATATATATATATGCTTACTAAAATATATACACTCACACACACACACACACACACATATTTCGCATAGGAGTATTATTTAAGTCTCGACCTTGCAGCACTTCTCGGTGATACAAAGAGTATAAGATTAATCTTAACTTCTTCTCGTTTTATTTCTTATTCCTCTCTTTTTCTTCCTGTCTTTTTATCTTAACTTTCTGTTTCTGATTTCGACAGTAGAATAAAGTGATGATAGCCCCATTGATCGATCGATTATTTATTTTTGGAACACTGGTATAATTTTTAAAGGACTCTTTGTTATTTTAGCTCGTCGTAATAAGTGGGTAGTCTTTTTAAAATTTTTGGTAAATTATATTTACGATTTAGTCTAAATATTCCTAGATTTCATCGATATTGTATTTTACTAAACAAGAATATGCAAAAAAAAAAAAAAAAATAAAAAAAGTGTTTTAAATATTCATTATAAATACAATTATAAATTTTTTATATAAACTTTTCTATTTTAATTCTTGAGTGATCGATAAAAATGAATTTATAAAATTATATATACTCGTAGTGGTTTAATTACTATATTTCCTTTATCATCTCATGTCTTTATTATATTTTATTTAAAGTAATTTAACATTAACTTCAATTTCTAAAATATTGTTTATTTATAAATTCTTTTTATACATTATTTTGTTAATTTTTTTATCATCATTATTAATAATAAATACAAAAATATATATTTTTCTAAAAGATATTATATTTAGATTGTATTGATCTGAAATATTTAGATTTTACGATATTCGTTCAATGCGATTTCTTATTGATCATTCAAAAGATTTAAAAAAAAGACCTTATTTTTTTTTAATTCAATAGTTTTTATTTCGAGTATAAAATGCGAGAACATCTAAAATTCAATTTATTTTGAAGCCACTAGGTTAAAAATAAAATTGCATAAAACATTGCTTACAATTTTACATTTTTAATCTTCAAGTTTCTTTATAAAATATAATAGTAATGAAAATTGAATTTTATTTTTTATAATCATATAAACAATGGTTATTTCACTGTACAAAGCTATTGATATAATTGCAAAATTATAAATTTTATATTTAAACATAGAAAATGTGTTTATAATAAATTTATTTTTATTAAATTTTCATGTGGTACGCAATTTTCCTCACTCATAATATACATGCATGCATTGATAGAACAATAATATAAATGCATTTTTTCTAAAAAAATGTGGGTTGCATTTATTTCGATGAAAAAAATAATTTTGAGTAGAATACGCGATGGAAAAATCAAACATTTGCTTGAGTGAACCTTGAAAATTAAAAAAAAAAAAAAAAAAAAAAAAAAAAAAATCAATAAAAAAAAGAAAGAAAAAGAAAAATTTTCAGCACAAGCGTGAAAATGCATCGCAACCCTCCGCAGATGAGAAGAGAAGGTGAAAAGAATTTCCTCATCGTAAGAGCATCAGTCGACGAGAGGTAAACGCGAGAGCTCGCGCTTCGAGAACAAAAGAGAGTGAGAACGGGAGTTGTGTGTATATATATATATATATATATATATATATATATATATATATATATATATATATATATATACACACACACAAATACACTATATAACTATATCAAGAGATTGAACGAAGCCGCGGAGAGAGTAGGCCAATGCCAGTGTCAGCGGTTACCGGCCTAGCTAAAGGCTGCTACTGCCGCCGCCGCTGCTGCTGTTGCTGTTGCTGCTGCGGCGCGTGCAGGCAAACTTGATCGTGAAATGAAAACAGAAACGAGAAAACAACGTGGAAAAGGCCGCGCTCGTTGCGCCTCGTTGCGCGCTCGCTATACGAGTATACACTCAGACCAGATGGACTTTCTGCATTTTTACGTTTTTATTATAAAGGCTCTCTCTCTCTCTCTAACACGATGTGCGTCGAATTTACGGATTAATGCTCTTGATTTTCGATCGCTTTATTGCGACTGTAATCGTGTTTTCGTGGATAATGATGAACCTGTTTAAAAAATGCCCAATGTTGTATCCAAAATTCATAAATTTATATCACAATTTAAGATAGATTTTTATTTATATTTTAATTTTGGGATTGGAAATATACAATTAATGATGAATTAGTGGAGTAAAGATCTTTATAAGCGTCTAAAAAAATTATCACACTTAAGCAAATTCTTTATGCCGCTTAGTCTTATCAAGTTTGTCTGTAACTACTTAATTTCTGTAATGGCTATATCTCTAAAAAAATTATCATTTAAAACGAAAATTATTGATAGAAATTTGTGTGAATGAAAAACGATTTTTTCTCTAAAATATAAGTAATTTTTTAATTTTTTCTCTAAAAAACATATAGACTTTTATGCAAATCGAGGATTATCAATTAAAAATTTTATTTTTATCTTGAAAAAAACAGTAAAATAAATCCACATTTGTTATTATTTCGAGTTAATCAAAGAGAAATTTAAGATTTTCAAATTAAAATTGGTGAAAATGTACTTATACACTTGTTGAAGGATTTAATAATGATCATTGTGTCTTTTTCGTAAGTAGATCAATGTCAAGTGTAGTGAGATGAGGTTAATTAACACACGGGTTCTTAAATTTTCACTTTATCATTTTCATAGAATTTAATCAAGTTACATCGATAATTTTAAATTTTATTTATTTTTAGAAATTTTCATCGAATCAACATTTTTCTGCATAATTTATTAAGCAATCTGGGCGTTGTTTATTTTACTTAGAAAGCAAAAAAGTAACTTTTAACTTCTTTAATTGAATAAATTTTACTGTTTTATTATAACGTTATCTGTTACAGTTGTTAAAATTATTAGCTTTATTTTTAGATAAGCTACAAAATTTAGTTATAACGCTTAATTTCTAAAATAATAATTAACTTTGAAATAGTGTGTCTCAAATGATGATGATATAAACTATTTTTATAATCTATTTCAAGGTTTCATATAATGACAATTGAAAAATATCGAATGAAAAATAAATTTATCTTCTACATATTATAAATAGTAGGATTTTTTTAATTAAAACACTTATAATTGATAATTTCCACAATAAATATAAGCATTTTAGTAATTTATCGACTTGAAATTTATGACCTACTAAAGTTTCAATTTAATTACAACTTGAATTGAATAATCTGTTTTTTAATCGATTAAAATAAGCGAAGTATTTAAATGTTATAGCACCTAAAGATTTAATTCAAAGCTACGCATTGAACATGTAAAACCAAAAAGATAAACATAAGGAGTAACGCAATTAAAACGTCGGAGTAAAGATATACGACATTGTTATAAATAAATAAATCGCGCGACTTTATTTTATTTAAATACCGACAAATTAGTTTTCAAGAGGCATCCCTGGAAGCTCAAGGAAGGCTACAAGCGTTTCTTTGGCCCTCGAGCAATGCCGTTGTCGTCGAGTTAGAGAAGGGAATCTCTTTACCTGCAAAACAAAAAAAAAAAAAAAAAAAAAAAAAAGTCTCGTTTAATAGACATATGCGGATCATTGCCAGGTTCTCCGAGCGTCGATAAATATGCAACATACGGATTGAAGATGACGCCGCGCGATGCGAGTGCGATAAAAGACTATCTGCTACTTGTAGGTTCTCAATTTTTTATATATTATTGTTAATTTTTCTTCCTTTTTTTTTTGTTTTTTTTTTTTTTTTTTTTTCTTGAAATCGTTTAATGTCTAGTTTTTTTATATTATTATTAATAAAGTATCTTTATTGTATATAATATTGCGTGATAATTGGTAATATATTCAAAGCATGTAATACACAATATGTTTTGACTGTAATTTAGAATCTTGCCAGTATTAATTAGCTTTAAATATTTATAAAATTAAGTATTCGTAAAATTAATCAAACAATTGAAAATTTACTTTTGAATGATTGAAAGATGTAAAATAATTATTTCTTTAGATGATATTCTAAATGATTGTTAAAATTGAAATTAAAATTAAAGCATATTTGAATTAACTTTTAATTTAATATTTAATTTAGCATTAAATGTAAAAGATATAAATAAATAAATTGCCCGTATAAATGTATAAAAAAAACGAAAACATGACAAGTACTTGTCAGCGCAATCTATTTATAAATTTAATAACAAAAAAGTTCTCACGTTTTTGTATCAATTAGAAGAAATATCAAGACACAAGGGAAAGATAAAGAGAGAGAGAAAGAGAGAGAGAGAGAGACACATTATCTTACTTATAGAGAGAATGCATTGAGAAGCACTGTCACATATATCTGTGACATCCTCATTCCGTATGTCGATTAGATATATGTATATAAAGTTGTTACTACTAACCTAGACACACTGAGAATCGTCCACGGCATTTGGTTCATTGTCGGCAATCAATGAGCTAAGAAGGCTCGCTCTCTCTCTCTCGTGTGTATGTACGCGTACGCCCATAAACTATTTGCTGCTTATATTTATATATATATACACATATGTTAAAAGTTAGGTGCTCAAGTTGTACGAGATTTTACGATATACTGACTAGCTCGAGCGCGCGCTCACGTGCACTAATTTATCGATGCACGCACACTCAAGGTGCGTTTCAATGATTTACCATCGCGACTACATGTTTATTTTTAATCGAATATCTAGTAAGGTTAATTAAGAGTTTGCTTTATTATTATTTTTTTTTTTTTTTTTGTTTTTTTTTTAATGTTTATACTTGTTTCTTTTCTTTTTTTGTTCCTTTTTTTTTTTAAATCCTAGCGCGATAAATTTTAAAAGGATGGTTTTAATATTTTTAATGAATAAAATTACGTCAATATGATAGATTTATCTTTTTTATTTAAATTTAAATTGTAAAACAGTATTTCCTGAATTATTTTACAAAACTGCGTTTGATTCTTATGTAATACGTACGGTGTTAGCGTTTTTTACCCAAAAAATTTGTAAATAAATATTTATCAACTAACTCAATGCATAAATAATATACCACTCGGGAGTTTTAAACGTCAGCTTTGTTATAAATTTAAATTCGACATTCAAACAATATACATCGAGCATTTTTAAAGTTTTCACATAAATCCTTGCTTGAATAGAGTACTAACATCGCATTACACGTATATGTTGCATATACAATATCTAGACAATATCTACCACGGTACTATTATTCGTCTTCGTCATTCTTTTTTCTTTTTTTTCTTTTTTTTACCGCGCACACGGATGAAGATCATTCTTTAGACCTCAAAGTGCAGCTAGTCTATTTATAATCCATTTCTTCGTTCTTGCATTTCAGCGAGTCGTGCCAATTCTTACTGTATAACAACATAATACTGCATACCTTCTGACAAAGACTTTTAATAATTCTACTGGAAGAAAAAAAGAATAGTTGTAACATACCGGTTAAGAAATAATACTTACGAGAAATTATAAGGATTTAAAGGTTTAAAAGTATATTTTATTTAATAAATTTGTTTGTAAAATTGTTTAAACGTATTCAACTTTTTAGTAAGAAATTCTCTTTTTATTTTTCGAACAATTAATAATACAATTTATATTTATTGCATTTTTGTTAAAAATTTAAATCAAGCGAAAATATACATTTTAGTCAAAGTATACTTAACGTAATAATAAACGCAATTGAATAAAAAAAAAAAAAAAAACAATTTTTCAACGACTTTTACAAAATTACATTAATCATACATGCACACATACACACATCCGAATAATACAGTTACTCGCACCGAAAAAAAAAAAAAAAAAAAAAAAAAAAAAGACGGGCCATCGGCCGGCGCAACAGGCGCGTTGCGAAACTCCGTCGAGCCGGATGATTTGGAAACGATTATGGCATTGACAGTCTGCGGCTCGATGACGACACGCCTATATACAAAACGGCAATCGCGTATACGGCACCTTTTCGAGTCGGCGTTAAACGGGTACATGTAACCTGTACATGCGTCTGTGTAGGTATGATAAGGTGAAATACCTTTTTTTTTATCGAGACTTCGTTGGCGTAGGAAACGAGTGATACAGGGCTAAAGACGTCCAAGATCTTTTGAGAAATACACGTGTCAGTTGAGTAATATTTAGGCATAGATTTATGCTTTTCTTAAGTTTTGTTTATTTTTCTTTTTAATGCTGTGAATTATTTATATATTTTTTCGTTTAAATATTCCTTTATTGAAAATTTTCGACCGACACGAAAAATTATTATTCAATGTAGACCTTACTGCAATCTACTAAATTTGTCTTTTACGAAAGCTGTATCTTTGTATATTTAATTTTTTTTTACTTTATATTTTATAAAAGAGAGATCAAGGCGCGACAGCGCCCCGATGACAACTAGAAATATATATATATATTTAATGAATACAAAAAGTTTCATGAAAAATGTGTCTTTAATAATAAATAAAGATACATTTTTCATCTAACTTTTTGCATTGATTAAATTAGATATATATATATATATATATATAGTAATATGTGTAATAACTTTTCAAGTTTTGAAAAAATGCGCGAGATACATACGCAATTTTTAAAGTTAGGTGTAATAAACAACAATTAATTAAAAGTTATTAGTATTTTCGTGAAAATCATCACACAATAACCTCTATAATTATTCAAATTAGTTATAATTATTCTGCGGATAAAAATAAAAGGTAACTCGTAGAGCAGTAAACAGTGTAAGTATTTGATTATCATTATTATCTATTCATGATTAAAAATAAATCACCATAAAAATATATTATTATTTATGTGATTTGCAAATTCTTTTTTAACATAAAATAATATGAATGGTATTTATACAATTTAATTTACTGTTGATGTGTAAATAGTTTTATTGATTCAATTTTATCTAATTACGGTATATTTTTCAGTTTGTATGATCACATCAAACAAGTATCCAAATTGAGGCAAGGCTGTGATTACAGCATGTTTAAGCAAGGTATTCGACCAATGTGAGAAGATGATGCTAATAAAAATTGTGGTAGATGGCTCATTAACTTAAATAAAAAAACAACGAGCAACCGGTTTAGATAATTTTTAGTTAGAAATTCTTTTTTGTATGAAATCGTGAAGAATTTAATGAATATTCAGATGACATCTGTGGAGCAAGAGTTAATATTAATCCATGGGCAGATAACATTGCAGTTTCGACAAGATATACCAATACTGCAGCAGTTTTTATAGCACGTATAATTTTAGAAACTTTGTATTTTCATAGTTAATTTAATATTTTTTATTTTTTATTTTGAATGCAAAATTTTTTAAAAAAGATATTTGTAGCAGATTTTAAAATATTATTTATATTGTTTGAAAAACGATAATGAAAGGACTTTAGATTATTAAAATCAAAATTAAATAACATCGATTTATTCTTTAGATGTAAATGAATAATTAAATTGTAAATCTTTTGAATGTTTTAGTGAAATTGTTAAACTTTGCAAATATATTGTATTGAACTTTTTTTTGCGCTAATAATTTTTCAATATATTACTAACAATTTTTTCTTGACCTCGTCATCGTATTGCAATTCAGAAAAAATCTCTAAATAATTTTTATAAAAAATATTCTTATTTTCAGAAAAATTGAACTGTTTAATTATAATTTAAAGATTATTTGCAATGTGTGCTTGCTTATACGTATAGGTATGTAGAATTATATATTTTCAATACCTATTAATTATTTTAACAATGCTTATATTAATTAAGTTTATTTATTTTAGTTGTAAATTAAAAGAACGTTTGAGAATTGCACTAAAAACGGTTATAGGATATCAAGTTCAAAGAGATATTATGGTAAAGGTATGAAGTATGATTTAAAATAATGGTATAAAGTGACAACAAGTGAAAACAATTGTGTAGTGCAGAAACTAAAAGAAATTTTGTTGTTATTATCAATTAAACTTTTTTAAAAAGTGTTAAGTAAAGTTTAGTAAGAAAAACTGAAGTTATTAACAATAAATGCTGAATGATGGATTAATATAAAATAATTTGTACGATATATTTGAGTATGTTTGGGAAGATGAATGCGGGTTTCTGTAATAATAACCCTAACAGATAAGAAAAATGTAAGCAGTTTTAGTTTGATTTTACTTTTTCTTCTGTTTCTTTACAGTAAATAATAAAATACAGCAATCTGTCCCATTTATGGTTATTCACATGCTGCATTACCGATTAGATGGACTATACATGTATTCTCATAAAATTTATATTATTCACTTATCTATGTAAGGTATATTTAAAAAAACTGCGAATAAAGTCACTTTATATAACAAAATATGATTTTTTTAGTTATTGAAATAGTTCGATCTGAATTTATGTTTATAGCTACAATATGAATGGATACATAACTTAATTATGTACAAAATTAGAATTAAACCATAAATTTCAAGTCAATCTTATAAAAATTTATATAAAATTTACTTCAATGTATACTTGTTTTTTTGTACTTTAAATTTACTATTTATACTTCAAAATAAAAATAACTACGATTTAAACAAAATTCATATTTAAAGTTTCCTTTAAAGATTTTGCTGAATTATTTATTCAACCATTTCTTTTAAATCTCTTTGTCTAAATGAATCTTATTATTAAAAATATTCTTGTTTTAGAAAAATTCAATTGTGTAATTATTATTTGAAGATTACTTGTAATTAATTGAAAATTAATTTTAAAAATTATTATTTTAAAATAATTCAAAGGATTATAACAATTTAAAATTTTATTAATGAATTATTTAAACTCATTTTAAGTTCTTTAATAATTTACACGATTAAAACCTTAACTGCATTAAAATTTGGTAAAATTTAAGGGAACAGTCATAGTTTATAAATTCTGCATTTAGCATGATTTTAATATGTATATACATGCAATTGTAACAATTTGACGTTATATGTATATCATTATAATATATTTAGAAATTTAGTTATAATTTTTATTACAATACGTTAATTATTTGTTTTTTAATTAAATTTAAATTTTCAAACTTTAAAAAAATTGGCTTTATATTGATAAAAAGTACAATTATTGTATAATTGATATATTGATGTACAAAAATATTATAAACTCAATTTTTTTAACGTTAAAATTATAAATGACTATAATTGTACAATTTCTTTCATTTATATTTAATGTTAATTATACAAGAGAACTTTTATATTTCTTTAAATATATTATTTGTTCACAAAAAAAGATCATTCAATTTTTCCAAAAAAATTATGTAAACATAATGGAATATCTTTTTTCACTTTTATAACAATATAATATTTTGATTAAGTATTACAGTCTCTCCAAAAGTTATGAAATCTCCTTAAAAAAAAACCTTTTTAAAAAGGTAAAATGGAAGTTGACGCAAATAGAAGTTGTTTCATATCCTATTTCGTATTTGGATACTTTTTGCATATTTGTATTATTTCATTTTATATTAATTAATTGTGTATTTGCAAACCTTATGGCGTAACATTCATTTTAAAATAATAAAGCTGTCGTTCTTTTGACAAATGCAGTCTCACGAGCTATTCACATTTAGAAAAACTTACATCTAACTTTTTTTCTTAATTATTGCTAAAGCTATGGCTATTTAGTTAAATTATTTTCAGAGCTTTATGTATTATCTAAATGAACCTTCAGATACTTGTTAAATCAAAAAAAAAAAATTGTCAAGTATTTCTTTTCTTAATGAGTTTCACATTATGTACATCGAATCGTATTACATAATAGATAAAAAATTTATCTAACTTTAATTTTATGCGACTTACAATATTTTTTCGTACATTCAATTACATTCAACAAATCATTGTATTTTTAATCAAAAAATTTTGTTCGTACAATCACTTGCATTCAACAAACTCTTATATTTTTAATTATTATATATTTATTTGACATCCTTACTTCATTCAAAAATATTAATAATCTACAGACGGAAGAATTATAAACTTATTTATGATAACTTTATCAAAATGGTGCTATAGTACAAATTTTAATTATGTCTCTGACTTCAGTATTACTATACTTTAAGAATTAAAATTCATATGCAATAATTAAAATTTAAATTTACGTTTTTTAACATTTATTAAATATTATTTCCTTTCAAATATTTGTATAAAAATGTATATAATCATTTGAAACATTTGATTATATAATTTTTAATACGAAACAATTGAAACTCAATTTCATATAATAAAATTTCGTTTAAAATATAATGTTTTTATATTTTTTTTTTTATCAATTTTTGTAAAAAAGAAATAGAAGATTTAAGTTTAAATAGTTAATTTCAATCCAAATTATCGTATCGCCAATATTAGTAAATAATACAATTTTTATTTATTCAATTTGAGTTTAATTTGCAAATTAATTGTTAAAGTTTAATCATGCAATTTTTTAATCGTAAAATTATTTTTTATTACAATAAACATTACAATAAACATTAAAACGAGTTTAAAAAAGGCCATGAAAAATGAAGTTTCGAAAAAAGAGATTACGCGGCTTCGCGTGTACGACGCGTGACATTTACAAGAGGTGTGTGAATTTAATTGATTACGACGGTGAGGTGCAGCAGCAGCAGTAACAACAGCAACGGCAGCAGCGCTTCGTCACCTCATCGAGGCAAGGTATTACGTGATTTGTATTCCTCGAAGATGTGGAAGAGAGCACACACACACACGCGCTTACTTCCAATGTCATCGTGCATTTTAACCGTGCCTTTTCATTTCTTCTTCTTCTTCTTCTTTTTTTTTTCTTTTTCTTTTTAAAATAAATTGTGCAAGCGGCAACGGCAAACTCGTGCACAAACGTATTAAGGTAAGCAGTCTTGATTATTGAGAAACTGTAAAATCGATCGTATGCGAGCAATGCATGATCTCTGGATAAATTTTGTTGCGTTAATTTCATTTTTTGAATAAATTTTTAGAGATTCTTTAAAAAAAAAATAATAATAATAATTTAATTTAATTTCATAAAAGGCGTATATTTAAAAATGTTAATGACTAATATGTTAAATCATCGTTGTCGTCATTTTTGTAATTTTAATCAAATTTCGAAATAAGAAATTATGTTATACATAGTCATATTTCATTAATAATTTTGTAATATATTTTGAGATTTTTAATAATTAATTATGAAAATGTTTATTTTTTTTAATTTTCTAAAAAACATTATTATCATTTCAGTTTGTAATATTTTACAAAGGAAATAATAAAATGTCAAAAATAAAATAAAAATTCAAAGTAGAATTTGAAAATTAATATTAATTTCGCCACATTAATTGAATTAATTACATCGACTAGAGGTTTCTAACGACGTTCATCATCTTTGCAGGAAATTATTCGATAATACCGCGTTTCACTTTCAACTCACGAACTGCCCGAAGAATACAAAATTTCTTGCTGCTCCTGTCGTGTCAAGGACAACACGTCTATTCTTTCACTCGCGAATACTCGCTATGCTCAAATATGCGATACGAGCGGCTTCCCTCTCCCAAAAAAAAATCTTTTTTACCTTATGCAAAGACGCGAGCTCACGTGATTTGTACATTCCGTTTGCATTTTTGAAAAAAAACAAACGCGTAATTTCTTGCGCGGTTGCATTCGTTGTTATTTGCGTTTAATTGTTTCTCTCCCCATCAATTGTATCGGAAAAAAAGAAGCGAAATATCGCTATTTTTTCGAAAACAACAATTGATCGCGCATCACAATAACGTCGTGTCAAGTGCGCAAAATGTATGATATTTTGATTTCGAAATTATCGATTACGTTACGGAAGATATGAATAATTAATGAAAAAATGTGCAGCGCTTGAACTTCAAAATATTTTTTACGTATCATTACATAATCAAGTGCACAATCTAACATAAATACGATTATCCTTGCTCTAAATTCAAACAACGCTTAAAACAACGCTAAAATTTCGTCGCTCAACGTTTATAAACACGTACAAATTTTGTAATTTTGAACATCTTTAAGTTAAACATAAAATTGTATATTTGACGAACGAAAAATAAACGTGAATTTAAAAATTGTATAAAGTGAAAATAACGATGTATCATTAATGAAATTTAAGAAAAAAAATAGTTTAAAAAGATTAGCTTCTTAGATAAATACAAAAATTCCTTCGTTTCGCAAACGATGACAATATATTACGGTAACCTTGTGCGTCAACCAGTGAAGAGCTGTAAAATAATCCCGCTATAGAGTCTCTCTCTTGCGTGCAAAAAAAAGAAAATAAAAAAAAAATATATATATATATATATATATAAGAGGAAACGAAAAAAAGGAAAAAGAAATTTGAGGTTGAGCAGTCTTATCGACAGTCTCAGGGGATATACATACACGTTGGCGTATTCCAAAGAACCTACACATACACAGATATACATAATACGCATTATATGCGACAGTCAACGGCCGGATGTGCTTGCTTACTCTATCGCCAAAAAGGAGACGATCGCTCGAATATGTACATATACATACACATGTGTATATGAAAGAAAACAAAAAAGAAAAGAAGAATCAGAATGTCCCTCGTTGCTACCACCACACTGTTGCCGTTGTTGGCCCGGTGTCCTTGACACGCTGAAATTAAGTCCAGTCCTGTGTGCGTACGCACGGGACACTTTTTTTTTTCTCCAAAAAAAGAAGAAGAAAAAGAAAGAGACGAGAAGGGGGAAAAATGAAAGACACGTCTGTATGCGTACACGCGCGTGTACATGCACGCGTACCTGTATGTGCACTCGTTCGAGCGGGCTGTTATGCAATCTTACGTTAGCTGGACTTCGGTTGGATTCTCTCTTTCTCTTTCTCGCCACGCGTAACATTGTTTTGTACGTTGTGCATGCGCGAAGAGAAGACTAAGAATCCAAGAGAAGGGTTTGAGTGAGTGAAAGAGAAAACGCTCGAAGAGAGAGAGAGAGAGAGAGAGGCGAAAAACGAGAGTAAAGGGAGAACGGAAATAAGCAGGAGAAAATTAAGTATAATGAAAGTAAAAGGGAAAGGAATTTAATAAAAGTAAAAGCGATAACGATGTAAACAACGGTATACGATTAATCGTTTTTTTAGAAAATCGCAAGTATTATTTTTAGGCGAAAAATTTTTCACATCTTTATATTAATTTATAAACTATTTATTTAATAAAATGAATATTTGTTAACAATATTAATGATAAAAATCAATGGTAGTAAACTAAACATGTATACTTTATGACCAAAAAATTTAGTATTTTCAACATTTATTTGTAAATTTTTTAAAATATCTAAATTGATGTTAAATAAGATATTAAATATTATATATCTATAATTGTAAATAAACATTATATGAAAATAAAAATTTTACAAAAAATTTACTCTAATTTCTCTAAAATACAGGCTTACAAAAATTTATTTTCGCTCTACTTCTTAATTTAGTCGCTATTAATATAAGAAATAAAAATTGATAAAGCATAATAAAGATCTCTAATTATTAATCACTAAATTAATTAAATCCTCATTATTTTATTTAAATACGTTTATTCAAGCGGATCTATTTTCATACCATCGAGTGAAAAATTGAAAAGTGCAAAATAATTAAATATTTATGAAAAGAATATTTATGAAAGCGAGAACATAAGAGAAAATTTAATACACAATTAAGGAAAGAACGAAATATAAAAAAAAAAAGATTGAAAAAAAAAAGGAAAGATGAGCACGTGGCGCATAATATAGCATACGGCGCATAATATTTCGCCTCGTTTTAAGTAGCCAAAGATGCGACGGCTATTTTTTGCTGAATTGACAGGTAAACGCGTTATCATAATATAGAAATGCGTGGATTTGCCACTTTTTTTTTTTTATGGAATTTCATTCATTGCTATATATAATTTGCGTCCGAGCTAGGAAGGAAATGATACCGATACACTGGTGGTGATATTCTTGAAATATGACCATTTTCCTTCAAATGACTCCTGCTTACTCGGTCGGACACTTTGGTGTTAAGGAACTCAAATTTTATTTTTTTTTAATTTTAAGGTGTTTGCAATATCGTTATTAGAATCTTTTCCTATTTTTGGAGTATTTTTTTTTAACTATCTCAATGAAACGTTACTCTTTTAAACATCATTTATAACTGATATCATTTTAATGCGTTTCACGTACAATTTAAGAATTTACGTTTCTACTGTGTACTCATACATGTTTTCGTATAAGTAAATTTATTAAATATATTAGAAACTTTTTTAAAAATATATGTGTCATTGACTTGTTCCAATTTATTTTATAAATATAAATATTGTATTAAAAATTATTTTTAAAAAATTATAATGCGAAGAACAAAATTCAATTTTATTTATATTGAAATAGAAAATTAAAAAATATAAATAAAAAAATTTATTTTATTTTTATTTCTATTCATGATATATCATATAAAATAATTATTTTGATTATTAGTTAGAATCAAATAAACAATTCGCTTGTAAACATCATCAATAAGAAAAAACTTTTACCGATGTTATTTTATATGACAAGGTCAATCGGAATTTGTAATTGGTTCAAGGGTTTTACTTGAATAAAAAAGAAAAAATATATAAATATATATATATATATAGACAAGTCGAACTTTGTTAGCCATGAACTTCTTCTCGCCTTCTTACCACCTTTTATTTCGAAAGAAGATTTTGTTTACTTATGTTAAATATCGTAAATAGCTGATTATTTTAATTATTTCTTTTAAGTTTGTTTTTCAACTTCGCTACAGATTTGGGATTTAATAAAATGCACATTAAGTTGTTTTCTAACACGACAATACAAATTTACTGTAATTATTAGAAATTTAACTTATCGACTGTAAACCATATAATTTTTTTGTATTAAAAAACTTTTATAAGACCGTCTATTAAAGATAACATTAAAATTTTAATTTGTATATTTTCATGTACAATACAATAATCTTATATTTTTTGAGTAATTTTAAATATTAATCAATTATAATGAATTATTTTTATAAATTTCATTATTATATTAACTAATTAATCAACATTTAAAAAAATTGATGATAAGTAATGTACTTTATCCGGTTTTGTTTTATATCAATATTTAACAAATTATACCGAAATTAAGCATACAAACTAAAAATATTAGCGAAGAGAGTTAAGTATGATTGTAAAATTTTACCATGTAAGTTTCTAGAATAATTTCTAAAGTATTTCGAAACTACAAAAATTTTGAATTCAGAAACTTCTTTGCATGAGAATTAAATTAATTTATCAATAAAAGCAACGGTAAGGAATTTTACCTTATTCAAAGTACGAAACATCCGCTTTAACCAAACCAGATGCATCTCAAAAAAAAAAAAGAAAGAAAAGAAACGTTGCGAAACAATGTTATCGATGGCATTTCAAAAGACATTAGAATCGATGTACATAACATGGTAAATGTCAGAATTTCGTAGCAACGTAATATATAACAGAACGCGAGATCCGGTATGACAAGTCCATCGTTAACGCTTTAATAATATCCACGCTGTACGGTCAATTCGAAATTTTGAAAAAGGAAAAACAGCGCTTGGTGCGCGATAAACACTTGCTCCTCCTTACACGACGATGAATGAAAGTGAGCAAAAGAGAGAGAGAGAGAGAGAGAGAGAGAGAGAAAGAGAAGCAGTGATTTATGAATAAGTCCGTTCGTGCGTACGCGGCCTTGAATACATTAATGCTCGTGGCGCAATAAAAGAGCCACCTCTCTTAAAGTGGCTTTTAACAACTACTACTACTACTGCTATAACTAATAATACTGCCATCGCTATATTACAGGATATAATCCCGTTCTTTGCGTCTCGCGTATGTGTATTAATGTACTTTAAGATTCACAACAGTCTCTCTCTCTCACTCTCTCTCTCTCTCTCTCTCTCTCTCTCTTTCTCTTTTTTACTATGTGATATACATATTTTTGGCATTCAGAATTTCTACAATATTTCCGACACTTGCGAAAGATACGATATGGCAATATGTCGATGAGCAGAAAGAGAGAGTTTTTTATTTGACGTCCAGTAAACTCTTTTCCTCTTGTTTCTCGTCTTTCAAGTTCTAGTTTTTTTTTTATATTATGTTACATCATTTTTTGAAGTTTTTTCTTTTCAGCTTACGGATGAGACTTAATTAATTGCTTCAAATATCATAATTAATGCTTTAATTATAATATTTTTGAGAAAATAAATTATTTTTTTTGTATTAAAATTACAAAATTACGTTTTATTTATATTAATTAAGAATTCAATCGTGTAAAAAAAAATTATGTTCAGCTGTGAAGTTCTCTTATTTTAAAAATTTAAAAAACAGTTGACAAAACATTTAAAATTTTCAAATTATTTAAATAATTTAGGTCGTTAGATCAATAGCGTTTAATCTTTCAAATTAGTATACTATGAATAAATTTTGAAAGTATTAGATTCATAGCAATTGATAGTATAAACAAAAATAAATTTCAAACAACTGTTTTAATTAATTTTTGATAAGGAACCATAAATAATTACGCGAATTTACGAAAAAGTAAAAATCGCATGCTCGAACATAAGCATCATAAAAGCGACATTTCTACGATGTTTACGAATTGAAGGATTTGAAAAAGAGTAGGAAAAGCGCTTTAAAAAAGTTATGCCAGCCGCTATAAATTACCAGAATCCTGGATGGCATTTAAAATGTAGGTAAGGAACTCGGTCCATTTGGCGAATTGGCTACTGCAGTTTGTCGCAGTAGGCTGTGCTTTTTTCTCCGCCCTCCTCACGTCCCCGCCCCTTACATGCGACCTGTGCCATTCTGCATTCTCGTATTTCTTCTTCTCCCCGATGGGAGTAAACCCCTTGAACCTCGATGATTCGATAGATCCAATGTAATATCACAACCGTTTTTGCTCTCTTTCTCTTTCTAACTCGACCTACATATTGATATTTCATTGATTGTTCATACTTCGCGAGAGTTATATACACACACACACATACATGAATTTACGATCAATCGCGGAAAAGATGCAGCGCACGTGTGCTCGCGTGCATGTTACAATTTAATACTGAGAAAATAACCGAAGTTTTTCCTATAGATGTGTAAAAGTTTGCTTTGGCGCAGAAATGAACAGGTACTTCGACGACGCAGAATTTTTATTTGACTTTCTTATTGTCTTGATCGATTTTTGCTTGCAAGTTTTTGCTTTTTTTTTTTTTATAGCGCCACTCCTTCCCTAATCATTTTTTTTATTTTTTTATATTTGTTTATTCTTTTAACTTTTTTTTTTATTGCCGTTAAACATTTAATTTTAAAATACTCAATCAATTATTAGTAAAAAGAAATTTATTTTGTCAATCTTTATAAATTATTTTTTTAAAATTTTGATAAAAAATTTTATCATTAATGTTCAAAAATATTTTTTATCAAAATCAGTGAGAATTTTTCATTCAATCGATAAAAAAAATAATCAAGGTAGATAGAGGTGCTATGTTTATCTATAAAGTATGGCTTTAAGCCTATGACTTTTAGCTGCTTAAAGTGGTGTTGACATATTATGGCTTCTATTATTTATTTTTTGTACGTAACTGTCTAGCTGCAAAGGTAATTAAAGTTTGAACTGTGCTTGAACAAATATTAAAACTGTGGAATATATTCATATTTTTGATGAGATAAAAAATAAATCGCAATAGATTTTTAATAATGTTTAATTTATGAAAAATATTTGTAAATTTTTTTACTTTAAATGATAATATAATTCAAATGAAAATAAATTTAAGCAATCTCTTAAAATATAATTGAGTTAAATTTATGATTTTTTGATTCTAATTGTTGCTGTTAATTTTACGTCATTGAAGTTGCTCGTACAACTGATGATTTTTTTTTACAAATCGCTAAATCGATAATATACGTAATAGACAAGAGAGAGAGAGAGAGAGAGAGAGAGAGAGATAGAGAGAGAGAGAATAAAAATAGAAACAAATTCGTCAGCGTGACTCGGTGTATCTTCCCAGCTGTGTTTAATAAAGTGCGTCAGGATCGATATACACAGACGTGCCATGAAAGAGGCGCCACAACGTCGACGCCGGATACAAAGCTCGTATGTATGCACAAGTACGCCGCGAAAGCGCGAGAATTATCGCGAAAATGTAGCGCGCCTGCAACGAGTTATTCACTCGCTCTCTCAACACATGAGCGTAAATCAAAATTTTTCGGGAAGAGAAAAGAGAAGAGAGCTACGTACTTCTGCGAATATGCTTGTTAATTTATATTTTTTCAACATTCGTTGGGATGACCTTGACTAACGTTTTCTTTTAAGATTTTTTTTGAGAGTTTTATCTTCCTGATATCCCTATGTTGATTAATTAAGCATAATAAAGATTGACCGATTTGTACATTTGCTGGGATCAGTTGCATCGAACAGTCGTTTGTATCTTTGAAATGCGGACTAGATTTAATTAGGTCGTTATTTGATAATATTGTCTTATTTTATAAGTATTGTAAAAACATAATAATAGCATTCATTGAAAAGAATGAGTAGTAATTTTTTTTCTTTATAATGTAAAATGGATTTGAAAACGAGCAACAAAGATTATTAGTTGTTTATCTGCATTTTTTTAATTATTTAAGAACTTTTTGTATTTAAATTGATTGCAATGTTTTTATGAAAAAAAAAAAAAAAAAAAAAAAAACAATTTAAATAAATATTTAGTAATATTAATACAAACATTTACTTAAAAAAAAGTTGGCTTGTAAATCTTAAAACTATGATTTAACAATGAATACACTGTAATAATATTTTTTAATGATAGAACATTCTTAATAACTTTTATTGTTGAAAAATTAATTAACGTAAGCTTTATTGATCAATATTTAATCAGAGCTATGCTATATAGTTATTACGTAATAAAATCAATATGCGTGACTATCTGTTGTAATAATGACAAAGATATTTTAAATTCAGACAAGCTTTATTAAAATGATGTTTTTAATTATTTTACGAAAGCAAACACATTTTTTTTTTTTTTTTTTTTTTTTTTTTTTTTTTTTTTTTTTGTATATAATCAATAATTATTTATTTATTTATTTATTTTTTTAATTTTGTGTAGCGACATTCGTGTTTTGTTTCGAATAAATTTATCACTAATAAAAGCGTTTTAATATAACAGTTTTTGAATATTTATCGACTTCGCGATGGTACGAAGAAAAAAAGTGTAATTTTTTCTGATGTCTAGGCGATTTTTTAACTTGAGGCCGATCGATGCCGGAAGGCGCCAGGCACCGAGACGCCTTCGCTTTATGCATACATCTTTCTTACTTTCGTTTAACAAAACGTTAATCCTTCGATTCTGCATTTTTTTTCATCGCAGTGTTAACTCTGAGTTTGTATAATACATTATATTTGACGCTATAAAATATTTCAAACTTTTAGCAATTAATGGATACAAATAAAAATTGAAAATTTAATTTTTTTAAATATTTTATAATTAATATTTTTTAATTAATAATTTGATTAAAATGGCTCTAAGAGATTATATTTCAGTTAAAAACATTTTGTTAATAAAATTAATCTGCTGCGATAAATTGAAATATAATAGATATTATATTCTCTATTGTATTGAGACAAGACTGTTTATTATAATTTTAGCATTTTTGTTTTTGTAAGATATTAAATGCGCTTAGTACATATTGCAAATAATTCAATTATACTTAATTTTTATTCGCAAATTTAATTTTTAAGTTTGTTTATCGTTTAGGAGCACTCTAATATTATACATTAACATTGGAATGTGAATGATTATTAAAAATTTTTAAATAATAGTCTTTATTCATTGCTTATAAACACTTAAATTTAATATCTTAAAATATTTTACCTTAAGAATTGTAAGAGAATAATAAAACTTACAATATACTCAATAATCATAAAATATTCCAGGCTTTTCACATATATATTTCTTACATAATAGCTATACATAAAAATAAGCTTACTAAAATAGAATATTCTTTTGTGCTTAATCTTGCTCGATGCCAAGGGAAGATAAAGATCACAATCGGAAAATTGTACGCAAAGAATTCTCATTAATTTCTTGTAGTTTATTCAAAAAGTTGGTACAGATGTTTTTTTTTTATCATATTTTACGATCAATAATTTAATTTAATTTTTCTGAATGCAGAAATATTATTAAGAAGGTAAACATTCAAATTGCAATCGGTAACCAAATCAAACGTGTACATGTGTTTTATTAATAATTTATATTTTACGAATTATAAAAGGGTTTTGATTATTTTTCAGTTTTATGAAACTTTTTAAAAGTCTTATTTGAATTAAATTATAGAAAGTAAAAATTCTGATTTATTTTACATACTAAAATCTTAGAAATAATATTAGAAAATTTTTACAAGTTGAAAAATAAAAAATATTTAGATTTATTAAAACATCTTTTATTTTGTATCGATTACGAATTTTTTTTTTTTTTTTTTTTTTGTTCGAAAATTTTAAAAAAAAGTTTTGCTTATACAGAGTAATATTTGTAAATTAAACGGCAACAATTAAAAATATTTAAAGCAAAAGATATCATCCACTAGATCCACTTTTTTTTCGCGTATCATAGCACATACAACGCTACACACTTGTAACCAACATCCGGTCAATTCCGAACACACCTCCATACACTCTTCCTTCTGCTAGGCCCTTTAGCTAAGAAAATAAAAACGAAAGGGGAATCGAGCAACGTTGCGAAAAAAAAAGAAAAATAAAAAAAGAAAAGAAAATGAGACAAGGTGCGTCCACGTGCTGCTCCATGGAATCATCATGGGTCAGGAATTTGCGGACCGTGCGAACGAAACGAAACTAAAAGATAGAAAGAGAAAGAGAGAAAGAGAGAAAGAGAGAGTGAGAGAGAGAGAGAGAAGAACGTGCGAGATACAGGGGGTGCGGTGGCCCTGAAAGAATTCCACGAGGTTTTTTGATTAACGAGGGGTGCCGATGTATATATGCGCTGTTTGGCCTCGCACTCACGCGCGGGCGCACAACTCTTCGCCGCTTATTTTTCAAAAGGATCCTTCCAGAACTCGATTCGTTCTTCGTTCTTCTACGATCTGCTTCCTCTTCATTCTTCGTTACTTTCCTTTTCTTTTTTGCACTTTTGCTTTTGTTGGACGTATACACGTTGCTTTGTTCTTTTATAAGCTCCTAGCACACCGGTTCGATTGCTTTTTTTTTTTTTTTTTATTTTTTTTTATTTTTTTTTATTTTTTATTTTAACGCAAGGTTTAATTTTCATCCGCATTTTTGCCAAAATGAACTTTTGAATATTTATAATACAATCATGACTAATTAAAATGTGTGAAATTTAATTTATGTCTACTAATTTTCATCGTTAAAATTTTAATCGATTTATGTTTTATAAAATCGAAGAGTTATAGAAAGAACAATATAATTTTTAACTCCCAAAAATAATGACAAATTTATTGGAAACAAAGTTTACATTATACTATCGAGATGGTACATTTTATGGAAAAATAGTGAAATTATCTAACTTCACTCCTACTGCGTACTTTCTCTGTTTACCAGTGTAGTAAAAACTGGGCTATTCAAGTAATAATAACAAGAGTGAAATTTCCTTCAAGGAAATTTAGAAAGTAGAACGAAAAGATTGTGAAAAATAGGTTACGGTGATCTTCGGTAAAAATAATCGTAATTGTTTTCTTGTATGCATGCTATTCAATTCTCTCGTACGTATATGCGTTTCTTTTATTTGAAATTTTTTGTTTTATCTTCATACGTTTTGTACGTTACGTTACATAAATTTAAAATGTTAATAATAACGATAACTTACAATACCATTATAAAATATCTTTATTGAGATTGTAAAATAAGTGTAAAGTAATATAAAAAAAATTAATACTTCATCAAATCGCATTTATTATTTTATTATTAAATCTAATATTTAATAAATTTTTATTATAATTTAAAGTTTTATATTGTATTATTATTATTCACCGTATATCCGATTATAATTAAACTGCGGTTGTTATAAAATATTAAGGATTTCGTTTTAAAATTAGAATAAAATGAATTTAATGTTTAATAATTTTGTTAAATTTGAAAATTTATTTTCATACTTTAAACTTTAAAAATTTTTTAAATTTTCAATAATACTATAATATATATATATATATATATATATATATATATATATATATATATATGCTCTTTGACATGTTTCGTATATGATTAATTTTATATAAATTTATTAAATTTTGATTTTGATATAAAATTAAAAGTGATTTAATTCAAATATATATCAAATTTTTCGTTTTATTTTTTATCAATTCAGCGATATATATATATAACATCGAATTTCTGTCCATCAATCTTTAGCACCTCGATTATCGTGCTTAAAACTGCCCATTTCATTTTCAATTATCTCATGCTTCTCTTCTTCTTCTCCTCTGCACTTTCACTTTTTACATACCTTCTTCGACCTGCGCACATATACGTTGCTCTCATATAAGGGATATCTTTTCCCTCTCACTTTATATTACTTTCTCTTTCTCACCTTCTTTTCCCCTCTTTTTATTCGACGGTTGATTTGTGAGACCGGGACATTTACGTCTAGCCTTGGCTTACTCATCCGTCGACCTTCCTTTCAGCTCTCACTTGCGCTCTTTCGCTTTTTTTATTTCATTGTATTTTTTTTTTTTTTTTTTTCGCTGTACGTTTCCTCATCCCACCCTTCTCTCTCTCTCTCTCTCTCTCTCTCTCTCTTTATCTCTCTCTCTCTCTTGCTTTCTTGCGATTTGTAAATTCTTGGGTCGTCGAACTTGATCTGCGAACACTCGTGCAGCGACTATTTTGATAAGGGGTAAGCTCGAGCGAGTCGTTCTCGAACGTTCGATCTTCACCTTTCAGTTAGCGGCAATCGTTTGACGCGACAAGGACATGTATAAGCTAATGTGTATTGTAAGTTAGCGGTGTTCTTAGTGCTTTTGTGAATAGTTTCAACACATTTCGGTGAAGTCATTGACATTCATAAGATTTTAAAAAATCACGAACTTTGGTGTAAACGAGTTATTAATTATTGCTCATGTGGACGATACTAATTAAATAATGGTATTATACATTTTCGATTAACTTATCAATTTAGTCAAAGAGCAAGATAAGCAACTTTCTTTCGCCACAAAATTTTTGAAACAAGTTTTAACGCGTTAGCTGATTATCCAGGTATTGCAATACAGTTAAAAAAAAAAAAAAAAAAAAATTAAATAAATAAATAAATAATCTCGTAAAAAGCAAACATTTAATAAACTTGCCTTTTCTTCAAATTCGTTTATTAATCATTATAATATTATAATTTTTTTATTCCCAAAATTATTATTATTCTATTTTAAGCTTGTTTTTAACTCTATAAATGTATTAGTATTACTTTCAAATCTAAAAATGCATTCACCTTACATATCGGTCAATAAACTTAATAATAGATGTGAAAATGTTTGAAATTTTATGGATGTAAAATAATTTTTTGACAATTACTAAAATCAATTGAAGCATAATTTTATCGTTTAAATAATATTATCATTAAATCTATTTTTATTTTTCATAAAATTTTGGAAACTTTTGAGATAACATCTTTCGCTAGGCATTTCCTTTTACTTTTAGTACGTATTTCTTTCTGACGCACGAAAGTCTTAATCATTTTCAAAAACAATAGATAAGAATGTTATTCGTGTTTACTTGGAAAATCCAGACCTTTTTCCTATTATCTCAATGGAGTATTTTAAAATTCACAGTTATTTTCTTTTAAATTTTGAACTAATAGATTTCTGGAAATGTGACTCAAGAAGAAAACTGAAAAACACGCGCTCGTAAATTATAGTACTTAAACCTTGAAATATGGAGTTTCCATAAGATTCCATTGTGGTTAGTGACCTTTTCGATTGAAAAGATTTTCGAAATGTTTTTTCTTTGATATATTTGGCTTAAGGTAAGATAAATTATCACGTCAAAATTATCGCATTTTATTTTTGCATTTCTGCATAAAAAATTTAGATAATGAATCGAATTTTTTAAAAGGCCAAAAGTTAAAGATAAATTTTAATTAAATTATACAACAATGTATCAAATAATTTTTGTTAAGTAAGATATTCGAAAATATTGTTATTAAAATACATTAATATTAGCAGCAATCACCTCGTTTAAATTAAACAAATTTTTTATCGACTAACAACAGCTCTACTTAATCTTATGTTTCTTTAATACTATTAAGCAAAAAAATAAAAATAAAAAAATATCTCAAATTAACTAATCAAAATTAAATATACTTTCTCATCAATTATCGACGATCATTTGTCAAAACTTTAGTTTGAGGAATTCAAGGCGCACGTGGCATTGCTGAAAACACGGGAAAAAATCGAGGTTCTAAGAATTGACCTTGAATAATTCTCGCCTACCTGCCGTGTGACTTTCTACGGACAATTATGTACGATAAAAGGGACGCGTGTTTTCGAATCGCCCGCCAGTTTGACGTAGGATAATAGGATGCCGCTTGTTGCAGTGATCGATAATTTCTCGGAAATATTTTGGCGGTTACTTTTAAAGCGATCATGCACCAAATGACCCCCCATAATATGTGATTTTCTGTGGAATTTTTTTTTTTTTTTTTTTTTTTTTTTTGTTATTATTGACTTTTTGTGTAAAGTCGCCGGTAGAAAGGACAAAAATTTAGGGATCAATGAGAGAAGAAAAAAGTGACTTTAGCGGCATTACAGAAAAACAGAAAGGAATTTTAAATGAGTTACTGAGAGAACACAACTATACGAAAAATCTTGAAACTATTGTACAAAGTTTTTTTATCGATATTTTAATTTTGAAATTTCAACGAATTCTAAAATTTTCTTAGTAAAAATAAAAAATTTTTATTTTAAATATAATTTGTATTTTTTTTTTTTTTTTTTTTTTTTTTTAGTGTTCTTATTAAAAATATATAACAAAAATTAATTCTTTTACAAACATCAATTTTTGAAAGCATAGCATTTTCATTTGAAATTACTTTATTACTATGCATATGATATATACAGAGTTAACGCGCACACGCGTTCAATGATTCAGCAGAATAAGTAAACTGAAGATTCTAAATAATGATTCAATAGTTTTTGAATAAAATTTTTGATAAATTAAGGTTATTACTTGAATTGTCAATTTGAATTAAGTGCATGAGAATTTTTATTGACAATAAATTTTTGATACCGATAAATTCCGACAATGAATTCTTTCGTTGCATTTTCACTCTTCCTTTCGTTTTAACTTTCACTATCTATCGCTCTGATCTAAAAAAAGAAGAAAAAGAAACAGAGAAGAGTGAAACGAGCCCTTACATCAAGGATAGGCGTTCACTCTCGCTCTCTATCTTGCTAATTTTCCAAGAAGGTCCACGTTTATAATCCGCTTATTTTTACCTGCGACCACGTGCAGGGGCCGTTTATACATATAGATGTGTAAGCGGCGCCTGCGTGCGTTAGCGAACGCCGACAGAAAGAGGAAGGAGTCGCCGCTCGAGAAGAAAATAAAAAACAAAGAAAAAAAAACAAAAAAAAAAAAAAAAAACGGACGTGGTGTGGAGCTGCCACCGCTTTGCTACTCCGATGACGAAGGAACAAGGGGAACGGAAAGGGGATCTTTGGAACGAAGTTTCGTTTTATTTTCTTCTTCGTTTCCTCGTATTATGCGCTGCGTATACGTGCGCGCACGCGCGTGTGCGTGCGTGTGAGCATGTAACGCAGAAGGAAGAGGAGTGGAAATACACGTGTGGCGCAGGGTCCATTCATCGAATAAAACTGACCGGTTTATAGGGCTTTTACGCGAGATCGAAACGCGAGATCGTCGGCTCTCCCTTTTACTATACGTCGTGACTCAGGGGTAAGGAACTTTTTTTTAAGAGCAGTGATTCACGCGGGATTCTGTACAGAAGGATGAGGAATGCGTTGTTTTTCTCGTGTCGGATGTATTATAGCAAATGGGCATTGTAAACTAGAAACTTAAAGTTCCCTTTGTTTTTCTATGAAAACGACAAATGCGTTCCCATGTGTGCGAAATTTAAGATTCGCTACTTTTATACATGCCCTGTTGTTATTCTTTTTCTATGAACGCTCTTGGGAAGAAGAAATAGTCAAATCCTTAAAACTAAGACCTTGAACACTATTCAACCCTATTCTTACCTTGACCAATCAAATTAAAGAAACTTTTTGCACATCCGATCCCGTAAAAGAAAGGCATTGTATTCCATGACGTTGTTTTTTCATACATTATAAAGATATGCAGAAAACATTGAAACTTTTTCAAACAATAGTTTCAAGATTTTTTGTTCTTGGAATTATCTTTTTTCTTTTTAATTCTTTCGTAAAAATTTATGCTATAATAATACAATATATTTTACTATTATTTGTCTAATTTTTACCATTTTAATTAAATTACTTAAATTAAGTTTAAAATTCAGGTCTTTTGTGAAATAAAATTCTTTAAGTAAATAAATTCAAACTGACTATTTAGAAATATATACTTTACTCGTTTATTGCACTTATATAAGTGTAAATTCATAAATAAATGAAATAAGCAGATTATATCCTCGAGCTGTCGATTCCAAGTAAAAGTACAAAAATTAAAAAAAAGCAAAAATCAGCTCTTTTACTATTACCAGAGAGCTAGAGAGAATTTGGTAAAATATAGACTCGCAGTAGTAACTTTCTATAAATTCAAGCTCAAATCGAGTTCGAAAGCTCGAAGTCGGAGGCCGAGTTGAAAAGTAAGAAGAAGACCCAATCGCAGCGTTGTGCGATGGTACGAGCGTGGATTTTATATCATTTGCTAGATCGACGATAGACTACGCCGCGCTTTACGCACGTGCGTCGGCGTATATATACGCAATCGTCTGCTAAATCCATGGATTGCAAACCGATCTGGAGGAAAGAACGTTTCGCGTTTCTAAGAAAACCCGATCCTCTGAGACGATTTTTGAAATAGCGCTTATAAAAATGCCAGAAACCGCGTCTTTATCGCCTCGTGCGTTTCCGCTTCTTCTCGGACTACGACTTACAGACATGCGTGCACGCAAAATTGTTCTCCTTCGCAGTTTTTTTTTCTTCTTTTACTTCTTTTTCTTTTTTTTTTTCATTATAGACGAGACGTGTTGACCTTGAACTTCACAAAAATCATGTGTTGCACGTTTCTCGAGTTCGAGGTTAAAATTACAGAGTGAGATTTTTCTTTTTAATCAACATAATTTTTTTGTAAAATATCTTTAAGCTGTAAAAAATATTGTATAATAATGCTTAATAATAAATTAGTATTGTTTCCCATTTGTTTAAGTAAAATATAATTTAAAAAAATATTTTTATCAATAGAGATTATTTTTATTGAAGGTAGTTGTCAACATTTTTTTCAAATTATAAATAATATAATTATGTAGAAAGCAAAAAAGAGTATATTAAAAAATAATAAACCTTTAGTTTAAAAAACAAAAAAAAAAAATAAAATAAATAAATAAAAAAAAACAACAAATACAAAATAGATTTTTTAACAAAAGCTTTGAATAAATATTTTTTGCCTAATTAAAAAGAATTGAAAATCGAAATGATTCAATGTACGGTAAAATATTTGATGAATTAACATGCGAACTCGTTAAATCTTATCTTAAAAAAAAATTTGATAGTAAATAGATATGATAGATAGTTCTTATGTATAACCTACGAGTTTTCTACATACAATGACTGTTGGTACAAATTTGAGAAAGAATACGGAACAAAATATTTGAATATTATTATAGCACGACAACTACCTTAATAATTTCTTGTCTCTCTTACTCTAATTGATTCTTGTGACAGAATATGATACGAATTTTTAATAGGTAGATATATTAATGTACGGGTTAAAAGTCGCGAACAAAATAACGGCGACGACGCTTAAGGTAACTTAAATTTTATTTAAATTTGAATTAAAAATTCAATAATAAATTTAATTAATAAATGGCTGATGTAATATTTCCTTAAATTTCGAGAGAAAGAAGTTAACCTTTTTTAGCAAGTTCCGCTGTTACATAAATATAATGTATGATATTAACATCGATCGAAAAGAAGTACTTTAATGAATTCTTAACTCACATATTTTTACATCTTTTAATTTTATGTAAGCAATTTTTCTCTTTTTTTCCTCTTATTTTTTTTAATATTTTCCTCGTAATTCCTCGGTTATGGCGGACATCTTTCGTGAGTGCTGCAAGCCTTTTTATATTTCTTCATACAGCAAGGAACAAATTTTGGTCCGTATGTTACATCCTGCATTATAAGTGCGTCTCGTAGAGATTTTGCAGAACACTTGGGTTTAGGTGGACACATGGGTGGACACACGGGCGAACACACGGGAGAATACAGATTTGATGGGGAAGGATCGCAATAAATGGCATATTGGCAGTAGTCACAATCATAATAAACTGGTTGGGACTTGAAAATAAAAATAGACATTTTTAATTTAGATGAATAGAATAAAAAAAATTTATATTGTGTAAATTAATTTTATAGGTTAAATGTTACATTTATTCATAAAATTAAAATTATCGAAAAAACATTTTCTTTAACTATAAAAATTTTAATATTCTAAATAATTTTTACCGGATAATGAATACATTTTTAGTGAATGCAAATTGGTAAATTTTTAGAGATAAAGAAAAAAACATTTTAAAACTTGTTGAAAATATTAATTATATTTTAAAGTTTCATACCATTATATGTTTTAGTTTCACGAGATTTATAAATTGTTTTTTTTTTATTTTTTATTGAAAATTAGTTTAACTTTAAATTTAAGTTTGAAACTGTAAAAATATGATTATGATTGAATGTGTCGAAATGTTTGTATCCAAAGATGTTAATACTTGTTAGTCATTTATTTTGTTTCTGTATTTATATATTGTGTAAAAATAAATACATATAGTAATATTATGAAGAATAAATTTGGTTTTTTCTTCATATAATATAGTTTTATTGCATAATCATGATCAATATAATAATGATTGTCTTGATAAAATTCTATTAATTTTAAAATCAATAAATCAAGTAAAATAAAATAAGAAACTCTTTTGAATTTTTCGCATCATACGCATAATATAATAGAATTAAAGTGAACAAAAGTAATGTATACAGTTAAAAACAATTTACAAACATATTTATACAATTATTATTCATAAATATTTGAATAAAAACGCATCATCGTTCCAAGTGTATAAACAATTCATTTTAACGAAGGAATTGCAAGTTACAGCTCAAGCTCGAGCGAACCTCCTCGTGAAACGTTCACGACCTGCATTAACATTCCTCCCGGTGAATGTACGAGCCACTCGTCCCGTAGCGATATTCGGCGAAATGTATCCGCCCAGCCAAAAATTAAGCCTTGACTTCGAAACACAAATTCCGCGACGATGCGCCGACTTTTATTACTTTTTCGCACCTTCTCTCTCTCTCTCTCTCTCTCTTTCTTTTTTTTTTATCTTTTCTTTACCATCGCCCTCTTATGAAATTACCCATAACGTATGCTGTTTATTCTGAATAATTTATCCTTTTTTGTCGCGATTGAAATAATCGATTTGAAAAAATTGATAAAAATTATTATCAATTTTTTTTTTTACGAAATTGATTGATATTTGATTGTTTTCTTTCATTTTTATTTGCTTGTAGAAATAAAATTACTCGATTAATTTAATAAAATTTATTTAAAGTTTAAATTAAAAAATTAAATGAATATTTTTTTTCGTCGCCTAATACTAAAGTATCATTTCTCAAAGTAAGAGGAAAAAATGCAAGATGGTACGATTTTTATATAAAAAAAAAAAAAAAAAAAGCAAAAAGCCAAAAAATATCGTGTATATTTCGTAAAAGCGTTACTCAAGTACATTAAATTAGTAAAAATATATTCGACGCGAGTGGCACAGAAAAGCAGAAGAAAAAAAAGAGAGAGGCGAAGACGGAGAGGAGAAGTAACAGATCGTTTCGCAATCAACTGGATATTTGCGACTTTAATTTGAACCGGACCGTCTTGTGACACTGTCTCTTCGTTATTTCAATTAAATTAAAAGTTAAATTTTATAATTCAAAATGATCTATTTTAGTTTTTACTCAATACCGTTAATTTTAATTAATTTTCAATTGCGGTATTCATGAATTTTCTTTTCTTTTATTATTAGAATAAATATTTCTAAGTTAGTACAGAACCTCTCTAGTAGTTAAAAATTCTTTATCTAATAGTGTGATGTAGCATCATAATATTAAATACTTTTTACACTGAATTGATTTGAAAATGTAAAAACCCATTACTTTATTTGTCAAAATTGTCAGCATCAAAGAGCAGTCATTACAAGTCACGAATTACAGAAAACAGCTCCAGTAAATCGAATCGAAAAGTGAAAGTCAAGAAAATAATTCTATTATAATGTAAGAGGGTTGTAAAAAAAAAAAAAAAATAAAAAAAATTAAAAAAATAAAATAACGATCGGGTGGTTGGACGCAGCTTTTTGGCACGTTTCATTCGCTTACGCGAGAAAATGAAAACGAGCCCAAGGTTATCTTCGAGCGCCCGACTACCCAAATACCCACTTACATACGATTAAGGCATCCTATCCTTTTCCTTTTTCCTTTTATTATGTATTTTGCCACTGTGTAATAAATCGATACGGTATACGTTACGCGCGTACGTTGTAATATGCTAAGAGATTTATAAAAGAAGCCGGGAGACCGGTTGATCGTAATTTATTTTGCAATATGCCGATGATTCCGGGCGCGTGAATTTTCGGATAACCGATTGGATAATATGCGGTTTAGACATAACGCTTTGTAATTATTTTATCGAGCTTTTATAATTGATGAATATGACGATGTTTCGGCTTTGAAATGATACAGTAATTTCAGCAGTACGGTGAATAAATAAAAGTTAATTTATTTGTTTAACTCGATGTGTTTATTTTTTTATTTTTTTTATTTTTTTATTTTTTTTTTTTTGCTTTGCTTTAATGTGAAAATTATGTAATTTAGATATATCTTTTGAAAAGGTTTGGAATTTATAATTTTACTTTTTAATTCGCGTTAAATATCCAAATTTAAAGAAAATAAGAAAGCGTTAAAAGTTCGAAATGAAATAATATCGCAGCATTTAAAACAAAAGATTAATTTAAATACCGCGAAGCACTCCAGGATATTATCCACGGGGAAAATGTATGTAGCACGTGCATGTATATATGCACGTCAGCTTTTAGAAATGATTCTCCTCAACTGTTTTTTTTTTTTTTTTTTTTAACGGTAAATTACGCTAACGCAAGCACATTTATGTAAGAGATTCTAGAACGCCTATTGAGAAACTTATTTTATCAACCCTTGAAGACTTCTGCTATATATGTAGAAAGTATGCGCACGAAAGAGAGTCAAGTTTTATTTGAGATAACTTCGACATCTCACCTTAAGTATTACTTAATTGTTTACAAGGACACTATGATCCGTACAAATTACATCGCTGTGTTATGATTTATTTTTATTTGTATCTATAGAAGTATGTATGAATACGTTATGACGCCATAGAATTGAATTTTAAAAGATTAGACACAGACATTATGTAAGCTAAAAATAATTGTAACGATAATATCGAAATTTCTTATGAATTATTGGTAAATAATTTTTGAATATTTGTTACGTAATAAATATGTCGCCTTTGAATAAAATTTTTCCATAGTAATTAAGTAATATTTAACAGTTAACGATGCGTATTTATTTCCTTTATTATTTACAACAATTAGGAGTAATTTAATATTGTAAATCAAATGTTAAAGTATTGATATTAATTATACTATTGTAATACCTTTTTTCTATTTTTGTTTTATTTAAAATACCACGAAATGTTAAATTTATTAGAAATAACAAATCTTAATAAATATATTTTAATACAAAAGTGCCCGAGAGCAGTTTTATTATCAATAATTTCGTCGATTATTTTTAGCAATAACTGCAAAGAAAGAAAGGAAATGAAAAACACAAATGAAAGAAAATAAAAGTAAAGAGATCGAAAGTTCGCGATATGAAAGTGCACCGATATATATCCATTAAAGAGCGAGCAATGAAAAGTCATTTTCTTAGTATCTCTTATAGTGTGTGTGTGTGTGCGTTTGAGAGAGAGAGAGAGAGAGGGGCGGAGAGAGAGAGAAAGAATCTGTTCTCGCGGTTCCGCGGTGTCGCTGGCCGCTCTCGAGGTCTTCGCTCGGATTCCAAAGCGTGCGTCACGCACGTGCGTGCGGGCGAGCGCACGCGCTTCTTCTTCTTCTCTTAAGCTAATCGATATATACACAGGACGCACCCACCCGTAAACTTTGCGTAAATGTAAGCACGCGTATTTTAAGTTTCACAACTGGGGTGAGTGAGGGTTGATATGTTGCTTAGGAATGGAAAATAAAATAAATTATGAAATAATTTTCGAACGCTGTTGACGATTAACCTTTATTTTATAAAACAAGATGACAGTTAATTATTTTTTGTAGTTTAATTTTTTTTTAATTTGTTTCTCGCGGATTATAGTATTAAAGAGAGTAATCGCAAATTACAAAAAGTGAACTATTGCCTAAGGCACGATGAATTTCAATTGATTTTATAAAAAAATTATAAAAAATAATTGATAATTACTTTAGAATTATATTGTATATTTTATTGTATGTTGATTTTTTAACTTTTATAAAATAATATACAAATAATGAGTAGCTGTTAAAATTTTTGCAAACGCAAGTGACATTAAACTCTTTGATTGAATTTTCAATACAATTTTTACTCCTTAAAAGACTTCTAACTCTTCGGAAGCAATTTTTAAAAAATTTGTTATTGATAATCTTTGTAAATAAATATAAAACCTTTACATTAATAAATAACCTTAAAAGAGGAATAAAGTTATAAAAAGGGATACTTAAATCCGGAAAAATCTTTAATCAGTCCAAACGATTTTCGGTAAAAAAATGTGTCGTATTATACCTTAGAAACATTCCGATGGTAAATCACATCAAATAAATTTTTTCAAATTGAAATTTATTTATCAATATTTATTGAGTTAAAACTTAATATATTACTAAATATGTAACTTAAGTCACGTTTTATTAATGTTTGATGATTATAAATACTTGTTGAAAGCTGCAGCTCATTATCTTAAGTACGTTTTTGTATTTTTTATATTTTAAAAAACTTAAATATTTTATAACCGTAATAAAATTCTACAGAATTTAACCTCATTAAAGAAATAAGCCTTTGTCATTCGATACAAAATGATATATTCGATTTAATTACGATGCTGCTTCTACGTATACACCGATATAATGTAAGAAGCAGCGTCACAATAGCGATTTCAATGAAAAATTGTGTTCTTATTTTTTCTATATTAGAATTTTTATTCAAATAGATACTATGTGTTTATAAAAACCAATGTTTATATAAACACTTAGTATAGAAATAGTTGTGGTCTTGTCGAGGTTAAAAAATATTTGCTAAATAATTATTCAAATTAAAGTTATATATTTTAAATATTATCATAAATTTAAAAATGAATTTCTTAAAAACAATCATTAATAGAAACAATAAATTGCATTTACTCAATTATTTTTTAATCGATTCATTAGAACAATTTATAGTTGAATCATAAAATTTATTATTTGTACAATATATTGTTTGCAAAATTTACACAAAAAAAAATATTAAAATTTGAAAATGTAACGATTTAATTAATAAAAATCAATAAAATTATTTGTAAAATTATAAAAACGCAGAGAAAGTTTTGCAAATAAATTCCAACGATGAGATAATCGTTTACTAATACTCAAAGAGATACGCGGATAAAATAAAAAGCTATAACTCCTGCTTGAAATAAATTAGTATACGTCAATAGACTTCTAGAACTAACGAAAATCTAATTACAATTTCTGAGAACGGTCGGATAAACTTTCTCAATTATCAATTTGTATATGAGCAAGACCTTTACGAAATCTTACCAGCTACTTGTCCGCTCACTTACTTTAAGTCACTTCGCTGGAAAAAAAATAAATCGTAATAATATGCAAATAGAAATTGTTTTGATCGATAATAATAAATAATAATACCGTGGGTTATATGTTTTATATGTATTTATTAAGTCACATTGTAATGCGTCAATGGAATATTACAAAAGTAATTGTTTTAATAATTATTTAACGCGTGCATTTTTACAATGACATTAATATTTTTCAATTTCGTATGCACATCGAACATTATAAAGTGGAATAGGTGCTTTTTCTTTCTTTCTTAATTTTCGGGAAAATACGCTCATACATGCATTAAAATCTTCCAAGTTTTGACGACACAAAAATTGTTTACGTACAGACTTTTAGGAGTTTTTGTACCAGCATTGTTGAGCAATCAAAAATAGTATTTAAATATTAGTCTTTGTAAAGATTGAGCCTCTTAATGATATATAAATATGTAAACATTAAATAAAATAATTCATTAACAACAAAGTTATTTAATTTTATTAATTTTAATACTATTTTATATTTTATTTAAAAAAAGGTTATATTATAATAAATTTAAGTTTAAATTTCAATAACTAAATCGTAAATATGATTGTATAAAAAAACGACTAGCAAAATATAAAGTATTAATTGTTCATATCATTTTTTAATTATAATTTTTTAAAAATTAGGATAATTTATTATCTTAAGAGCAAGCGCTGTTATTTGGACAAAAAATAAATTAATTAATGACAAGTATTAAACTGTTACTAACGAAATTACCTTAAGTCATTTAAATTGGGCTCGTATCGATGCTTATAAAAATTCGTGGCGTAAAACTCGAACAAAGCCGTAACACTGCTCTGTTATCTCTTGCCAGTTGAAAACATCTGGTCAAATGTGTATATTTACACGTTCAAAAGAACGAGCTTGCGAAAAAATTTCGAAGAAAAATAATCGAAATCGGCCGCCGCCGCCGCCGCTTTGAGACAGCGATGATGCATTCGAGGAAAGTCCGAAGGTCCTTGATACGCGTACGACAACGCGACAAATCTGAATCCTTGCACGCGTTCTCCGATACACGTCATCGTATGCAACCGTAAGGAAAGGGAGATGAAGAGAGGAAGAGGCAAGACTACTATTCACCATCAGGACTCATTGGAAGGTCAAACCCGTGTTCTTCGCGTCTCTCCTTTATACACGTGTCGGTGCCCATCGACGAACTCGATCGCTGCACGTATGCAATCCTGAGTCGACCTTGAAATTTGTTTACACCGGCGCGTATCTTCTCATTCTTTTGGTTTTCTCGCCCTCACATCTCGATGGAACAACACGTGGCATTTCGATATTTCCAAACTCTTTGTGAGAAAATCCGTCTTTTGCTCTCTGCGCCTCTTGTTCTCTATAATTCGTTGTAAACATCTTCGCTTCTCTCTCTCTATTGCGTCATTCAAGAATGAAAAATTTCAAAGAAAAGACACCTATACAGACTCCCTTTTTTTCAAGCCTTAAAAAGAATACGCGCGATCTTCGTGAATGATTTTCTTACTACTCGTGACGTAAATTCTTTCGATCTCTCTACGAGATATGAAATAATTTTGGAAACTTTTTTTATTTTTAACGTGCGGTATTATTATTAGATATCAGCTGTTAGAGTTGAGACTCTAACCCAAAAATTAACAGGCTTTGGTAGAGAAACGATAAAATTTATTTAGTAAAATTGAAATTTTTATAAATTCAAAAAGTTGAATCAAATAACAATAAATTTGTCACGTAATATGTCTCGTTAAAAAATCTATATAGATCGAGAAACCTTGATTTTATAAATTTTTTTATTAAAAGTTTGATTTTATATGAAGGTTGATATTTACTATACTTTTTAACTCAAGCATATACGAGTAGTCTAAAGTTAAGGCCAAAAGTAATTTCTTTTTTTAATTTTCCTATTTTAATTAGAAATTTACTTCAACTTTTTAATCAGCATTGCTAACTTATCATTCGACTGAATATATTGAAAGATATCTAAGAATGTTTTGAAAAAATTGTTTATTAATTTTAGATTTATATCTCTTAATAATTGTGTTTGTAAGCATGACTATTTATACTCATTAATATGTGATTATAGGTTTATTATTATATTTATGGTTAAAGCAATTTTCATAACGTTTTTAATTATTCAGCATTGTTTTTAAAACAGTGTATACAGATTTAAAAATACTTGTGAAAAATTATAATGAAAAGAATTTTTTATTTAAAAATATATCTAATTTTGTTTTCGCAAGATCTTTATTCTTTTGTATCAGTTTTTTCTTTTGTAGATCTATTTTTACAAGTATTTAAAAGAATAAATCACATGTTATATATATATATATATATATATATATATATATATATCCTTTTTTAATACATGTTTTTACCACGACTTCTTATACGCATTTTTTTGGAACATATCTATCGCGTAAAAACAAAATTAGAAGTGTAATTATGTTATATAATGTTACTATTTACTATTATTTAATAAATAAATAAACTCTATTCAGGTATATAAAACACATGATTTTATTATTTTCTTCATATTCTACAAGTAAAAAATTTAATTAAAAGCAATGCATAATATTAATGAACAAAATGATTTTAAACAAATATAACCTTCATAACGTACAATTTTATTTATTTATTAACATATATAAGTTATAAAAAACTTATTATAATATCCATAGTATGTATTTACTTTTAATACAATTAAATAAATAAAAAAAAAAAAATTTTTTTTATACTATTAATAATTTTCAATTGCATTAATGATAAAAAATCTATTCAAAATTCTATTGTAAAAAGCGATGTAATTGAAAACAAACTCTTTCGGCACAATGAAATAAATTACAAAAATATACAATTCTTTTTAAGTATTATGAGATCTTGTAATTAGTAAAATAATATATTAATACCGTTGTCAAATAATAAATAAATCTCAATTCCTAGTAATGATGAATAAAGAAGTTTGGCATTCCAATGTACTCTCCCCTTCGACTGTAAATAACGCTGACAAGCTGTTTTCGCTTTTGCGTCGTTACGTGTCAGGTTCGCACAATCGAAAGTGATTCCTTCAAGCACATGGTCGGAACGGATGTTTTTTATACTTACTGCTGTAAGTGGTATTTGCGTATCAAATATATCGATACAAAACAAGTGCAAATATATAATATATAAATAAAATTCTTTTGAAATAAAGTCAGTATAAAAATGTTACTCAATAAATTTTAAATAAACGTGTTTATAATTCGAGATGCTATAAATTCTATTGATTAAATAATTTTTTTTTTATTTTTTTTATTTTTTTATCATATAAAATTAAACATACTTGAAAATTTCACGTTTAAGAAAAAGTAAAATAATGCTAATCAACTAATATAAATTTTGAAGAAAATTAAACTTCAAGTTTCGAATTAAAGATAGCTATTACGAAAAAAAAAAGATTACATTATGTAACTAATCAAGTAAGAAAAAATAAGAGTTCCATGACCTGTGTTTGTTTGTTTCATACTTGCACGATTTATCATGGTCGTCAATAAGGTTTCGGTCGATGACCAATCTTTATGGAAATGATTGAAAAACGTTGAATTGAAAATGAACTTTACAAGGTGAAAAATAATATTAAATTTCCTTTAGAATATTTCTGCGTTTATATAATTAGAGTGCTTCTAATTTCTTATTTTCTATTTCAATGTATTATTTCTATCCATTAATAACGACTATTGGAAAGGAAATTTAATGCGCACCTAATGACAGTTATAAAATCGAAAAATAAAAAAAAAATAATCGATGTAAATAATATGAAATATTCATGTTACTCAATTTTACGATTAAAATTAATTATTATAACCCAACTGGTATTTTGCTCGTAAAATAGAGTCAAACGTTAACTCAACTATGCGATATTTAAATAAATTAAAAATGTTAATTTTGAGTACGAAAAATATTTCAATTAATTTATCAAAGTATAAAAATACATCAATTCTATTTATTTTTTGCTTATAAAAAAAAAGAAAAAAAAAAAAAAAAAAAAAACCAGAAAAATGATTTATAAAATTCATAAAAATACACAATCGATCGTAATAACTTATCGAAAATAAATTTTTAAAATAAACACCGATCTAACAGAAACTTGTTTTGCCGTCTGTGAAAAATCAATTTCGAAAAATCCCACGGATACATCAACGATAGACGTTCGTTGAACCCTTTGAAATACCCACATTGCTTATTGTAAACAACCCACGTGGTTATTTCCTAGAGAGGCTCTTCGTCTGCAAACGTAATTTTTGTTCGTCTCGTCTACGGGGGATGAGTTATTTTTTACGATAATCTGTCTGTCACAGGACGCATACAAAAGCCCGAGATGCGCGCAGGTCGTTTTAAAGGATGCAACCAAGGCGACCAATGATTTCCTTTATTTTTGTCGGACGTTGTTGCTATATATACGTAGAGACCGTAAAGAATCACGGGGAAAGTCCAACGTCGGGAGAGACGACGCGAGCGTCCTTGAAGAGCGGAAGAGCGAGGACACGAAGAGTGCCGGAGAAAACGTAAGAGATACGTATCAACAACCTAGCATGTTTACAGGCTATACCCGCTATACATGTATACACATGTGTGCTTATAAGTATAGGTGCGTCTGGGTTTACACGTGCGTTATTCGGTTGTTTTAAAAGGACCGCCGGTAATGTGAGAAAAACATTGGAAAAATTATAATCCCAACGGCCATGGACTCATTGATTAACCTTAAATTAATAACATATACAATATTGTTGTTTCAAAAAGTTTAAGAAATGCTACTTTATCATTACATATTTTTTTAAAATTGTAAACATGTTGTATTTTGTTGTCGATTAAAAATTTTAAAAATACATTTTCAATATATTTTCTTCCACGCAAGGCTTACGTATAATTTTAAACTTTTACAAAAAAATATTCATTTTAAATGAATTTCATAAAAATATTATTTTATGTGCATTATGCGAAACATTTTTAAAAACAATAACGTGCAAACGTACAATTACAGGAAATATTTTCCAATGGTAGTAATAAATTATAATTACATGATTATTGTCAGGGAACGTGTTTTAAATGACAAATTAATAACAAAAAACGAAAATTATTAAAGTAAAGCAATAATTATAATAAGCATTACTTAAATAATTCACATACTGAAGTATGTATATAAGTAAAAATTATACGAGATATATTGCTATTAAATACATGTAAATACATTAAACAAATTCTCTTTTTTTCCGCATAATTTCTGTATCATTATTGAATCATGCGTTCCGAGAAATTAAAATGTTCCAGCGTTCGATGACTCCTGTAGGTAGAAAAAAAAAAAAATTTCATCAAGCATT